>CM061750.1:34512089-34972088 GCA_030979885.1 Lolium multiflorum
CGATCAACTCCGATGCTGTAGATTGACCGTAGACCGGCAAATCTCATAGGGGGTATTTTGTACTGGCCAACGAAGTCTAGATATATCATTGAGCTTGACCATGCAAAGAAGACTCTGAAATATATTCAGTGCCCTCATGAGACGCATGATATATTCATGCTTAACATTCACATCTTCAAGGGACATAATGGAGATGTTGCCCTTGTTGTTATAAGAGACTTCACCCTACAAACATGGACCAGTACAAGATCATCAACAGGCGATCACGAGTCATGGACATGTCATATAAATTTTGAATTGGATACTTTTTTTGGCCTTGACACATCATTTCCATACAATTGGAAACATCCAGTAAGGTTACTCTGCGTATTTGAGGACAAAAATGAGCTGGTTGTGGCAAAGAGGGAGTATTCCAATTAGATATGAGCAACTGGCAGTGGAGAAAGTACAATTCTGCTAGACGTTGCACTTTACATCCCTACCAGTTAGACCGGGTTAGTCATTCATATGTAACCTTGCATTCATTTACATATGACTTTTGCTGATCAATTTGTTCATTTCATGACAGTAACCGACCTGATCCAGAGTGCAACATCAAGGACACGAAAAAGAACGCGCTGTCAGGAACCCATCTAATTCAAAGTTCAACATCCATAAGAGAAAAGGAAGTCGCATATGAAGGAGCAAGGCTTGTTTGGGCAAGAAGTGATAGCCCAACTTTTGTTTGGTCGATGTCTTTTAGTTTTCGTTCGGTGGAAATGTCGCACCATTTGTTTGTACTGCACTCCATAGTGCTAGCTAGTACGTTGGCGCTGTCCACGCTTGTTTTGGGGCATAAATATGCCACGAAACCTTTGTTTATGTGATCAAACGGTCATTTCTGCATGTATATGTTCGGGTTCATGAAACCTTTTTGTGATCTGTACATATATTTGAGTCGGTCTGTGTTTGTTTTATGATGGGCAGGAGTATTTGTTTTACTACACCATTGTTTATCCGAATTGTATTACTCACTCTATTCAAAAGTTAGCGGCTCACCTTTTTCCTTCAAGATACGGATGTATCTACACACTAAAAACATATATAGATGAAACATCTTCAGACAAAGTTTAGTCACTTATGTATGGACGGGGGTAGTATTATTTATGTTGTGCTCCCAAACAAGCAGACCGGACAGCGCCTGTTTAAAGTTCATATGTGTAATCTTATTCCCTTTGGAAGTTAAGCATTAAACTCTACTAGTACAACCGTGGTCTTGTGATGTAGTACTCTTTTGATGCATTTGTGATGTAGTAGTACATTACTTTTTTGAACTATAGTACTATCTAAGAAGAGTACTCTCCCATTCACATTCATTTTACACCAATAAATATGGATCGGAGCGAGGGAGTAAATTAAACATGGCATCTCGTGCATGAAGCTTGACAGATCGATCAGGTTGGCTAGAATGGCAATACAATGCTCCTCATTAGGCAAATGCATGCCATGTACGATAGTATACATCCGGTAAAGAAGTTATGACATAAAAAAGACTACATTGGGGATGAGAGTCAATTGGGAATCTACAATACATAAAATCTTGCTCGTAGCTGATTTTGGCTAAGAGGGTTTTACTCACATTACACGTGCCACTTTCCTTGTCTGCAAAACAAGTTCCAATAAAGGAAGAGGAAAGAAGAGGACATTGTGGGCGAGATTGAACACCTTTTTATGTGTTAAGCTGAGGCCTTGTTTAGCCGAGGATTTCGACTTAGGCCTAACAGCTCAGACACCAAAATTTCCTTGCGCACCACTAAAGCAAAATAAAATTGGCACGCAAGATTAAGAACGAAGTGAATTTAAGTAACTTGGTTAGCTTTTCAAGCAATATATTCAGAGAAAGAGCACACATGTCCCGCAAATAATCGTAGAAGAACAATAAATCTAAGGCATTCCACTTCATATGCAGAAGGGACGCGACAGCGCATGGATTCATACCTTGAGTCGACTCTGGCTCGTAGAAGGGCGGTCGCGCCTCGAGGATGCCGGCGACGTCTCCACGTCGATCTCACATATGCTTCTTCGGTGGGCGGTGCGCCACGCCATGTAGAAGATCTATCAAAAGAGGAGAGCCCGATGACGCTACCGACGCCTCAACCTTGATAGCACCGGCTTGTTGCTCCGCACCGAGATGCGCCACGTGCAAGATTTAGCGGATGCGCCAATTTTAGAGATATGTCATGATCGTTGTAACAAATTTCAACATGATGATGATTTGATCCCGCACTCGGCCTTGAACATAAGTACTAGTACAGTCTCACAATTTTTTATCATTATACTTTGCGAGATTTAGCGGATGCGCCAAATTCAGAGATAGATCATGATCATGGTAACACAATTTTCAATGTAATGATGATTTGATGTTGCACTAGACCTTGAACATAAGTACTAGTACGGTCTCACAATTTTGTATCATTATACTTTGCAAGTTTTAGCGGATGCGCCTATTTTCAGAGGATCATGGTAACAAATTTTCAACGTGATGATGATTTGATGTTGCACTCGACCTTGAACAAGTACTACTACTGTCTTACAATTTCTTTATCATTATACTTTGCAAGATTTAGCAGGGCGCCAAATTCAGAGATAGATCATGATCATGGTAACAAATTTTCAACGTGATGATGATTTGATGTTGCACTCGAACTTGAATAGAAGTACTAGTACAATCTCACAATTTTTTTATCATTATACTTTGCGAGATTTAGCGGATGCGCCAAATTCAGAGATAGATCGTGATCATGGTAACACACTTTTCAATGTAATGATGATTTGATGTTGCACTCGACCTTGAACATAAGTACTAGTACGGTCTCACAATTTTGTATCATTATACTTTGCAAGTTTTAGCGGATGCGCCCATTTTCAGGTAGATCATGATCATGGTAACAAATTTTCAACGTGATGATGATTTAATGTTGCACTCGAACTTGAACAAGTACTAGTATGGTCTCACAATTTTTATTACTCGTATAATTATACTTTGAAAGATATAGCGGATGCGCCAATTTCAAAGATAGATCATGATCATGGTAACAAATTTTTAACGTGATGATGATTTGATGTTGCACTCTACTAATAGAAGTACTAGTACGGTCTCACAATTTTTTTTATCATTATACTTTGATATAGCGGATACGCTAATTTCAGAGATAGATCATGACCATGGTAGTGACCAATATTCAAGATGATGATGATTTGATTTTGCACTCGGCCTTGAACAGAGGTACTAGTACGGTCTCACAATTTTTTATCATTATACTTGACCTTAGCGAAATTCAAAATCTCATAGCGGCAAAACTTCCCGTCTACAAAATACAAAAATTTCGTACTCTTCCAAATTCCCATTCTACCCCCGTGGAGATGACAACAAAGTCGGGTGGGGTCGCCGTCATTTTTGGATCACCACCTCCCTAGCCCAAACCCTCCCAAAAAATTCATTTCCCACCCCACCGAACTTCCCAAGTCCCTCTCTCCCACCTCCACGACCACCGCACCGAACATCCCGCCGGACTTCCTGGCCTACCCGAGCCCTCGCGATCTCGTCATCCGCATCGCCGAGCCGCTTCATCGACGCCGTCATCAACCGGACCGGATCATCCCCGCCGAACCTCGAAACCATATGCTCATCCAGCACCATAGCCGCTTTCAGCTGCGTATCGTCTCCACCACCGGAGCCGCTTCGCGGATCCGTCGTCCACCGCATCGTATCTTGCTCACCGACACCGTCGTGCATGAACCGGATCGCTTCACCGGCGCCGTGCATGATCTAAACTCTTCTACCGCGTTTCTATTGCTTGCCCGCAAGTTCTGTTTAATCTTG
Source organism: Lolium multiflorum (assembly GCA_030979885.1). Taxonomy (NCBI): domain Eukaryota; kingdom Viridiplantae; phylum Streptophyta; class Magnoliopsida; order Poales; family Poaceae; genus Lolium; species Lolium multiflorum. The sequence goes on from CM061750.1 coordinate 34,515,952, forward strand.
GGGGAACTTGTTTGTGTTTTTGCAGATGAGATGAGTAACCATGAAGTGTAATGGCCGTCTCTCCAACCCCAAGTAGCACATGTAGCGTACTTCATCACCGATCTATCAACCCCAGGAAGATCTGGTGACTCCCACAGAGTGCTTCTCCTAATGTAAGTCCCTTGTTTTAGCGCCATGTTCGGGGTTCGATGCTTGTTTGTCAAGCTCTTTTAGTTCATTTTAGCTACCGTAACACGTTGCTATTTTCTACTTCATTGCTAACTTTAAGCGATTGAACATTTTGGTTTGCATTCCCCGCTCGTAGATGTAGCCATCATAACTTCTATCTTGCTCCCGTTGTTACAAAAATTATACCGTAGGTATTATAGTAACATCCCCATTATTATTTAGTTCATGGCCAATTTTAAGTAATTGCACATGTTGGTTCGCATTCCCTGCTCTATAGCTTTTGGCATCGTAACTTCTATATTTGGTTTACATTCCCTGCTCTGTAGATCTAGCCATCATAACTTTATCTTGCTCAGTCGTTACAAAAATTATGGCCTGCTACTATGTTGTTTGTGCCAATTTTTTACTCCATGAACATGTTGGCTTGCATTCCCTGTACTACAGGTGATGCCATTGTTTTGTATCTAGTTCATTGTAAGCTAACAAAGTAAGGACTTAGTTTGGCATGCTATCACTCTGCTATCTAGCCTGTAGTACAAATAAACTTGTCATACTACTAGATAATAATTTTGCGTGCCATCTTGTTCTTCAAAAGCCATTATTGACTTGTTTCTCCGACTTGGCATGACGCTCACATATGGAAAGCTGAACATATTGGTTTGCATTCCCTCTTATACAAGTTCACAGGTGATCCCACTATATTCTGTATCTGGTCCATCCTAAGCTCCAGATTAACTATCCTCCATGTGTTGCTCATTACAAGTTTATATCCCTAAACATCTTGATTTGCATCCCCTTCACTATAAGTTCATATTATTTAGTTCACGGCCAAAATGAAGTAATTGCACTTGGCACATGTTGGTTCACATTCCCTCCTCTTTAGCTTTTGCCATCGTAACTTCTATTTTTGTTTACATTCCCTGCTGTAGATAGCCATCATAACTCTATCTTGCTCATCGTTGTTACAAAATTTATAGCTCTACTATGTTGTTCATGCCAATTTTGTACTCCCCAACATGTTGGTTTGCATGGACTCGACGTAGTAAGTCCGCTGCTTCATTCTAACATGCTCGTTATATTGGCCGTTGGTATGCGGCATGCACTCTTTGTTTGCTTATTGTGCGCATTACAATGATCTTGTTATAATGACGAAATGATGAGTTCCAAATTCTTTGCCAAACAATATTGTAGTGTCTTTGCCTTTCCATTGTTGGTTGTCTTAACTTGTAATGTCTTTGTTTCAGATATAGGTGCCGCATGGACAACTTAAAAGATTGCCGGATCGCTTCATTGTATTGCTAGGTTTAATTACCATTCAATTTCTTTGGTTTCAATATTTTTTTCAATGCCTTGCACGATGTAATATTTTTTTTTTATAGTTCTTTCGCGCATTTTTTCTTTTGTGCTTGTGGTAAGTGAGGCTATCCGACGAAATCAATGCTCGTAAATATTCTCGTATCTAAATCACGAATTCCCATCCCTTAAACGGCCCTATTAAGCGAAATCACATATGTGCCGCCCGCAAAATCTAAAGCGCATATTATGCTGGCATATAAACAACAACTAAACGGGCTGGCCCACTTACTTCTTGGGCCACCCCATTTGATTTACGGTGGACCCCACACTAATTGGGCCGGCCCACTTGCTTTTGGTGGACCCCAACTACTGGGCCGCCCACTAATTAGTTGGGCCACCCATTTGCTTTTTGGTGGACCCCACAAAATAAATGGGCCTGGCTTAAGAGGAAAGTGGGACCCACTGTTTTTGGCCCACCACTATCTTGTTGGGTCACCACTATATGGTGGACCCCACATACTAGTTGGGCCGCCCTTTAACAGGGGACCCACATGTGTTTTTGGCCCGCCCACTATCGTGTTGGGCCGCCCACTTGCTCTATGGTGGTCCCACATACTAAATGGGTCGCCTTTAAGAGGAAAGTGGGACCCACCTCGTTTTTGCCCGCCCCACCGCTTGTTGGGCCGCCACCGCTACATGGTGACCCCACATACTAATTGGGCGCCTTGAGGAAAGTGGGACCACTGTGTTTTTGCCCGCCACTATCTTGCTGCAGCCACTTGCTATATGGTGGACCCCACATACGAAATGGGCTGCCCTTTAACAGAAAGTGGGACCCACTGTGTTTTGGCCCGCCCACTATTTTGTTGGGCCGGCCCACTTGGATATGGTGGACCCCACAAACGAAATGGGCCGACCCTTTACCGGAAAGTGGGACCCACCGTGTTTTTGGCCCGGCCTATCGGTGGACCCCACACACTAAATGGGCCGCCCTTTAACAGAAAGTGGGACCCACTGTGTTTTGGCCCGTCCACTTGCTTCGGCCGCGCTGTTGTAAGGTGGACCCCACATGTTAAATGGGCAGCATTTAAGTTTTGACCACAACATTAGAGGTTAGGCCCGCCCACGTAACAATGGACCACCCGGCATATAGTTGACCGGTCAAACATGTCATCCGGCCCGCCCGCTTAAGACGTGGCAGGCCTCGTGGGCCTACCATCTACCACGGGGTTGTTAACGCCGTTAATCGGCAAAACGCGTTCGTACGTGTCGCTTATGACGTCGAGCCAACGGGCTCCGAAAACACTTCCGCAACGGTCCGATTTTCCGTGAAGGGCGCCAAGCGCGACGGACCGAAAAATCGTCGTTGGACTTTGCTGACGCAGTTTCCACAACGAACCCATATCGTCGGTTAGGCCCATAGGCGACGAAAAATACCCCTTAGCGGACGATTTTGAGACGTTGTCTATCAGAACTTTTCTTGTAGTGAAAGTAAACTCGGGTATAGAGATAACCGAGGCACGCGAAGACCAAGATATATTCATGTGTTCCCTTAGACGAAGTAAGTTACGTCACCATGGAGAGGCTCGCCTTTTTCTCCGATCCTATTCCACGAAGGACAAAGATCCTTTCCTTATGGCTATTTTTTCCTCCACTCTTCACAGTTTCCACGAATGAGAAGCCCATGCCTCTTCACAATCTTCCATGAAGAGGTCACCGCGGCACTAACTCACAAGCCAATTAGGTGGTCACCCTCCAAGAGTAACAAGCTCACGACCTTTCACTCAAACTAAACGTAATGGAGAGCTCAACACTATGCAAGAATGCAAAGCAAGAACACCAAAGGTGTTAAAATCCTTCACACACAAATCCGACCAAAGCAAGAAGTGCTACAAGGGAATTAGAGGGAAGAACAAGAAGGAAATGAAATAATGACTTCAATATCTAGATCCAAAGAGTTCTCCTCGCTTAGAGAATGAAATGATTGATGGATATTGTAGATCTGGATCTCCTCCTTCAAAGCCCTAAGAAGATGCAAGAATTATAGGTGGGATGGAAGAGGAAGCAATCTCAAGGGATTAAACGTTGATGGTCAAAAACATGCTCAACAACCCTAGAAAACTATTGGGGAATAATTCACTTTTAAGCAAATCAAATTAATATGACTATTAGGGGCCAAAATCGGGACCGTCGGTTCCTGGGCCGTTCGTGCCGGCTGGGGGACCAACTGCTCATGTAGTTGGGCCGATCGACCAGACCAAAACTGAAGGTCCCAAAAAATGCACCCGAAGTTGGTCGGTCGGAGCCTAGTCCCTTGGACCATTCGAGACCAAGCTCTTCGGTCCTAGGGCCGATGGACCAACCGTGGTACATGCAGAAAGCTGTCCTTACGAAAAACGCGATAGCTTTTGCATCCTAACTGTGATTTTAGCAAACTTGATCGTTTTGGAAAGATAAGAACAAGCTCTATCTAATAGAGACTATAAAACCCAAGAAATAGTAAGATATTAAATACCAAATGTGGGGGCGGGGGGTGTGAAACCACCTAAAATGAAGAACCGACAAAACCTCCGTACTCACAAACGCAACAGAAGATGCATAAAAATTTCATTTTAAATGAACTTGAACTTGTTGAAAATCTAGATCGAAACAAGCTCAAAAACATCAGGCAGACAAAATACCGAGAATCAACAAGAATAAGAATATGCAAAGCTTTTAAAGGATTAAGCTCCTTAAGAGGAAGTGATTAAGTCACCTAACCGAAAGGTCCTCTTGATAGTGCAGATATCTATCATGTATACCATACCACAAAATCTCAGGATCCCGTGTGGTACATTCTTAATGCTTCGTGCGTTGATCAACTTGAATTCAATTTTCGGTCTTTGTCTTGGTCAGTCTTGTATCTTCTCATCCTTTATCACACGATATATTGGAGTGCATAAAGAACTCTTCACTTGATTGCATTCTCTAAATCTTAGTCACCATAGATGAACTCATGAGTCTATCATGACACTCACTTAGAGCTGTATCTTGAATTTTTCTCTTGAAATCAAAATTTCAAGATCTTGATCATCCATTTTTCTTACTCCGTAACAAATTTGTATGAGACTGTTTAAATGTTCACCTCAATCTCCAGAGTCAACTTCCTGTACCCTGAGCTGACATCAGGTTCAGTATCCAAGCCCGGGTGGCTACATGGGCTTCGGGTGTTTTGCTGGCCCATTCATTAAGCCTCCACTGGTGAGAAGAGCCGGATCCCTCTCTCTCCGCAGCGCCGCTCGTCCCTTGATCTACACGGCGGAGGCGGCGAGCCGGCGGCGGGCTCCTGCCTCCTGCTCCTCAGTCCACACCTACTCCCCGGCTCCTGCTCCTCCCACTCACTCTCAGGCGCCAGGAGCAGCTCGCCGGCAGCAGCGCCCCGCAGCGCAGGGGAGAGCAACAGCAAGGCAGATCCGCCTCCATGGCTGCCGTTTCCCCCCTCCCCGTCTGCCTCCTCCTCCTCGTCGCCGCCCTCCTCCTCCCGGCATCCAACGCCATCTACTGCGACGAGGACGACTGCTACGACCTCCTCGGGTAAACCGCCGCCTTCCCCTCCGTGCGCTCTCTTCTCGCCCCGCTCGCTCGGCTTCTCACGAATGCTCGCGAATTCCGCAGGGTCAAGCAGGATGCTAACGCGTCGGAGATCAAGAAGGCCTACTACAAGCTCTCCCTCAAACAGTGAGTTCCTCCCCGCCCTGTCTCAAACAATGAGTTCTCATCCAATTCAAACTCGATGCGACCCATTTCTCTGAATACGCTGTGCTGTGCAGCCACCCGGACAAGAACCCCGATCCGGAGTCCAAGAAGCTCTTCGTCAAGGTCGCCACCGCATACGAGGTTTGACCTGCCTGGACCTTCTCCTGTTGCTTCCAAGTCTTGCATCTCATGCTTCTAATAGCTTAGCTGCTTGCGTTCCCCAAGGCCTCTTGTCGAATTCCATGTATTGTGCACGATCTCTCTGTATGCCCGCCAGTATATTTACGAATTTCATCCATTAATGCTGCACAATTCAGTACAGTGGCTGCCACCCTCTTTTGGAAGAAACAGTTTGATATATGAAACTAGCGGCTCGAATCTCTGCCTGACACGCGGCATTGCGGTGGTATGCACTAGTTAGGCTATCAAACATGTTTGGGGCGAAACATTGGTACAGTACTTCCTGCTGTAAAACTAGCTGCTCTAACAGCTGCCTGACACGTGGCAGCGCGGTCGTATACGCTAGTTGGACCATTGGACATGTAGCTGGAGCTCACTCAAGTTTTTGGCGCGAACATTTTCCTATTTAATCGTGCCCTCTGATTGGTAGTTCCACAGTTTGCGATTAGTTCCGCACTTTGCTATGGAATAGCTGTCTGACACGTGGCAGCGTGGTCGTATACACTAGTTAGACCATTGGGCATGTAGCTGGAGCTCACTCAAGTTTCTGGCGCGAACATTTTTCTTATTTAATCGTGCCCTCCACAGTTTGCAATTAGTTCCGCACTTTGTAATTCTCATATGGAATTTGCAGTATGCATTGAATTATTATCTTGCATGGCAGAAAATTGAGCTGTTCCACCATTTAGGCTGTAATGTATAAAAAGCTTCTTTCTAAAGCTATTTAGACATGGCTATCTGCTGTTGAACTCCATGTACTGGCGCGTATTGTGCATGATCTTTTGGTACCTTGACCACTTCACCAGTATATTTACAGATATCAGTGATTAATGCTGCACAATTAAGTGCAGTGACTGCCACCTTTTTTTTGGAAGAAACATTTTGATATATGCTATTCTATCACTTAGGCTATGCAACGTTTTCGTAACTAACTGTGCTCTCTAATTGGTAGTTCCACTTCAAAGCTTCCTGTTCTCATATGGAATGCATTGAATTATTGGTCTTGCGTAACGAAATTGACGCATTTCATCATTAGGCTACGGAAGTACATTGATGTGTGTTGACTACTATTTTCATCTTCCCTGTTCGGCATGGTTTTCCTTATATGCCACTTCCGCTTGCTGTTGGGTTTTTGACTCAGTCTACATTTTTATTTATCAGATACTAAAAGATGAGACAACTAGGGAGCAGTATGACTATGCTGTTGCGCATCCAGAAGAGGTAAAACTTCATTCCCTTAATCCTTCGTATCAAACAAAATGCCAATTCTATGGCTTCAGCATGCGTTTCTGCTTTTGTATAAATATATTATTCCTCCGATTCATATTAATTGACTCCAATATGAATGTATCTAGAACTAAAATATGTCTAGATACATCCATATTAGAGTCAATTAATACGAACCGGAGGGAGTATTACATTTTGACTTGTGGAAGTCTATCCGCCTTTTGAGATTGTAATTTTTTTTTGCATAAATCATGTGCCAGAGCCAAATTGTTTCTGTTCATCTGTTACTTTTGTTAGCTTTGGCTTCACAGCCATTAGTCATTAGGTATGTATAATCTGTCTGTACACAGGGGGAGGCTAAGCACAAAATTATTCTAAGATAAGGTACCTAGTGAGTACGTTTCGATTTGATTTTTGGACCAGCCCAGAATTTTATTCCCCTACATGGCTTTGTACTTTTGATTCATCGAATTGGGGATCTCCTGAAACCCAAGAATAAATATATGAAATGAAACTAAATACATGGTTGACATCCTACCTTCAGTTTGGAATGTGCAAAAAGAATGAACATTAGTACTTTACACATGAGAAACAGCTGTAAAGAGTACATTTCGTGAGCTGACAGATATATGCTTACATTCTTAATGGTGCGTGGCTGCAAAATTTACCCTCTGCCTTCTTGTTTACTGTGAGAAAATCCACTTGTTTGGCTATGCAGAGATTAGATGGGAATATGCAATGCGCATGTAGCAGAAGTTGTATATGTGAGCATGATCGTAGTATAGAATAATATTGCAAAAAATACATTGATACACATATGCTCTATTACTCGATCAGAGGGCATATAATGTATATTCGTAGTAGCTCACTTGATAAATCTGGATAAGTTTTCCATATTATAGTGTTTGCTAAGGTTAAATTCCATACTTTTGGCCTCCTAGTCAACTCTCACCTTATGAGCTTCTCCTTTCCACTGAGAACTGCTAAATACCGATTCTTACTGCGGATGCTATTTATTTACCTCGTTTCAGTTCTTCTACAACACTGCTCAATACTACAGGGCCTACTACGGATATAAAACGGTTAGTTTTTTCTATGGATGAATGAGATGTTTAATAGCAACGTTCTGCATCATATCTGTATTAATGAAGCTAATATCTCCTCCTGTTTGTGATAGGATCCTCGTGCTGTGTTGATTGGCCTTCTTTTAATCGTGTCAGCATTCCAATACATACACCAGTTGACAGCATATAGTCAGGTATGGATATTGAACAGAAAGGCAAAAGTAAGGTTGTGAGATTATAGTCTGCTGTTCTGACTGGATGTTTATGAACGAAATGGTCAACATAAATATAAGATCCTGTGTTCTTTTTCTCCATTTGAGTGACAGAAAGACAACTACGTGTTTTTGTTACAGCGCCACTCACTGAGTGTAATGCTCTTGTTACAGGCCATTGAAAGTGTCAAGCAAACTCCTGCTTACAGAAATAGGTTGAAAGCATTGGAGTTTGAGCGAACAGGAGGAATTTCAAGCAAAAAAAAGGGTACCAAGCAGATCGATAAGTAAGAATGACATCTAATAAGTTTGATTTTTGGGCTGAATTTTCCAGTCTGAGAACTTGAAGCCTGCTCTTTTTTTTTTTTCAAATTTGCTTCTGGTCTTTACATCCAACCGAGAGCTTAAAGTTTAAGGATGTGTATTGTCTACATGCTGTTGAAAACAGTTGAGGAACCTTGATAAATTCTGTTGCCTTGTGAATCAGTCTTTCACATATTACTTGCATAGTTGCATTGGTTTACTATGACTGGCTATAATATCGTTGTTTCTCATGTAGAAATTTGGAAAATGAGCTTAGAGGTGAAGTTGACTTGCAAATTCAGGGAGTTAAGAAACCTTCTGTGTGGAGTCTCTATGGTGTCCAACTTATACTTCTGCCTTACTTCATTGGCAAGGTCAGTTTATCTCTTCTAAGATTGTATATATCAACTCTTTGTAAATATCTGCATGGGGTTTGAAAATTTACTGGAAGAATGCTGAATTAATTGTATATATATTTTTGGCAGCTGCTTACTTGGCAAATTTGTTGGTTTTGGAGATACCGGGTAAAGAAATTGCCATATGCATGGGAGGATGCATGCTATTTGACCAGGACATCCCTTAGGATACCTGATAGCACATGGCAAAATATAGGTAATCACCACTTTCATTCTTTGATGTGTTCGTCTGCAGTATCGTTGTCATACCATATTTTGGCCAACTCTCTCTTGGGGTTCTGAAATACTGTACTCTCTCCTTTCCAATCATCATTGCGGTATTATATCAGATTACTTCAGATATGCGCTCTAATATATTCTCCTTGATATTTGTTTTAAGTTGTGATACCGATTTTATCCAAGCAAGATGTACACCAAGTACTCAAAATGGTTGAATACACCAAGTACTCAAAATGGTTGAATTATGAAATTTAAGTACTCCCTCCGATCTGATTAATTGTCGCAAGTTTAGGCAAGGTTTAGGAAATATAGGTAATTACCACTTTCATTCTTTGATGTGTTCGGCTGTAGTATCGCTGTCATACCATGGTACTTTTTGGCCAGCTCTCTCTGAAATACTTTACTCTCTCCTTTCCAATCATCATTGCGGTATTATATCAGAATTACTTCAGATATGCACTCTAATATATTCTCCTGGATATTCGTTTTAAGTTGTGATACCACCTAACCCAAGCAATATGTACACCAAGTACTCAAAATGGTTGAATTATGAACAAGATTTATTCCCTCCGATCCGATTTAGTTGTCGCAGGTTTATTCAAAGTTTTTCCAAACCTTGCTTTAACTTGTGACAATTAAATCGGATCGGAGGGAGTACTTCTTTTTCATAAGTGAGTTATATCTTTTTTCCGAGAAAATGTAAAAACGTTGTGTTGTATTGATAGAAAGAAAAAGTTATTTAGAACCTCAAGTAGTCTGGTTATGATCATGCCCCCTATTCCAAATTTAGACTTCAAAAATAGTAAGCCTTTTGTCCCTATGGCAGAATAGAACAAGGTGTCGCCAATATGAACATAGAATTCGGGCATGGGTAGATACATCTACTGCGGCTTTCAGTCCAATCCTATGTTCATCACAAACACAGATGATTGAAGGAGTATCCGTTCATTGTAGTCTGTCAAGTTCAGTTCTAGCAGTAAAGTAGAATCTGAAAATAACTTGAATGCGCGGCCATGTTTACTGCCAATGTCCCACTGGGTGAACTAGGGAGTTGCTGTTTTTGTTTGCTGCCGATGTTATTTCCCTACTTGCATGCTCTTTGCCTTGTCACTGAGCAAGTGCATCGCCAACTTAGGTAAAGAGGACTTGAATTCACTAGCATTGACAGATGATCATATATCATGTGTTTCAGATGAGTTTACGAAGGAGGATCTTGTGATGAAGCGTCTCTGGGAGAAGGCCAACATGGAGAGGCACATGGCGGAGGCGAGAAAAGGATCGAGGCGTAGAAGATAAGCTCAGTTTTGACTTTTGACCGAAGAGGCTGTTTGACAGCACGACATGTAGTAGGGAGACATACTCGAGTGGAAAGATTACATGTACACATCGAATCTCTGTTCATTGCAATGCAACAGACCGACAGACAGACGCAGAATGAAACACCATATACAAAGAGTACTGCTATTCTTCATATAGTCTGTGCTGCAACAATTTCGTACTGTCTCTGATTCATCATCACTTGTCATGCCTTAGTTTTCCTAGTATATTTCTGTCATACCGAGGGATGGTAACTCGTCCACGGCGTGCGTGCGTGGGTCGTGCCATGCAAGCTTTGCTAAATTAATTTAGTAGTTTGGTGGAAGATGACTGTATTTTGTATTTTATCATTCACCTCGAGAAACTTGGCTAGTACAATTGTTTCAGTCAGGTCTAAATAACTAGGCATAAAATAATTATTATCGACAACTCATACGAGTAACAAGACTATGCTGAGAGTAGATGTTTGAAAATCGATTTTCATAAATCCCAAGTTATCCCGGGCAAGGCGCGCAGGGAATCAAGCTGCAAATGTTGGAGCAATGCCATTCAGATATCTGGAGCTCCCGATGGGGAGGACTCATCAACCTACAGTGGAAGGTCTAGTGCCGCTCCAGCACAGGATTTTTTTTTGGTGTCTTAGGATGGTTGATGCTCCGCATACTCAAAAGTGGGGAGATCATTCCAAAGATGCTTTCACGGAGCTTGCTGAATGGAAAGTCCAGCTGAAGAAGGAAGCAAAACAAGGGGGCCATTGAGCGCACTCAGATGGAGAGCTGGAAGCCATTGAGATTGGGTCATGCTCAAATGCCCAATGCCGATGGACTGGTTTGACTGTCAAAGTCTTGAGAGAGGCATCACCTCGTCAGAGTAGGGATCTGGCCGCCGCGTTGGGTGGCCTTTTCCTCCAGGCCAAGTTCCTTGTCAGAAGTGAATTCATTGAGTACAAAGTGATACTGCTTGGGACCTAGTCTGCAAACCCAAAGGACAATCGTTCAGAGTCCAGAACACAGGTTTACTTGTGACTTTTGTGAGTAAGTTGTTCCAGAAGCTCGACATAACATTGGGTTCAGATCGTCTGGGAGCGTGGATACCACATGCTCGCCCTCGTAAGTGCGGCCGGCGAGGTGCATATGTGTCGAGTCTGTTTGATATCTTCCTCGGGACAGATACTGCTACAATCGTTGGCATGCAAGGCTCTTGTGTTTCGGCACGGATGAGGACATCCATCTCGCGCGCAGGCAGGCACCGCCTATTCTTGCACGTCTCCGGCGACATGTTCAGGCGCTCTGACAGGTCGATGCATGCTGCAGCACCCGGCTGGCGCCCACTCGAAGCGGTGCAGCATCTCTAGAGGCTCTCGGGCTCCTCGGCCAGGAACCTCTCCGGCCTGAACGCGTCCGGCTCAGGCCGGTCAGACAACCTCGTCGTGCGCGATGGCCCACAGGCGGAGGTGACCGGCGACGCTCGCACACACACGAGCATCGTGCCAGGCGGGTGCATGCTGAGCACGTACTGGATGCCAGGTTGGGACGGGTCGGGGCCGGTCGCGCTGAGCCCTACGACGCGGTTTGGAGTAATGCGAGGGGCCTCTTGGAGCAGCTCATGCTCCAGCTCGCCCTGGAGAAGGGCATGCTGGCCGTTTCCGGCGGCGGCGTGTTCTACGCTCTGCACGTACTGCGCGCGTGCCGGCGTGGCGACAATGCGGCGGTACATCACCTGGCGCTGGCGAGCACGGCCAACGGCGTCAACATCCCGGACAGAGACGTCTAGAGCTCGATCAGGCTTGGAGTTAGGGAATCCCATGAGGCCGTGCCCAAGCTAGCTACCCATCTCCCACGGCACCCGGTGCGACATCCTGACCACGCGAGGCGACACGGCCAGAACAGAGCGCCTCCAAAAATTCATTCTTCAGTTGCAGAGGCTTATCTGCTTTGGTCACTTGTTGGGCTGAAGAGCTATCCATCGGCTCGCCTAATGTCCAGCATCCGGGCTGGTATATGTTTGTGTTGCACGGATCAGTTGTAGGCCTTGTTAATCGATCCATCGGCTGTCAACTTAACTGAAAGGTAGAGCTCTAAAAAAATGTACTGTCTCGTCCAAGTTACTTGTCGCAGATTCATAAACTTAATCTCACTGCTGAGGAACACACTAGTTTTTCTTTCTTTAGATGAGGAACACAATAGTTAGTAAGAGATGGCATGTCTAGACGTGTGGAGCGCCTCAATGAGGAAGCAAGAAATGAATTTAGTAAAGAGAAACTACAAAGCTCTATGGATTTTGATTGATGGATCCATGGACATGTGAGGTGCGTGAGATATATCCACAATAACTTGTACAAGGACAAATACCCACACACATAGACATAGTACTACTTATATAGCATCATTACAGAACTGTTACGTGCAGAGCATTCATCAAACATCACCCACCATATCTTACACGATCACTAGCATTTCCAACAATGTATCCTTGTATCTATATCCTTCAATATATACAAGGCACCTCCACTCTATTAGCTTACAAATGTTCACTCTATTACACGTGTGTTGTAGAAGAATGACTACTAGATATAGATGCATGGAGCAAGTGGTAGACAGCGAGTACCGAGTCGGATGTATGAACGAGGTGTTGTAGGATGTCGACAATTTGTTGGATTGGTAGGTATAGGTAAATATCTAACTAGTTGGTATGTCTTTCAAGGTGATTGTTTGCATTCATGCGTGCTAGCATATGTGTGGTTGAGTGGCACGAATGATCGAGAACGAGTGAAAGACAAACAAAATGTTTGAGGAGTCATAGTTTTTGTTCCGAAGCTACATTCTCTAGACCAAATTGTATGTGACTGTCTTCTGAGACATATCTCAAACTTGGATGTTAAATTCCAAAGGGCTTAAATGTATAAAATAAAAATCCAATAGGCTCCCTTGGATGTTGAGTACATGATCTTGTATAAACTGCCACTTAAGTGTACTTCTATGTTTCTCTCTACAAGATTAGCATGTGTGATTCGACTGCGAGTAAACATAGATGGTTAAGTAAGTGACAATAATTAATCTAATTATGTTCTCCCGCTCATCCAAGGTCAACATGAGCTAGCTTCATAAATAGATGAATAGTGTCTACCACTTCTATGTAGTGATTGTTTGCTATCGACCCAAAGGAAGCGCGGCACTCCCGCGCCATTATGAAAATAGAAGTCAGTCATCGTCCCACCGCAACTCCTCTTATCATGCCGTTGAAGTCGGCGTTTCAGCCTCGGGGACAACACCCTTCGTTAGCTCATGTCTATACGTGTGGAGCGCCTCAATGAGGAAGCAAGAAATGAATTTAGTAAAGGGAAACTACAAAGCTCTATGGATTTTGATTGATGGATCCATGGACATGTGAGGCGCGTGAGATATATCCACAATAACTTGTACAAGGACAAATACCCGCACACATACACACATAGTACTACTTAAAGCTTCATTACAGAACTACGTGCAAATCATTCATCAGACATCACCCACCATATCTTAGATGATCACTAGCATTTCCAACAATGTATCCTTGTATCTATATCCTTCAATATATACAAGGCACCTCCACTCTATTAGCTTACAAACGTTCACTCTATTACGCGTGTGTTGTAGAAAAATGACTACTAGATATAGGTGCATGGAGCAAGTGGTAGACAGCGAGTACCGAGTCGGATGTATGAACGAGGTGTTGTAGGATGTCGACAATTTGTTGGATTGGAAGGTATAGGAAAATATCTAACTAGTAGGTGAATCTTTCAAGGTGATTGTTTGCATTCATGCGTGCTAGCATATGTGTGGTTGAGTGGCACGAATGATCGAGACCGAGTGAAAGACAAACAAAATGTTTGAGGAGTCATTCTTCTTGTTCCGGAGCTACATTCTCTAGACCAAATTGTATGTGACTGCCTCCGAGGCATACCTCAAACTTGGATGTTAAATTCTAAAGGGCTCAAATATATAAAATAAAAATCCAATATGCTTCCTTGGATGTTGAGTACATGATCTTGTATAAACTGCCACTCAAGTTTACTTCTAAGTTTCTCTCTACAAGATTAACACGTGTGATTCGACTGCGAGTAAACGTAGATGGTTTTGTTTCAGTATCCCATAGTTTGTTTTTTCAACTCGTGTGTGCCTGCACGTTGGGTTAAGTAAGTGACAGTAATTAATCTAATTATGTTCTCCCGCTCATCCAAGGTCAACATGAGCTAGCTTCATAAATAGAAGAATAGTGTCTCCCACTTCTATGTAGTGATTGTTTGCTATCGACCCACATGGACCGCAACACTCCCACACTATTATGAAAAGAAGTCCGTCATCGTCCCACCGCAACTCCTTTTCTCATGCCTTTGAAGTCGGCATTTCAGCCTCGGGGACAACACCTGTCGTTGCCTATTCGACGGTGCCTCAGAGGAGGGATCCTCACGAGGGGGAGAAGAAGTAGGGGCCATAGGGCGGAGAGTCCTCGGGACGGTGGTACGCGATTTACCTAGCTTCGGAACACCTGCTTGAGACAGGCCTACCGTTCTTGTCTGAATTATCCGCGCTCGCGTTGTTACAATGAGTTGTGGTTGTCCCTCTAGGGCTCCCAGGATCCGGCTTATAAAGGCGCATGGATCTAGGGTTTACACGAAGAGTCCTAGCCGGAATACAAGTTGCCTAACTACGGAATATTACATTGCCGTGCACGTCAAGGATCCGCCTTCCATCTATGCCGTACTGGATCCGGATACTTTATGGGCCTCCATGGATTTGGCCTTATTCGTAGGTCGGTTGGGATCCGGCTCCTTGCTCTTGGGCTGGACTTCATCCTTCATGATCTACAACAACTGGGCCGCCCGATGGGCCGTATGCCACCATCACCATCCCGATGGGCTTGCCGGATCCAGGCCATGTCGTTGATATACCCATAAAGTATACCCATAATAGTAGCCCCCAAAGTTCTCCGAGATTCATCATTCCTCTGACTTCAATCAACTCGGATCCGAAGAGAATCTTGAAGAGCTTCCAAACTTTGCTCGTTTCTAACGTCATCTTCCTGGAAATCATCTGTTCTTCAGTAACGGCAACGTAGCAGATTTTTTGCTTATCCAGCGCACAATTTCCTCCTTTCCCACGCTAAATTTTCGGAGATGCGAATCTTTAGCCGGAAATCTCGGAGGTGCACACTTAAGTTACCTCCATGTCGTTTTACCGCTTTTAACCTAAGACACGTGGCGGCTATCCAACGGTGGGACCGTTCCGTTCCCGCCGTTGGATCCGAATCACGAATCTCCGCGTGAGGTTTATAAATACCCCCGGGCGCGGTAACTTTTCCATTCTTTCACCGCACTTTCCACTTCGTCTTCTTCCTCCCGCAGCGCCACCCACCAGATCTGATCTCCGGCG
The DNA here is from genome assembly GCA_030979885.1 of Lolium multiflorum. Classification (NCBI taxonomy): domain Eukaryota; kingdom Viridiplantae; phylum Streptophyta; class Magnoliopsida; order Poales; family Poaceae; genus Lolium; species Lolium multiflorum. Next base: position 34,531,500 of record CM061750.1, read on the forward strand.
AACTTCCGCACGGAGACCTTCATCCGCCGCCGCTCCAAGGCCTTCCTCGACCTGAGATCTCCACGTTTGATCGGGAAAACGTCTCCGCCGCCGATCCGTCGTCATCGGAGGCTCAGTGCACCAAGTCCGGCGACCTCCTCTTCGTCGGAGCGACGGAGAACCGCCACGCCATTGAAGGTACGTCCACCGGACTGCGGAAGAAGAAGTACTGTAGACTTAGCTTAGTTTCTGGCTACTCAAACAATTTCATCGCATGCATGCAGCCGGAACCATGTCAACTAACGCACCTAGATATACTGATAGTTCTCCCAATAGTCCGAACTCAAGCTCAAAAGAAACGAGTTTTCCGTAACCATTAGCGTTCCTACCACCATATATTTCTGACACGCGCTTAGCTCAACCTTTCTCCGCCTCTTCCAGCAACGCACTAGGCCGGATCCCAACCCTCAAAGAGATCCAGGAGGAACTCGAAGGCCAAGCTAGAATGGCAGCTAAAGTGCAGGAGGTAGAGCAGAAAAAGGGATCCAAAGCCCGGAATCGGGAAGGCGAGAAAGGGCAATGGTGGCCCTGTGAAGTTAAGGACTCGGATCTCAGGGAGCTCCAAAAGGAGGGCATGATTTCTCCGAACTGGAGTATCATGAAAGACTCTGCCACCCCCAAACCAAACCCGGACGAACGCGTCCTTACAAGGGCCTGGGTAGAGCGCGGTCTATCGCTCCACTGCTCGGAATTCTTACTCTCTGTCCTCACCACCTACGGCCTTCAGCCACACAACATCTGTCCTCCTACAAGTTCGTGACCCTTTGCGAAGGCCACCACGGAATCCGCCCGGACATCCGCCTATGGCAGTTCTTTTTCTGAGTAAAGAAGGAAACCAAAAATAAAGCGATGGTGAACTGCGGCAGCATGACTTTCATGCTCCGCCCCAGAAGGATGTACCCGCGGCACTCCTCTCACGAATTCGTCCAGTACTAGAACGCCGGATGGTTCTATGTGAAGAACATTGAAGTTCCGGACATCCACCAGGGGATCCCCAAGTTCGTCAACGAGCCTCCGGAGGAGCTCGACAGCTTGAGCCTGATTCCCGCGCTCGCGCAGTACCCGGAGCCGAATAGGGCTGCGCAGAGAATCTCCAGGTTAGTCCAAGATGGGCTAACCGGAACAGATCTGACGCTCAGTTGGTTCTCTCGCCGGATCCAACCCCTCAAGTACAACACCAGGAAAATCTGCGAGTACACTGGGGTGGACGATTCCCTCCGAGTCATCCGCGACAACCTGCCTGCGGATTCTCTGAAGAGGAGAATCAAGACCCTTGTTAAGGTTACCCAAGGCCAGCTGGTCCCGGAGATTGTGATAGACATCAAGACGGACAATGAATGTCCTCCGGTAAATGTTGTCTTTTGTTGTTAGTTTTCGGTTTGCGTTTCGAGTGTGTGTTGTAACTCATGGTGTAACTCCTGGCCGGTTGATGACTTCGTTAATTCAAAGCCGGGCTCATTTCGAGCCTTCCATTTAAAAAGATATATCCACAATAACTTGTACAAGGACAAATACCTGCACACATAGACACATAGTACCACTTATAGCTTCATTACAAAACTGTAACGTGCAAATCATTCATCAAACATCACCCACCATATCTTAGACGATCACTATCATTTCCAACAATGTATCCTTGTATCTATATCCTTCAATATATACAAGGCACCTCCACTCTATTAGCTTACAAACGTTCACTCTATTACGCGTGTGTTGTAAAAAAATGACTACTAGATATAGATGCATGGAGCAAGTGGTAGACAGCGAGTACCGAGTCGGATGTATGAACGTGGTGTTGTAGGATGTCGACAATTTGTTGGATTGGTAGGTATAGGGAAATATCTAACTAGTAGGTATATCTTTCAAGGTGATTGTTTGCATTCATGCGTGCTAGCATATGTGTGGTTGAGTGGCACGAATGATCGAGAACGAGTGAAAGACAAACAAAATGTTTGAGGAGTCATAGTTTTTGTTCCGAAGCTACATTCTCTAGACCAAATTGTATGTGACTGTCTTCTGAGACATATCTCAAACTTGGATGTTAAACTCCAAAGGGGCTTAAATGTATAAAATAAAAATCCAATAGGCTCCCTTGGATGTTGAGTACATGATCTTGTATAAACTGCCACTTAAGTGTACTTCTATGTTTCTCTCTACAAGATTAGCACGTGTGATTCGACTGCGAGTAAACATAGATGGTTAAGTAAGTGACAATAATTAATCTAATTATGTTCTCCCACTCATCCAAGGTCAACATGAGCTAGCTTCATAAATAGATGAATAGTGTCTACCACTTCTATGTAGTGATTGTTTGCTATCGACCCACAGGAAGCGCGGCACTCCCGCGCCGTTATGAAAATAGAAGTCAGTCATCGTCCCACCGCAACTCCTCTTATCATGCCGTTGAAGTCGGCGTTTCAGCCTCGGGGACAACACCCTTCGTTAGCTAACGTATCCCCTGGGGACAACACCGCGCGCGCTCCATGTTCATGGTCTCTTCTTTCCCTCTTTCACTAGATAACGGTTGGTCCTAATAAACACGTCGGTGTTGATCAACCCTCGCATAAATTATTTTATCCAATCATTACTTACGTTTAAAAGAATACAAGAGGTGAAATGAGACTAATGCTATGCTATGGTAGGTTCCATCGTGATACATGGGCAAAACACGTCTGCAGAAAAACATCATGTTCATGACATAGTGTTGTCGAATTTCTCTATATTTTTCTGGGTTGTATAGCAAGTTGTTCTTAGTACCAACCATACACCATAAATATAAATAATTAATTTTTGAAATAAAACCTAGATATAGAAATTTCATGGCATGTAAACCATAAATATGATTGCAGAATATTACCCAAGTGCCATGCTCCAGAAGGATGCAATATGATAGCGGAGAAAGAGAAACTCCTACATTTTTTGTGTGATGTGATGGTAAGGAACTAATTATTAGGAGGTGGCGTGGTCAAATGTGTTCTTGAGTTATTGTAACTTGACATGACTGAATGTTGCGAAAACACAAAATTGTGACAATTACAGAGTTATGTATAGGCTTTTCATGCGTCCATGCAATATGCGATACATGATTTATATCCTCATTAACTTGTCCAAAACCTAATGAACTATGTACATGAATTCATCCTCTTTTATAGGAATTTATACCATGGTAAACGTCAGAGTTGATTCAAATATCAACCACAACATTTTACATATCTCTAACATTTCGAGCAGCATGTCTCCACGTGACCTTTAATATACACCAGACACATACCAACTATATGTTGTGACAACTTATACACATCTAATATATACGCATTATGTTGATAAGTCAATAGCTATAAGAGATGCATATGAATACATGTACCATGGATACATGTAGGATGTCATATTGTTTTCTTGAATTGTAGGCATTCACAAAAAGTTAGCAAATGTAGTTGCCTGCTAGCTTGCATGCGCATAAATAGTACTGACATCTCTCGGCCGAATTGCATATCTAAACTCAAGGAGTACAAGCCACATGGATCGAAGCTACCACCAACATGGAGCCACCAAATCCACCCCTACTTTGGCCCTAGGCATATGGCTATACATTGGCGATATTAATGATGTTGTGACTAAATACTCAAAGCGTATATTTTCAAACCATGAAACTGTTTCTCATCCATTGATGGATGCTAAAATTCTATGATCCTCTAATAGACAAATGTACAATTATAGTTGTTGTTTCATAGTTCTTTTCCTAGAGATCATCTCCAGCAAATGAGCCACAACAAAAAGGGTCCCACCAGTCATGGTTGGCCACAACTGAGGACCATGAAGCTGGAAAGCTTAATGGGTGGCTCTTCATTCCACGACAATGTTATGTGGCTTGTAGTTTCATGTCACAGTGACACTTTAGCATGGGAGCTTCTAGCGAGCAGTTTACAATTTTTTTATTTCTAGGTGTCCTTCCCACCAATGTATGAGCAAAAGTCTTGTTTGCTTGCGCTCATGCGTTGTGTGTGTGCGCGCATGTGTGCGTGTGTGTGTCTGCGTGGGTGCGTGCGTGTGTGTGTATGTGATCGACGAAATGAACACACATTGCCTGGAAGAAATATAAGTGATGCGTCTGTAATGCGCTCCAAGTCCCTAAAGAATCATCATGTGATGGTAGTAATGTCCCAACTGTCAGTAAATAATGTCATTTCGTCTTCTTATCATTGTAAGTGATGTGTTGGTTGAGAGTTCGGTGATGTCAACTCATTGTGACAACCACTTACGGAATCACGAGTAACATTTTTTTGGAAAATGAAATATGTTAATACCAAGATGATACCAAATACACTCAACCTCTGCAACACCATAATGTCAAGATAATGTCTAGACATCAAAGGAAGCACGAGTCACATAATAATTGTATTTGTGTTCATAATTCAACACAATAGTTTGATCTAAATTGGTATGATCTTCATGACTTGTTGGTGGGATAACACCAGGCTATAGTTAATGACTCGAGATCAATGCCTTCAAAATGTCATCATTATCATATTTGAAGTGTTCCCTCATTTTTATACCTAGCGTTTGCAAGTTGTGCTTTTTTAAACTTCAAGTTTGTTAGTGAAATCACATATACTAAAACACTACTAAATACAAAGAAAAGCACATAAGGTTAGCAACTGACAATAATCTAATGACCATGCAAGATCCAACAGCTATAAAGTTGTACAAACACACATATACTTATACTCAAGAACACAATAGAAAGGTACTAACATTTGTTGCAATGTAGGCTATCGTTTTTTCAAGGCATATCCTTGGATGAGTATTATACATATCCACATTTTTTTAACTCTAGACAATTAATTGGTTAAACGGATATAAGAAATACCCACAACCTTCTTTATCAATGTAATTCAATCACTACAGGGATGAAATCTTAACATGAAAAACCTCATGGATTTAGATTCAAATATCACCGCACCATCATTAGAAATATTTAGAGCAACATGTCCTCTAATCAACCCTGTAATATATATACCAGGCACCTCCAAACTATCCAAGTATACACACATTCACTCTTTACAATATGTACTGCTAAAAATCACTAGGGAATCACTAGGATATATACAGATGGAACTTGAGTTGGATGGTGTGCGCCAAAATAGATGTATCGATGTGTTGCAGTTAGTATGGTATTTTATTTTTGGAATTGTAGGAATTGGGAAGCAGATAACTAGCAAGCTGATGCTCTCTCATAGTTTCTTGCTTGTATCAACATTAACATGTATGTGTCCCTTCGGGGACATCCGATAAAAAAGGGGAACATTAACATGTATGAGGTTGAGTGGTGCAACTATTGTGATATGTGAAGATCTAACATAAATTATATGTTCAACCCCATTGTATGGTTCCAACAATATTTGGTCTAGGCAAAAATGCAAAATACTAAAATCACCCATTGATTGTCAGTGAGCAAGTTCTCAATTTAATCTTTGTGTCCTAATTCGTTTTGCACTCTATATTTCTATAGATGGTTATATTTTTCGTGCATGACTAAGTATAAACTAGACATAATGGTCCAACAAGCAACGAGATGTCAGCGCCGTCGCCTTGATCCATTTATTCCTACGCCACAAGGTTGACGCACAATGGCATAAGCTGTTACTTCCTTCATCACTCTTCTCTCTAGTCCTATGAGCTATATGTATCATCGGTTTCCATTATACTCTTCGCCTCCTCCTCCGACCGAATGGTGCCGCTCCGCCCGCCGCCCCACTCACCGTACACTGTCCCATCTGTTTATTGGTCCATCACTTATTGAGGTAGTGGGATCTTTGTTTTTCACGGCCTTCGTTCAACTCGGGCTTGACATATAGATCCCTTTCCTAATTCTGAGTTTTATCCTCGGAATTTGACTTTCATGTGTTTGTTACATATATAATTCTGGGGTTTCAATAATGTGAACGACATTGTGGAATCATGCTGACCCTTTCTGTTGGGGGGATGACCCCCGGTATGCCAAAGGCATGCCAAACTGGATGGTTTGAGCCATCAAGATACCGGTTTAAAGTTTAATCCGGATTGTGAACTTAAGCATATGGCTAAGGAAATCCATACCGGTATGCCCAGAAGGGGTATGCCGGAATGGGCTAAGAAGATACCGGATTACCGGTATAGGCTACACTGTAGCACGTCGGCAAGACTGGTCAAAGATCCTCTCGAGCTAGAAGACAAAGATGAGCTAAGCAAAGTAGCTTTAAACGAAGCCTTGACGTAAAGACGAAGGTGACGCCAAAAGCAACCGGAGGACATCAGCCTCCCTGATTAAAGAAGATACCGGCGTCACCTATGATTAAAGTAACTTTGTAAAGTAGTTTGTCTGTTCAAAGATGCCATTAGGGTTTCTTCCCCTGTATGCCACCCTCTCCCCTATATAAGGAGAGGGGGCATGCTCCTTCGCGGGCACGTAGCTACGGACGATAAGAGAGATACGTGTATCCAAAAACCTGTAACCTTGTTTGATCATGGAATAGAGAGATCTAGAACAGAGTTCTTCCTTGTGTCTTTCTTCTTCTACCTCTGGCCTTGGCCAAGTTCTTGAGGAAAGCATCCGGAAGTTCATCCTATCTGATCAAAAACCCTCCCCCGAATCCTCTAGCACCCATTCGGCCCCAACTTAAGCCATTCCATGGCATCTGTCTGTCGCCACGACGACGCTGGCGCCCACCGTGGGGCATGAAGCGGCGCTGGCTGGAGTTCACATTCCGGCGGGCATCCTCGACGTCGCCGGCGAGCGAACGGTGTCAGCGCTCGTGCAGTGCATCTACTCCATGGACTTCATCAACGACAACATGGGCTGCTTCGCCAACGGCGGCAAGTTCCCGCAGAACGGTCGCGTCATCGAGTTCGGCAGCCACCGCGTCTACTTCGGCACCGTCCCTGTGCACCAGTACCTCTCGCCGTGGGTGGCACCATCCGCCAAGGTGGCTATGGCCGCCCGCCGGCCTGTGGAGGTGATGATGACCCCCGCGGCGGTCTGGTGCCGGCAAGGAGGCTGTGGAAGGAGCCCGGCGCGGCGTCTCGCGCCGACAAAGCCACCGCCGGAGTGCGACGAGGGCGTTGCGGGAACATCCACCGCACCACCGAGACTCCTCTCCAAGTGGCGATGAGCGTGCTGCGACGCCCATCGCACAGCACATCGACCCGCAGGGGCAGCGAGCTGGAGGCAACGCGCAAGAAGTTGCTTTTCGGAGGCGCGGACATCATCGCAGCGCGAGCTGAACCTAACTTTACGTGAGTACAACGCTGCCCATGGCTTTGCTTCATTAGTGCTCTGCTAGGATACCGGAGAACCGGCTTAAGGCTCGCAATCTAAATCAGGATCTGCGTAAGGAAGTTCTTGGCAAAAGTACCTCTGCATCTGTGAGCATCGTAGAGAAACCCAAGTACAGTAGTCCGGATAAAACTATAAAAGCTGCTAAGGCCGCTATGGAGATGTGTGAGTCGTTATCCGGAGATGCATTAGCAAAACAGCAGATAGAGTTAGAGAGCTGCTTGATACAATACAGGCACAAAATGATGAGCTCGCTAGAATCAACAAAGCAGCACTCGAGTCAAAATCAGTCCGGTCGACAAAAGTTGCCGGAAGCAAGTCCCAGGGCATCGTCCCCATCCGGATAAAGAAAAAGAAATGAATGCGCAGACCGTGTATGATCCGGTTCTTGCCGGAAAACAAAAAGCCGGGCCACACGAAGCCGGAGGAAAAAGCTATGGGGCAGGTCGCGGCTATGCCGGAAATGGCTATGCCGTCAACGGTTATGCCGGAAACAATCATGTCGGTAGATACGAAACCGGGAAAAATTATCGAGCTGCAAGGGCAGCATATGTTGAAGAGGAAGTACCACCACCAAGGTACCGGCAGGCAAGAGCCGCGGAACCGGTAAGATATGAAGAAGGAGATTCCGAGGTGGAACGAACCGAGCCTACCGGAACCCTTTGGGGAACGTGTGGGGGAAAGATGCTTGCCAGCCAGATGCGAGGCACCGGCTGGACAGAGTGTATCTTTCCGGGATGATCGAAGCTGAGGGTCCTCCTGGCCCAAAGTGCTTTGGCCCGCGAATCATGAGAGAAGAGTCACCGGTACGCAATTTTCAATTGCCCCAGGACACAAAAACAGATGATGGCACGACTAAGCCGGAAGATTGGTTGCGACTATGTCACAATGTTTACGTCCGGTGGCGGAGTAAACCGGCGTTGGGCCGAGAATCATACCGTCCTTCCTGGTGGGACCTGCACGTATTTGGCTCAACAACTTGCCAGCAGGAAGCATAAACGGATGGTTGGACTTTGAGGAAGCCTTTGTGAGCAACTTCAAGAAGTTTACAAGAGGCCAAACAGCCGCAGCACTCGCTTTATGCCGCAGCGCAATGAAACAGACCGGGACTATCTCACCCGGTGGAACTCAATGAGAAACACGTGTGAAGGAGTGATAGAAGCACAAGCGATTGCTTGGTTCAGTCAGGGATGCCGGAGAGGATCACCGCTGTGGCAAAGGCTACAAAGGAACATGCCAAGCACACTGGCTAAAATGATGCGGGTGGCGGAAAACTATGCGTTGGGAGACCCCATGCAACCGGCAGTGCAAGCTGAACCGTCGCAAACAAGCCAACCTCGGCAAGATCAATACCGGGATAACCGGCACAACAAAAGAAGGGAAGACTTTCCGGATCGAAGGTATGGTCCGCAGTAAGTTGCCGCGGTGGAGGAAAATTCCGGTCCCAGTGGGAGCCAAAGACAGAAAACCGGATCGCAGCCATGGGCGGGTCCTAAGAAGAAATGGGTTGAAAAGGAAAAGTGGGGACAGAAAAAGATTGGCAGGAGCATATGAGGTACACCATGGAAGCGGCAATGGAGCAACCATGCCGGTTTCACATCCGACTCCGGCAAAGCCGGCGAATCATTTGACAAAAGATTGTTCCTGGGTCAAGTATTTGATGCTGAAGGGTGCGGTAAAAGACGCGCAAGCGCAAGGCTGTTCCACGATACTACCACCGTCGCAAGATATGCTGCGGCAGCAACTACCACCGCCACCACCGCTTACCGGGCAAACGCCTTACCAGTACAACCTCAACAAAACCAACAAGTTCATCAGGTGGAAGATGGCAATGGGCAACCGCCACCGCCGACACCTTTGGGCCGGAATGTTTACAAAGATCCGCACTTGTGCTGCGTTGTGTTCGTTACTGAGCCAACCGACAGGCAGAGCGTGCATCGCCGTTCCATGGAAGTGAACGCAGTGATGCCGGCAGTCCCAAGATACATGCTGTGGTCAGAGCAGGAAATCAGTTGGTCGTTCAAGGATCACCCCAAAATCATGCCTAATCTGGGTGGTTATGCTCTTGTTGTGGATCCAATCATGCATGGGCCGGAAACTCGAGTCAAGTTAGCAAGGTGCTGATAGACAATGGAAGCAGCATAAACATCATGTACAAGCATACAATGCTTACACTGGGCATAACAGAAAACATGCTACATCCAACTCACACAACATTCCACGGAATCGTTCCGGGCCTGTCATGTGCGCTTGTGGGAAAAGTCCGGCTGGATGTGTCATTTGGAGGACGTGACAATTGCCGGGTGGAAAACATTCCGTTTGAAGTGGTGGACCTAGAAAGTCCTTACCATGCACTGCTTGGGAGACCGGCATTGGCGGCGTTCATGGCCTCAACTCATACGGCTTATCTCAAGATGAAGATGCCGGCACCTCGTGGACCCTTAATTGTGGTGGGAAACTATAAAGTCTCAATGGAAACCGCTTCCGCATCAAATCTGGCTGAATCGCTGGTGATAGCGAGGAAAAGAAAAGGATGCAAACTGCTGTGGCGCGGCTCAATCCTCGCAGCTGAGCTTAGCGGCCATGAGTGGAAACTTGGGCACACCGACATGCAAGCCGACAAAAGAAACAAAGAGATCGTGCTGACCCAGCTTCCGAGCGCACTGTCAGACGGTGCCCTCAATGAAGCATAGGAAAGCGCGCTCGCCCTCCGTGAGAATCGGAATATCTTTGCCTGGTCCACTGATAACTTGGTGGGTGTTCCGAGGGAGCTGGCTGAGCACTCTCTAAACGTCCGGAAGGATGCTAAGCCGGTGCGACACCTTTGCTGAAGACAGAAGAAAAATCATTGGAGAAGAAGTTACCAAGTTACTGGTTGCCGGTTTCATCGTGGAGGTACTGCATACTGAGTGGCTAGCCAATCCGGTGCTGGTCGAAAAGAAGAAATAAGAGAACATGGAAGCAAAAGCACCAAAGGCATGGCGCATGTGCATCGACTACACCAACCTGAACAAGGCTTGCCCAAAAGATCCTTTCCCTCTACCCCGGATCGATCAGGTGATTGATTCCACTGCCGGTTGTGAACTGTTGTCTTTCCTGGATGCTTATTCCGGATTCCACCAAATTCCCTGAAAAGGAAGATCAAATAAAGACTGCGTTCATCACCGCATGGGGCTTATTGCTATGTCACTATGCCTTTTGGTTTGCGCAACTGGTGCAACGTACCAACGCTGTATGCAAAAATGCTTGTTTGATCAAATCGGAAAAAACGTGCAGGTTTATGTAGACGATGTCGTGATAAAAACTAAGGTAAAAGAAACCCTTATCGATGATCTCAGGCAAACGTTTGACAACCTAAGAAGGTTCCGGATGAAACTCAATCCGGCAAATGCACTTTCGGCGTCCCAGCCGGCAAATTGATTGGCTTCCTTGTATCAAGCTGGGGCATTGAGGTTAATCCGGTAAAAATTCGGGCAATAGAAAGAATGGCTATACCGCAGGAACTCAAAGATGTGCAAAAGTTTACCGGAAGATTGGCATCGCTAAGCCGGTTCATAAGCAGGTTAGGGGAAAAAGCTCTACTGCTATATGCATTGATGAAAAAATCCGATACCTTCGTCTAGACCCCTCAGCAGACGCGGCAGTTAAAGAGCTGAAAACTATGCTTGCAACGGCCCCTATCTTGGCCTCACCTTTGGAAAGGGAACCCATGTTGCTTTATATAGCGGCAACAAACCGGGTGGTAAGTGTCGTGGTCGTAGTAGAACGAGATGAGGATGGAAAAACCGTGTAGAGGCCGGTATACTACCTGAGCGAGGTGCTCTCCTCTTCAAAGCAAAACTACCCGCACTTCCAGAAAATGACTTATGGCGTGTTCATGGCCGCCACGAAGCTCAAGCATTACTTTGAAGAGCATCCGATGAAAGTGGCGAGTGAAGCACCAATTTCAGACATCATGTGCAACAAAGATGCTAGCGGCCGGATTGCAAAATGGGCAATTCAGCTGTCACCTTACGTGCCGGTATACGAAAGAAGAGATGACATAAAATCACAAGCTTTGGCTGATTTCCTGGTCGATTGGGCGGAAATGCAGTATAAACCACAGAAAGTGGAATACTGGAAGATGCACTTTGATGGATCCAAACTCAAAGAGGGTCTAGGTGCCGGTGTGGTACTCACCTCGCCTAAGGGAGATCACCTGCGGTATGTTTTGCAAGTACATTTCAGGGCATCGAACAATGTCGCTGAATACGAGGCTCTCATCCATGGGCTTAAGGTTGCGAAGGAAATCGGTGCACACCAGATCATTTGCTATGGTGATTCGGATCTTGTGGTGCAACAATGTTCCGGAGATTGGGACGCAAAAGATGCCAACATGGCTTCATACCGGTTTCACGTGCAAAAGATTGCCGGCTTCTTTGAAGGGTGTGAGTTTCACCATGTGCCACGGGCTGAAAATGAAGCCGCGGATGCTTTATCCAAGCTAGGCTCATCGAGGCAAGAAATTCCTCCCGGAATAGCCTTGGCTCATTTAAGAACGCCATCGATCAAACCAAGTCCGGAATCGGAACCGGAGTCGCATGTTGTGCCAATGGATATTGACGAAGGAAACCCGAGGACTGCTCCGGCAAACTCGGGGACTGCTCCGGCAAACTCGGGGACTGCTCCGGCAAACCCGGGGACTGCAGCGTCCATACCGGAACAAGCAATGCTTGTGGATAGCATGGAGATAGACGTACCGGTATTTATGGTTCGAGAAACACCGTCGTGGGTTAAACCTATTAAGGAATTCCTGATCAACGACACCTTGCCAGTTGACGAAAACGAATCAAGAAGAATCCAGCGGAGGTCAAAAGCATACACTTTCATCAATGGCGAGGTGTACAAGAGGAGTGTTACCGATGTCCTTCAAAGATGTGTGGAACCGGAAGAGGGAAAAGAGATGCTTGTGGAAATTCACCAAGGAGAGTGTGGGCATCATGCGTCATCAAGGGCGCTGGTGGCAAAAGTATTCCGGCACTCTGGCCAACTGCCTGGAAAATGCTGAGGATTTGGTGAGAAAATGTAACGGGTGCCAGAGGTACGCCAAGCAAAACCATACCCCAGCATCCGGATTAAAAACTATACCGTTAACTTGGCCATTTGCTGTATGATGCCTTGACATGGTTGGCCCATTCAAAACTGCAAGAGGAAACATGACTCACATTTTGGTCATGGTGGATAAATTCACCAAGTGGTTGGAAGTAAAACCTATCGTAAAATGTGATGGGCATACCGCAGTGAAGTTCTTGAAAGATGTTATTCTCCGGTATGGATAACCACACAACATCATTACTGACAATGGCTCAAACTTTGCCCAAGGAGAATTCAAGCGATTCTGTGTTTTAATAACAACATCCGGTTGGATTTGTGCTCAGTGGCACACCCACAGGGCAATGGCCAAGTTGAAAGAATCAATGCACTGGTGCTTTCCGGCATAAAACCAAGGCTCATTGAACCACTTGAAAAGTCACCGAGATGTTGGCTCGATGAGTTACCATCATTGTCGTGGAGCATAAGAACGACTCCGAACCGGTTTACCGGATACACTCCATTCTTCATGGTTTACGGAGCAGAAGCGGTCATACCAACCGACATTCTCCATGACTCACCAAGGGTGCAGCTCTATACCGAACAAGAGGTAAAAGAGGCCCGAGAAAATGATGTGGACTTGCTAGAAGAAGCAAGAGAGCTGGCGTTGGCAAGAACAACCATTTACCAGCAAAACCTCGACGCTATCATAGCCGGAAGGTTAACCCGAGAGTTTTCCGGGAAGGAGATTTGGTGTTACGCCTAGTGCAACGCACTGAAGGCCGGCATAAACTTTCATCTCCTTGGGAAGGGCCATTCATTGTGAGCAAGGCTCTACATAATGATGCCTATTACTTGATTGATGCACAGGAATGGAAAGAAGGAAAGGCGGACAAATCCGGAGATGAGACCAAGCGTCCGTGGAACATAGCGTTGTTGCGTCCTTTCTACTCCTGAAGTTGTACTGTAAGAAGTTCCTTTTTGTACCTTATGTTATGAATAAAAGACTCGGCACCTCGAATGTTTCTCGGGGACTGCCTCTATCAAAGTTGCATGAAATATGTTTATTTTTTCAGTTTACCGGTTGCTTGTTGAACATTTTTTCTTTCCGGTTTAGTAACGTGCTAAACCTACCAGAGTCTTCGACTCTGTCCGCAACCCGGCTTCATGGCAAGCAAGATAAACCGGTAGGAATTAAGCACGTGAACTACGAAAAGAGGGAGTGGGAACGGACAATCCGGAAAAATTTAACTAACCCCGGTTCTATCGGTTTTTTGTGAAAAATTTCGAATTATTCCTAAGTTCAAGAAAGTGTTTGCTTGGCAAAAGAACTTTGTAACTCGTACGCCAAATAACCCAAAGAGGTAGGCAGAGGCAAAGGGAAAGAACCAAGTGTGCATCAAATTGGATGCGGAAACGATTCCAGAATCTTCACAGTGCAAGATAAAGGCAAACAACGAAGGCAACATGCTAAGTTAAACAAACCAACTTAACTAGATAAGCTACCGGTTAAAAAGTCACCGGCATAAAAGTTGTACCACAACCAAAAGGCTAAGTTTTATCTTACATCATAAACCCCGGCATACCGGGGTAGAATTTAACAGACATTGTCTTCTTAAGCATCAGGCACAGCAACGATAGAGCAAAGGCATTTAAGCAGCGGGGGCTTCAGGGGGTGCGTCGCCGGCTCCAGCAGCTTCCGGGGGAGCGTCGCCTTCTCCGGCATCCTCATCTTCCTCCTCTTCCTCCTCGTAATCGCTGAGGTAGTCTTGCACATTGGGAGGAGCAGGGATGAAGGTGCGGATCGGGGCGTGCTCCGCTATCTGGTAGGCACGGTCCTTCCGCTTCGCGGTGAGGATCGGATCCTTGTCAGTGGGAGCGTCGCGGCGGAGGCTGTGGAAGGAGTCCAGATCCAGGTCTTCATACCAGGAGCAGGCGATCCGCAGCGCATGATCTGCTCCGGCGCGGGCAGCTGAGCACTGCCACTCGCGGATCCTCCGTCCGGCACCTTTCAGGCGTTCGGAGGCGAGTGTCAGGTTGGCTGGCACCGCTTCCTCAGGCCACAGCACCTTGAAGAGCTGGAGCCCACGTCGGGCAGATCGGCAAGATGCCGGTCCACCGCGCGCATGTGCTGGACCCGGGCGGAGAGCGCGACCAGATGATCATAAGGATCCCAGGGCGCAGCCAGATTCTTGAACTCCTGGGCAACCCGGCGATCTGCCACCTTCTTCTGCGCGTGCACGTGCGAATCCGGAAAGAGCCCTGCAAGACAAAGAAGAAGAGATAAGGACATGATACTGGAAGGCATAAGCTTATAAGCAAAAACCGGAAAAGATAGAAAAGAAACTTACGAAGGGCGAGCGCATCGGTTTGCATGACCAGCTGGTCATACTCCTTCTGCTCCGCGGTTAGAAGGGCGACCCGATCTTCGGCTGCCTTCCGCGCCTTGCTCATCTCCTCCAGCTCCGCCCGCAGCACCGCGCTGGAGTTGGTAGAGTCCTCCAAGACCTCCGAGAGCTTGGCCTTGGCTGCTGCTTTGGCGTCCTTCAGCTCCTTATCATGCCGGAGCCCAGCTTGGATGACCTGGTCCTTGAGCCCCATGGAGACAAGCTCCTGGGCGTCCAGAGCCTTGCGGTGGTCCTGGATAAGCTGGTCCTTTTCAGCTGGAATCCGGAAAAGAAAACGTTAACAAAAATGTAACCGGTAAAACACAGAAAGGCAAACCAACCGGAGAAAGAGCGGTACCTTGAAGGTTGCTGAGCTGGGTCTTGAGGGCCTCGATGGAGGCTTCCGGAACGACTGTTATGCAAAAAATTCATAAGTGTTGAGAAGGAAAATCAATACGTAAGAGAGAATCCGGGTGCAAAGAAAAACAAACCTTGGCAGTGGCTGTGGGCCTCGGCAAGATCCCGGTGCTCCCACAGAAGCTCCTCGAAGAGGCGCTTCCGGGCGTCCGTCGTGCTCTATTTAAGTAAAAAAAGAAAGTGTGAAGATGCGGGTTTTCGGTGTCTCTAAGGAAGTTTCGCGCTCAGAGTTGCGCTCTCAACCCGAAACTTGGGGACTGGGAAGATATACATAGTTGTGAAAGAGTAAAAACCGGCATGTTTGTAAGAAGAGTTCTGAACTTTGGTAAAGCTTACCACCACATTGTTTGTAGCGTCGTGCCACGCGTTGTCAAATTCTTTGACCGCGCGCCGCAACCGGATGCGATATTGTTAAAATGTGATATTTTACAATGGCAGCATATATTTTATTTTTTATTCTCTCAAAGCTTAAAAGTATGAGGAACGGTAATACGAGCAAGGTGTGATTGGTGTGGCGTCACACAAGCCTTGCTAAATTGTACCATATAACTAGTTTAGAGGGAAGTGCTTGTATTTTTACCCTGATATTTGTTTTTGCAAAAATTCTACCAGTCTATAAGTAATCATCAACGGTAGTACAAAGAACTCTAATAATAATAGTAATAGTAATAATAATAGTTACAAATAGTTTCTTGGACCACCTAGCGAAGACTACAAGCACTAGAGCAATCCGAAGGCGCGTCGCCATCCCTACCCCTTCCTTAATGGAGTCGGGCAAAGCTTATCCTAGTAGAGGTTGTTGTAGTAGAGAAACTAGTTGTTGTGCTAAAGCCTATGAGTACCAGGACACCAGAACAATAACCATTGCCAAAGCTAAGAACCATAGATTGGAAGGGCCAGACATGCAACCACGCCAACTACCATGAACATCGTCTATATTCTAGAGGATACACCAAGAAGACAACTCCACGCACCCTCTGCTAGCGCTAGGCCCACCGCCAGAATGGGATAGGGAAACAATGAGCTTATTGACACAGCCGCCACATCACCATCCTAAAAAGTACACTACAAATACCTAAAAAATAAAAACGGAAATCCCCCTACAGATGAGAGGCCGTGGTCCACTGCAAATCAATGGTCGCAATGCCACCGGAAGTGGGGCGGTCCGGCGGCATCTTCGGTGAAGGGTACAAAATCCTAGATTGGTTTTGAACAGCTACTGATCGGCTCGAATAGTGTTCAGCCTTCCAGGCTGGTATATGTTTGTGCTGCATTATCACACATATCAGTTGTACGCCTTGTTAATCGATCAATCGGCTGCCAACTTAACTGAAAGATAGAGCTCCCAATAGTTGCTAAAAAATGTACTCTCTCATCCAAATTACCTCTCGCAGACTATATGAACTCAGTCTCATTGGTGAGGAACACAATATTTTTTTTTCAAAAAATGAGGAACACAATAGTTTGTAAGAGATGGCATGTCTAGACGTATGGAGAGTTATCTAGAAGAGATATATGCGCCTCAATGCGGAAGCAAGAAATGAATTTAGTTAAGGAAAACTACAAAGAAATGAATTTAGTTAAGGGAAACTACAAAGCTCTCTGGATTTTGATTCCTGGATACATGGACATGTGAGGTGTGTGAGATATATCGAAAATAACTTGTAAACACATAAATACCCGCAAACATACTACTTATAGCTTCATTATTGAACTGGAACGAGCAGAACATTCATCAAACATCACCCACCATATATATCTTAAACGATCACTAACATTTAGAGCAATATATCACTGTGCCTATCCTTCAATATAATATATACAAGGCGCATCCACTCTATTATCTTACAAACATCCACTATATGACACATGTGCGGTTAAAAAATGACTACTAGATATAGATGCATGGAGCAAGTGGTAGACCATGTGTACCGAGTTGGATCTATGAACGAGGTGCATGATGTCAAAAATTTGTTGGAATGGTAGGTATAGGGAAATATCTAACTAGCTTAACAATCCATGAAGGTGATTGTTTGCATTCATCCATGTTACCATATGTGTGGTTGAGTGGCGATGATGTTCAGGGAACGAGTGGAATACAAACAAAAGGTTTGAGGAGTCATTATTCTTGTTCCAATTCTTCTTATTCCAGAACCGGATTGTCTAGACCAAATTGTATGTGGCTGCATGCGATAGATTTCTCACCCTTGATGTTAAATCCCAAAGGGCTTAGACATAAAAATAATATTCCAAAAGGATCTCTTGAATGTTGAGTTCCTGATCTCATATAAACTGTCCCTTAAGTGCACTTCTGTGTTTCGCTCTACAAGATTAACATGTGTGATCTGACTGCGAGTAAACGTAGATGATTTTATTTCAATATCCCATCGTTTGTTTTTCCAACTCGTGTGTGTGGTTGCGTGTTGGTTAAGTAAGTGAAAACAATTAGTTTAATTATGTTCTCCCGCTCATCCAAGGGCAACATTAACTAGCTTCATAAGCAGAAGAATAGTGCCTCCCACTTCTATGCAGTGATTGTTTGTTGTCACCTGCACTGTTATGAAAATAGAAGTCCATCATCGTCCTGCCACATTTCCTTTTTCTTTCCATTGAAGTCATTGTTTCAGTCTCGGGGAAAACAAACTTCGTTAGCTAACGTATCCCCTGGGGACAACACCGCTAGGGATGCAATGGGTACCAATGACCCATGTACCCACCAGGTAAAAACCCAATAAGAGTACGGGGAAGGGACAAAATATTACCCACATGTTTGTAAATAGGAAAATATCATACCCATTGGCTAGAGCAGGTACGGGTATGAGATTGCAGAACCCATACCCACATACCCATTTACCCATCTAAATTTGACAAGTGGCCTTCGTAATATTCTAAACTTCTGTAGCTAATAGATCCCCTCAGGACAACACCACACGCTCCACGTTCATGGTCTCCACTTTCCCTCTTTCACTAGAGTATGGTTGGTCCTAATAAGCATGTCGGTGTTTGATCAACCATGGAATAAATTATTTTTTTGAATCATTCATTACATTGAGAGTTCTGCAGGTCCTCCATTGTCGCCGTCGGCTCGCCTTGCCATTTCATGGTGGTCGTCCTTTGAGATACTAGCATCCAAGGGGTTCTGTTGCCTTCGAATGCTAACCTCCCCTTCCTATTCATGTTCTCTAGTTTCTAGTTTGTTTCCTATGTCTTTTTTTTTTAACTCTACTCCCTTGTATCCCCTGTATTTTCTTTAATCCGTTTGTAAAAATATGGACCTTCCAGGCTACTTTCGATGGAATGCAACAGTTTCATGGCACACAGTGACACTTCAGCATCTTATAAAAAAAAAGTGACACTTCAGCAGAGGGTTTGTAGCGAGCAGTTCACAATTTTTATGTTGAGGTGTACTATATTCTGTATCTGTGGACACGTCTAGTAGTTATGGCTCAGTTCTTTTGGCGGCTTCTCGGAGAAGCTACCCTCCCCCAAGCTTCCTGGGGAAGTCGGTTCTAAAATTTTCCGAGGCTTGTAGAATAGCTAAGGCTAAACTAATTTGGAAGGCTCACAAAATTTTGTCACCGGCTTCCCCAGGAAGTTGGGGGAGGACAGCTTCTCGGAGAAGCCACCAAAAGAACGGGGCCACGTGGAAATTCTCGACGTTCTTTCACACGAAGTCCACGTGGAAATTCTCGACGTTCTTGGCGCGTACACGTTCCAATCGGCGCATGCGCGGGGGGAAATAAATCCTATCGTACACTCCAGATGGCTGGACCAACTCCTGCGTCTGACACGTGGCAAACCGAATCTCAAAGCAATTGTTGTCTTCTTCCTCCCGTCCCCAATCTGATGAACAGTTCGTTTTCATCAGTTTCCGAAGCAGAGGCTCTAGAATCCACCAAGCAGACTAGCTAAGTCTCCTCGAACAGTGCAACCCAATTTCCAATCCATCTGCGGGCAACGAGATCGAGGCGTAGACCTAAAAGGACCACCCAGTTTTCATGCTCACCGGCTTCTCTATTCGCCGGCTTAAGGCGAGGGAGTCAGTGTCAACGTCGAGCAATACAATCATGATAGAGATCAAGGAAACGAGCTCCGACATCCCAGGGGTGTTTTAGAGGAGCGAGAGGCATCTTCGCCGCCGGCACCCTCTGGCCTCTCCGCCGGCGATGGATGGTTCAGGAATCGGGAACGGCAGCTCGACGTGGGAATTCTGTCGTGGGAACACATCTTAACAGATTGCTTTAAATTCGTTTTTACCACGTGTCATCCATATGAGTTGGTCCAGCTTTCGGGAGTGTACGACCTGGGTCGTATAGGATTTTCTTCCGCGCGGGGGCACCAGAGAACAAATCTTCATCGCCCACCCCACGCATATCCGCACTCCGTCCAAGCGCCGGCCGACCTCTCCGTTCCTCACCGGCGACACGACGCGCGACGTTGCAGCCAGAGAAATCACCCGAGCTAGCTAGTCAACGCCCGGATGGCGGCGGCGACCGGGTTGGCCCCGGCGCCCGCGTCGGCGTGGCCCCGGTCCAGGCGGCGCCGGCTGCGCTGCCGCTGCTGCGAGGACACGCTGGGCGTCCCGCGCCGCCGCGCGCCGGCAAACGGAGGCAATGCGCCGGCGTCGAGGGACCAGCTCCACTTCCCCGAGCTCCGGCCGCTGCCGTACCCGGCGCCCCCTCCCCGGCCGCGGCGCATCGTGCTGGTGCGGCACGGGCAGAGCGAGGGGAACGTGGACGAGAGCGCCTACACGCGCGTGCCCGACCCGCTCATCGGCCTCACCCCCAAGGGCCGCCGCGACGCCGAGGACTGCGGCCGCCGCCTCCACCGCCTCTTCTCCGACGGAAGCCGCGGCGGCGACGACGACTGGAAGGTCTACTTCTACGTGTCCCCGTACCGGCGCACCCTCGAGACGCTCCGTGGCATCGGCCTCGCCTTCGACGCCCGCCGCATCGCCGGCGTCCGCGAGGAGCCCCGCCTCCGGGAGCAGGATTTCGGTACGCACGATCGAGCCGTGGATAAAGAACGGATTGGTTGCCTTATCCCTCCTACTACGTGGCACGATCACTGACATCAGTTGACACCCACGTATGTATCTGTCGGCGAGCAGGGAACTTCCAGGACCGGGAGAAGATGCGCGCGGAGAAGGAGGTGCGGCGGCGGTACGGCCGGTTCTTCTACCGCTTCCCGGACGGCGAGTCGGCGGCGGACGTGTACGACCGCATCACGGGCTTCCGCGAGACCCTCCGCGCAGACATCGACATCGGCCGCTTCCAGCCGCCCTCGCCGCCGGGCTCGCCGGCGGCCCCGGAGATGAACCTGGTGCTGGTGTCGCACGGGCTCACGCTCCGGGTGTTCCTGATGCGGTGGTACAAGTGGACGGTGCGCCAGTTCGAGGGCCTCGCCAACTTCGACAACGGCGGCGCGCTCGTCATGCAGACCGGGGAAGGGGGAAGGTACAGCCTCCTGGGCCACCACTCCGCCGACGAGCTCAGGGAGTTTGGCCTCACCGACGAGATGATCGACGACCAGCTGTGGCAGAGTACCGCCAGGCCCGGGGAGCTCAACTACAACTTCATCACCAACGGCCCCTCCTTCTTCACGCACTTCAACTAGGAACTACTAGTAGCTAGCTTGTAATTGGAGCTGCTGGCTTGATCGATTGATCGCTCTCATGTGTATATACATATATACAGAGTAATGAACGGATGCAAGATTTTAAGCTCAATGCATCTCTGGACGACAAGCTAAATGGGTCGCTCCACAGTCCGTTGTTACATCCATGCGCGCAAAACTTGATACAGATTCACTCTTGTTTCAGCTTGCATACTATTTTAGGTGGGGTTTTCCTTTGCGGCAATTTGTTTTAAAGGAGTTCTGCAGCACAATCGCGCCTCTATTTTTTTAGTGAGCAAATCACTCTGTTTCTTTGAGTGAGCTATCACTCGCTCTGTTTTACCCGCTTTGCACATATGGGCCTGATTGGTTCTTTCCGGCCCGGTCCACAGCTGAGTTGGGCCTTTGTTAGCCTGTCAGCTCGTTATTAAATTACAGCACGCCCTTTTCTTTGCGCGGATGTTCAGTTTAATTTTTTTTCTTCAAAAATCCGCAGATCTGTTAATAATCATCAATATCAACAACTCCAAGGGTAATACAAAATACAAATAGGTCTTATGACCACCCAGCGACGACTACATGCACTAGCGCGAGCCGAAGTTGCACCGCCGTCCTTACCTCTCTATCACCGAAGTCGGACAAAATTTGTCGTAGTAGAGTTTGTTGTAGAAGACACACATGTAGTCATCGTGCTAAGGTCACGAAGGACCAGCGCACCATACCAGCAACCACCGCCAATGGTAAAATTCTTACATCGGAAGAGATTGACGTAAAACCACTCGAACGAACACGAAAAACCGGTCAGATCACACGAGATCTGCGGGGCACACAACTCCATACGCCCTCCGCAGGCGCTAGATGCACCACCGGCGAGAGTGTTGGGCGAAAAGGACTTAATTCCGAAACTTAAAGTTAGAGAACCACAAAAAAAACTCTCAAGAAATGGGAAATCCTTTTCGAGTCATAGGTGCATATGAACCCATTACATGAAAACACATTTCAAAATGTCAAAAAATGCAGAAATAATTTTTTTTTCACATACACCTATATATTCTAGTTTTGCACATAAGTTTCGGTAAAAATAATATTTTTTTATTCCCGTGTAAAAAAAGACAAATTTTGTTGCTCCAACATGACCATTATGAGATGTTTGTTGTCTTTTTCATAATGGACACATAAAAAGTTCTATTTCGTCGAAAACTTGTGTGCAAGCATAAAATATTTAGATGTACACGCTTTTTTTTGATATTCTAACATAATGTTTTATACTTTTTTATAAGGGGTTCATATGCACGTATGAGCCAAAAAAAACATCTATGAAACAAATGAAAAAATCTAGAGAATAATTAATGCTATGTTATTAGAGAGAGCTCGTACTCAATCAACAAGGAGTGTATATAGTAACTTAAGAGGGGTTTCATTAATCACAAAACAATGGGAATGCAAATAAGGCTAATCACAGTAGGAAGTAACATAGAGTACTAAATGCACATTCTATTACTTTATGTTACTACATGTGTATATTATCATTCATGATAACATAGAAGACCACATTTATTATTTTGTAAAGTCGTTAATGCTTGGGAAGTGTGATGTGATGATAAAATAACTACTACCTCCATCCCAAAGCTTAAGGCTTATATTATTTTTAGAAAGTCAAATTATGTCAAGTTTAACTAAGTTTTTACCAAAAATCATTAACATGCAAAATATAAAATCAATATCATTAGATAGATAATGAAATATATTTTCGTGTGGTATCTAAAAAAATATTATATTTTTTGATATACTCTTCTAAATGTTTGGTCAAACTTTATTTGGTTTGACTTTTCAAAAAAAAAAAGCCTTACTTAAGCTTTGGGATGGAGGTAGTAGTTACCGTAATCTTCTCTCTCATCAATTAATGGCTTGCCATGTCATCAAAATGCCAAGCTAGCATTGCATGTGGATGTATGTTACCACCTTAATTAGTTATTCACACTATGAATAGTCTAAGTACGTACTAGCAAATGGATATATCCACGGCATCCGCATTGTTTTATTTTTATGCTTGTTACTCCCTTCAAGTCATACTAAGTTTCGGAGTTTAGTTTGAATTTAAGCAAATTTGAACTAAAATTCATGTCAACAACACCACTAAAGTTCTCAAAAATTGTGAAATTATTCATAGACGTAGGTGTCATACTATATAATGTGCATCTGTAAAAACTCATAATAAGATATGACTTTAAAAAACAACTTATTATATGTTTACACTATTCTGCTCGAGGACTATTCATTAAAATCTGTCTTTTTTTTGTCTTGGTATGATTATATATTTTAAGATGAATATTTGCAAGTACACATGGCATATAACTACTGACATCTATAAATTATTTCATGTTTTTGGGAAAATCAGAAAAAAAAATAGAGAGAGAGAACATTGGGTTGTCAAGGCTTCCGCTCCTTCAGACCAACAAAAGGATCAATCCTTCCGTGCATGGTGGAACGGGTTGCTTAGATGAACCTGAACCTCCAGGAGACGCAGATTCAAGGTAGTTACAATAAGTATTGCACGCAGCGCAAGATATGGCTGCAGACCAATAACCGGGTTTTCCTAAGATCTCACGTTTTGGATGCAACAGTAGTCCTCCTTAGATTACCAGATTTATTCTTGTGGAGAGCGGCTAGGAAAACGGGCGGGAGATAGCTAGGGAGGGATAGGTTTTTGTGTGGAGTTAAATACATCTACAGTCATGTACTTGTCACGTTCGATTCGATTTAGTCCTTCTAGTATCAAACTGCAGAATCGTTGTCATGAAGTTGTTGATTTGACTAAATTTCGTCCTCAACCAGCCCCGACATTGAAATCAAGATGATGGGGACGACACATGGACATGGGATCCACTGGTAGGACATAAAATGCCATGCAAGAATAGCCCCTTCGGTACCTCGTCCAATAATTAATGGCCGCGTATATTTGCAAATCACACCCCAAATTGAGCTTCATCCCTTGTATGTTCAAGGATGAAAAAAAGGCAAGGTGGCGGGGAGCATGGGGAGACGCTGTGAGACGGCGTTGGCGATCAATTGACAGGGAAGACGACTCACGGTCCAAGGAGGGGAGAGGCGATCGGTTGATAGGGAAAAAGTCAACTTTGTGTGGATGTTCGTAGAGTAGAGTGACATGTACTTGATGTTAGTTCGATTCTTAGTAATGGGAGAAATAAATTTAGGGGTTTTTCGCTATTTGTAGAGTAGAGTGATGGGTACTTGACGGTCGTCTTCATAATTATGTTGTACCATGGAGGATTTTTTTCTTGGGAATGAAAAAAACAAAGGTTATCCGGATGGAAAACCTGTCTGGTTTGAGTACTATGATGTCAATGTGATGTTCATTGTTGCGATTAATGTCAACTCGGATATGAAGTTGGTGTTTGCCTTGTAATATGCTAGGTGACAGTTGTGCTCTTCGGTGCAAAGAGCATGATGTTGCAGCTTTTGTTGACAATGTAAAGGCTGGCAACAATTTTGTGGTCATTTACATCAACCACGATGAGATTCTAGGCACGTTTGATCTTGATGATGCAACATCGTATGTACCTGCAGAGCTTCCACCAGTGTATTTGGATCCACGAAAATTCAAAGGAGACTAAGAATAAAGCAAGAACCCAACAAAACAAAAGGCCATCAGCTGATTATATGACAAGGATTGGAAATAAAGATTCCATGTTTGATGAGTTGAGAGGCGGATCTAGTTGTTATGGTCATGAGTGTCTAGTATGACTTTGTTAGAAAATAAGTAAGAGTTTTTTCTGTCATTTTTTCGTTCCTCAAACATACAAAGAATAAAGCTCAACCGGGGGAGGTGTTATCTGCAAATATCTGCGGCCGTTAATTATTGGACAAGGTGCGGGATGGGCTACCTATAAAATTGCGTGGCATTTTCCGCCCTATACCAGCGGATCCAATGTCCATGTGTCGTCCATGTCATCTTGATTTCACCGCCGGAGCTAGTTGAGGACGAAATTGTGTCAAATCAACAACTTCATGGCAACGATTCTGCAATTTGAGACTAGAAGGACTAAATCGAGTCAACGTGACAAGTACAGGGACTATACATGTATTTAACTCTTTTGTGTGAGTGGGTGCTGGCCTTTGGCCATCGTATTACTCTTGTAACTTTTTTTCTCCCAATTTTAATGAAATGACATGCAAGGCTTTTGTATGTTCTTGAAAAAAAATACGGTGGGTTGCACGGCACTTCTTACACAAAAGGGGAACGCACTTTGTTCTCAGGATTTATGTGGTAGATAGACATTCCCATCTAGCCTATATTCTTTTGCTAAACTTTTATTTTATGGATCAGGTAACTTGTGGTAGGATCATCCTGTTGACTTCGTACGTTTTTGTCCTCTAATGGATGTTACATTATACGCGCTTACTTAAAAACATTACATGAGCCTATGATAAAACTTGTAAACAAATAGATAAATATATGCGACTAACTCAAAGTTGTTGCGTTGCACGTTTCCGTTTGTCCAGATCCCTAAGCTAGCTTAGTACTATACTAGTACAATACATATCCAGATTCCTCAGCCGATTTACATATTCTACAGCCAACCAACTTGCTGACCTTGTTTTATTCAGTACTCAACGCCCGTACGGTGCTGCTGGAGTTCAGATTCAGGGTCCGTTGCAATGTCAACGATTGTGGAGAGCGTGTTTTGCTTAATTTCAGGTTAGATTACAGGCAGCTATTATGCTGGAGCTCACTACTCTAGTAAACTATCTTCAACAACTGATTGATAATATATACACGCAACATGACAGCACGCCAAACAATAAGTTTGTTTAAATTCCAATCATGGATTTACCAAATTTTTTTTTTTGGATTATCGTAGTTGTACCTATAGAGTAAGTATCACTATAACACCCCACAAACTGCGTAGAAATTTTGAATGGTTTGTGGCGTAGAAAGGGTAACTATCAATAGTTGATAACTATCAATGGTCCTTTGTAACTCTTGGGTTATATATATGGAAGTGTTCAAGCTTGCGTAAGCCCGCCGTAGTTCGATTCAAAAACAAAATTGTAACATTTCTAATTCTCCTGAGAAAAATTATTGTTCTAAATCGACCAACTGCACATCAAGAGGGTTTGCATAAAACATTATGAGCTTTAGGTGCAACCACCTAATTACCATTATATTGACCAATCATAGATTGTGCACATAAATGGTTAAAAAATGTAGTCGGTTTATAACTATAGAAACTTCTTGTCTCAATACCATAGCTTTATCAGTATCTTGTGATCTCGTGTGTAGATTCTATTAGTGTACATTGTCCAGAGTTTGGTGTTGTCGATCACTATCTCTTTCTAGGTGCAGTCGTAAGAATCTTCTTTACCCCGCTTTCCTCAAATTTTCAAACATACATACACAGCTGTATCCCTCTGTAGTTATTATAAAAAACAAACCGTAATAATCAAGCAGACCTGGCCACACACAATTAACAAGAAAACAAACTCGGTAAATTTGACTCTGACTTTTGTGTCACAGCAAATCAAAAAGTATGAATCTGACTTTTGTGGTGTGTAGTATTTTCCCAGCTCCACGGCGAATCGGCCGGAAACCTGCTTGACTAAACCTCTATCGTGTCAGAGCTGATAACACTGGATTACGATTGTGATGGATAAATACAAAAAAATTAACTTAAGAGCTTGTGTACTCGTGTGCTCAAGTGACGTAAAGGGGCATTGTTGCAGGAGACATCGACGTTTTGCGCGTACATATCACATCAACGAGGTAGGTTCATGATCAATGCATTGTCATGCTTATGTCAGTACCACCGGAGTTTTGTTGGTGACAACGATGTTTTACATTGACCAACGCACAAAGAGAAGCAAAGATGACATTTTTTTCCAAGCACTATCATGTATCTATACCCTGTACCTTTAGATACTAAATCTCCTCTGTTCAATAAAAAGTATTAAAAATATCAAAATTTGTTTGGAGCATTCCAGTACCAAAGTTATGTTGGCACGTCGAGATGCACTACGGGAACGCGCCGAGGTGCCGACGGCCAGATCCTGTGCCGACGGCAAAATATCGGGGCCGTCGGCACAGGACCCGTTCCGGCCAGGCCAGCAAGTAAGCCGTCGGTATAAGAAAACCGTCGGCACAGGAAGGTCTGTGCCGACGGCAACCGTCGGCACAGTTTCGGCCGTCGGCACAACCTCTCCGCCGTGACGGCAAGGTAACAGCGTTAGGGCTGTTATTTCAGGCCTGTGCCGACGGCCAAGCCGTCGGCATAGCTATTTTCCATTTTACGACATTAATCTTCCAAAAATCATAACTAAATCATTATAACTCAGAAAAATATAAATAATCTATCAATTTTTTTAGAAAAATAAGATCTATCTTGGAAAAATATCAAACACGTAATATTGCAAATATCTCAAAAATCTTCTAAAAATGAGCTATCAGGCCCGATGTTTCATGGCTTTCACATCAAACAACCAATGTTATGGCTAGGATCGTCGCATAGTTTCAGATAATGTGCCCATATTGTGCACACATGTGCATCTTGGGATGTCTTACTATGTTGCAGTAGGAAGTTTTCCATTTTATCGCACGAAAAAACCATTTTCCATTTTTGAGGTGTCGAAAACGGGGTGTTTTGTGAAGCAACCACCAAATTAAAGTTTCACATTGGTAGAAACATATTTTTCAAAAATACTAGACCACCTAATATGGACAATTTCTCAACTGGTGTATCTGGAACCTTTCCGTCCACCCCTCATGAAAAAGACAAATTCCTGCCGAATCGATAGGAGGTCGACCAGATTTGAACTATAAGCACATGATATAATGCTCAAGATTTTTTGTAAAAATCATTTTTAGGTTCACAACATGCTATTTCAGCAGAGATCCAGTGCAAGTTTAGCGAGCCTCAGCCCCGGACAAAGGATCTTCATGCCCGCCGTTTTGAATATTGTTTGAAACAGGCATAACAAATTCCAAAACGATCCAAACAATGTGAAACCTTCGCGTGGTGTCATATTATGTGTCATAGTTGCAAGAAAAATATTAAAGTTGGAGAATTGCAAACATCACAAAAAATCCTTCACTAAATGAGCTATCATGTTCGAGGTTTCATGACATTTAGGTCAAACGACCAATGTTATGGATAGAATCACGGCATATTTTGTGATAATGTACCCATATTGTGCACAGATGTGCATCTTGGGATGTCTTACGATGTTGCAGGAGGAAGTTTTCCATTTCATTGCACGAAAAAGCCATTTTTCATTTTTGAGGTGTCGAAAATGGGGTGTTTTGTGAAGCAACCACCAAATTAAAGTTTCACATTGGTACCAATAGATTTTTCAAAAATACTAGACAACATAATATGGATAATTTCTTAACCGGTGTATCTGAAACCTTTCCGTCCACCCCTCATGAAAAAGACAAATTCCTGCCGAATCGGTAGGAGGCCGACCAGATTTGAACAACAGGTACATGATATAATGTTCAAACTTTTTTATAAAAATCATTTTTAGGTTCAAAATATGATATAGATGTCATATTTGGATTCCTCTTATTTTTCTGATCAATTTTGACATATTATTTGTTAAATTCTGATTTACGGATTTAAAGATATTAATTATTACATATTAAATAGAAAAATAAAAAAATAAAATTATTTTATTGTCCATTTGAATTCAATATTAATATACTTATTCAATGTAGTTTATGTAGGTAATTGTTTGGAATTAAAAAATAAAGCTGTGCAACATCAAGAAATGGGGTTAATAGGATTGATATGGTAGTATTATCAACAAAGTGTCATTTCTATCATGGAAGCTAGTCTAAAGGAACAGAGAAGTTAAGCGTGCTAGGGGTGGGGTAGTGTGAGGATGGGTGACCGACCGGGAAGTTTGACCATGAGTGAAATTTGACCTCTTATTAAGTGTAGTTGGAGTTAAAATGGTCCATGTGAGAGATTGAAAAAATTGGAAAAAAAAACTTGAAAAAAAATAATTTCAATTTTTTTTTTTTGAAAAATTCGAGCCAAAATTACCAAACATACGTTATTTCTATGCCGACGGCTAGTCTGTTCCGACGGCAACTTAGTCTGTGCCGAGGCTTTATTGTGCCGACGGCAAGGTGCCGACGGCTGCCGTCGGCACAAGCCTGTGCCGACGGCAAGACAAGCTGTGCCGACGGCCGGCGGCCGTTGGCCCCTTGACTGGTTCCCGTAGTGATGTTGTGTCATTCGCGAGAAGAATCTTGAATCTGGAATCTATCTTTGGGTATATATTTTTCTGAAATGGGGATCTTCGGTATATTTAACTACCACTAGCAGTACAAATAGCTGTCCAGATGTGTAGTTTAATGTCATTGCTTGCATATTGTGTTCCGGCGGTATAATTAATCTTAATGTGTGTTCATAATGGTACGAACACGCATAGGACGCTACGCATGTACGTTTTGCTTAATTTGTAGAAAAAATTCTAGGTGGTTGGGGTTTTGCACATTAGGCTCCTCGCCGGTGTGTAACCAACATTTCTTTTAAAAAAAATCTCTCTAACGAGATTGCTAACCCTAATGGGGCAGCGATGCGGCGCAGCGACATGACTGTGAGAACAAATGGATAGGGGCGAGACACTGCGGAAGATGGGGTTGATGACGCGGGTGACTAAAATAAATATGACAATATTTAGTGAATAGGAATAGCCATTTGGCGATGTTTCACTCACTTAGAATTGAGCATGAATTATGAAAACATTTAGTGATATTTTGCTTACTCATTATATATTATAAAATATAACAATATTTAGTGAATAGTACTAAATATTATATGATTTTTATTTATTTTCACTCATTTAGTATTCAGTAAAAAATATGACAGTGCAATATTGAGTGAATGGATTTTCACACCCTTAAAGTCAATATAAAATGATAACATTCACTAAATAACAATGGATATTCAATTGTTATTCTCTCACTTAAAATTAAGTACAAAATATGAAAATATTAAGTGAATAGAAACAAACATTCAATGATTTTCCAAGTTTTTTTTCACTCACATAAAGTTTCCTAAACAAGTATGAAAATATTTAGTTAATATTCATTAATATATTAATATTCACAACCTATAAATTTCATTAAAAAAATATGACAACATTCCATATTGATTAACCAAATATGATAATATTCAGTGAATAGTGCGAAATGTTCATTGATTCTTCGGGGATTTTATTTACTCGCTTGCTATTTAGTAAAACAAATATGAAAATATTTAGTGAATAATATTTATTGACATTTAGTGAGTTGTCAACTTGTCGTCCACTAAATATTCAGTAAAATATATGACAATAGTGAGTGAATATAGTAATGAACATTCATAGATTTTCAGTGATTTTTCACACCCTTAAAGTTCAGTAATAATTACAATACCTAGTGAGTTGTAATAAACATTTAAAACATGTTCGGTTCAAAATGGTAACGGTAACGACAATGTAATCAGATTCCAGGGTGTATCTAGGGTGGAATGGACAAACCCCGTTCTTTGGGTTCCGAAAGTACTATTTGGTTGAGCAAGTTGCAACATGGTAACATGTTAGACACCAATCGCACTGAACCATGGAAGAAGGATCTTTACTAATGCCAACTTTTCTTTAAACTGAAGGCTCGACGAGCCCGAGTTTGAATTAACAAAGCCATCACGGCCAGGAGTACAACAAGAACACCCACAACAGAAAAAAGAAAGCGAAAAAACTGGGGTTGCCAGCTAGCGGTACAAGCACATGTGCTAAGCTAGAGTCTAAACAAAGATTAAAAAAACAGAGGAGCCGAAGGCCTAGCTAAACACCGGCAGCTCGGCTGGAGACTTCACGCACCGAGCGCCGCTCCGTGGAACTGCACCAAACTGAAGAAGAACACTGGGCTGCCTAGCAGAAGACCACCGACGCCAAGGGAGCTAGCTAACTGCGCAAGAGAGCAGGTGGGACTCCAGAGTTCAAAGGGGGAAACCTTCACGGCAGCGCCTCCAGGAAGGGACACGGCGCTCACAAGCGTCGTCGCTGTCGGCACAGCGGGGCCGTGCAATGCTTTCGCATGGGCTTCAACACCCACCCCACGGAAAGCCTCTGTCTTTGCAACAGACATCAGGACGTCACCAAACTATTGAAAACCACCAGTGTCCCCCTGCGCCGACCTCAACTCCTACAGCCACCCTAGGCCCGAGAGTGGTCGCGCAAACCTGGAGCACACTGTGTATGTGAAGCCGGTCGCATCAAGACGCAGTGCATCGACGAGAAGGGGATCCGAGGAGGATCTCGGAGAGCTCGCGAGTCAACAGGGCAGCAGACAGTGCCCAAGGGAGGCAACCAGCAGCAGGATGTGTGTCGTGGCCACGCCTCCAAGGAGGTAAACTTCATCCGTAGACGTCGTCGTCGCCGGCAGTGGCCTAAGCCTTGCGGTGCTTTCGCGGACACACTCGAAACCGCTGGCGTCTCTGCAGGCCACACCCCGCAATACCAACCCAGATGGGCAGAACCGAGACGAACCGCCCCCACGGTTGTCAAAGTGGCTGGAGGGGATCAAAACATCAATGGCGGCGGCGAGCCGTCGCCATGCCATAGTCGCACCATCCTACCAACCACGGGTCCCAAGCTCTCCCGAGCCGGAGCAAACCCGCGAGAGAAACTAGATGTCCTGGCCCCTACCGCGAACACCCAGATGCGGCCCAAACCTAGGCCCACCTACCTAGATCTAGGCCCGCCGCCGCCATCCCATGGCCAGGGCCGAGCTTGTCGTAAAGCAGAGCGCCGACGAGGAGCTTGGCCACCTGCCGGAGACGAAGAAGACCGCCCTACCATGCCAACAACGGACGCGTAGGGCGCCCTCAGCCGCCCCGAGGCGCGCACGCGAATCAAAGGCCCCTGCCCTTGACCGCCGGAGTAGCCTGAAGAAGCTGACCTGACGCAGACGTCGCCCGCGAGGAGGCGACCGCGCCGCCGAGCTCCGCCGCCTCGACCTCGAGGAAACGCCTCGCCGCGGCGCGCCGGCCCGCCGCGCAAGGTGTCATCGCTTCCTCGTAGAGGATCTCCACCGCCCGAGGGAGAGGCCCCGCGCCACCTCCACACGAGCAAGATCCAGGGGCCCGCCGGCACCGCCAGGGCTTTGCCCGGCGGCTGACGCCAGCGGCGGCGGCAGGGGGAGCGGGGAGGAGGGGGCTGGGACTAGGGTTTGGGGGAATCGCCCGCCCGTCGCCGGCGGGGAGCGACAGGTCGGGCCGAAGCGTTTTTTCCTTGAAAAATCTCTTATCAATGCCAACTTTTCTCTCAGTCTCGGACAAAAAAAAAGGTGAAGGGAAGAAATGGCAGGTGAAGGTGAAGGAAAAAAAAAAGCCCATCATGATTTTGGGTACTCGTTGGCGAGCAACAGGTGAAGGGAAGAAATGGCAGGTGATGATCCGATGGCAAGGTCTCTCGGATGCTCTTTCAACTTGGGAGGACCAAGAAAAAAACTCCAAGCACGGTTTCCTAAATTTCCAGCTTGGGGACAAGCTGGTTCACTAGGAGAGAGTAATGTCATGGACCTATCTAATGATGTGGCGTCTGCAGCTTCATACAAGCAACATCGGAGGCTACGCAGAGCTGGAAGAAGGCCAGCGAGGATCAGTGGGCTCTAATGAACACACTGATGACCAATCAGAGAGGAGCTGGAGAAGTGATCGACCCTACAGGTTGCCAGCTAGGCACGCTGGGCAAAGTAGTTAAGGAGAGATGCGGCACAGGTTCCCGGG
This sequence comes from Lolium multiflorum, assembly GCA_030979885.1. Taxonomy (NCBI): domain Eukaryota; kingdom Viridiplantae; phylum Streptophyta; class Magnoliopsida; order Poales; family Poaceae; genus Lolium; species Lolium multiflorum. The sequence goes on from CM061750.1 coordinate 34,564,136, forward strand.
TTTGAAAATTGTGAGCCGGGTGGAACCATGTACGGAAGGTGTTATGGGCTACTACTCTCTCTTGTATTATGTACATGATACAATCCAAGTACATCAGAGGAAGGAAAGGGAATCGATAGGAAGTTCCGGGAGAGAGATTGGTCAAACGACGGCTGACCTCCTGTGCCGCATCTCTCCTTAACTACTTTGCCCAGCGTGCCTAGCTGGCAACCTGTAGGGTCGATCACTTCTCCAGCTCCTCTCTGATTGGTCATCAGTGTGTTCATTAGAGCCCACTGATCCTCGCTGGCCTTCTTCCAGCTCTGCGTAGCCTCCGATGTTGCTTGTATGAAGCTGCAAACGCCACATCATTAGATAGGTCCATGACATTACTCTCTCCTAGTGAACCAGCTTGTCCCCAAGCTGGAAATTTAGGAAACCGTGCTTGGAGTTCCTCTTGGTCCTCCCAAGTTGAAAGAGCATCCGAGAGACCTTGCCATCGGATCATCACCTGCCATTTCTTCCCTTCACCTGTTGCTCGCCAACGAGTACCCAAAATCATGATGGGATTTGATACCAATTGTAACGGGCTACTACTCTCTCTTTTGTATTATCACACAGAGTACATGATACAATCCAAGTTAGTCAGAGGAAGAGACGGAAATCGAGAGGAAGTTCTAGGAGAGATAGAGAAGGGGGTTCAGGATACATATTACAGTCCGGTCAAACGATAGACGACCTCCTGTGCCGCATCGCTCCTTAATTACTTGCCATGCGTGCCTAGCTGGCACCCTGTAGCGTCGATCACTTCTCCAGCTCCTCTCTGATTGGTCCTCAGTGTGTCCATTCAGGCCCACTAATCCTCGCTGGCCTCCTTCTAGCCCTGCGTAGCCTGCGACGCTGCTTTCCTGAAGCTGCAAACGCCACATCATTAGATAGGTCGATGATAGAAGGTTTCAAACTTTAGGAGAAGATCGGTCCTCTCCAACTACTTCCTGTTCCTGACCACCCTACCCCCTTTGCCATGGGTTTGGTTTTACCACAAGAATGTATCCATGCCAAGTTTGACTCACAATGGTCTTAGTATTTACTGGAAGGATTCGGGCCTTAATACTACTTAAAAAATAGTCTCCCTTACTTGGCGTTTTTCTGGTCGACACAAGCCGTGGTTTCGTACAAAAATGTTTTGGCCGACGGGTAAGCATTTCAGGCTACTAACAAGGTCGACGCACATAATTTCGCCCTACCTGTGGATAAATATGTCGTGCATGAGTATTCTCAGCGGTCAATGAGCCTCGCACGTAGTAATGCCGCTTTTGAGCCAGGGAGGCACTTGACTAGTCAACCTCGTCTCACAAATTGATGGACCCACCACTTGAGGCTGTAGGTCTAGGACATTTGCAATATTGTTGTGTGTTTCGCGTAAGTTGTATATAACTAATAATGTTAGTTGTGTCCAAAATAATAATGTTTCATGTTCATATGGGTGATTTCTTTATATTTTGCATGTTTCAAACTTCAAATGCACATACCTACATCGTCAAAGTGATAGCCCACCAACACAGAGCCGATCGGGTCCTCCATGGATAATCATATGGGCCCTATGTGCAATCGCGATGTTTGTCACATTTATTCTAAGGCCCATAAGATAAACCCTAATCCCACTTCTAGTCTCTTTTCCTATATAATAATAATCCTAGCCACACTCCCCATTCCCCACCTTCTGCAACACTCTCCACTTCACTAGATTCGGTGAAACTCTACAAGGCACACCCTAGATCTCAAACTTTCACATTTACCCCTCAACCCGATGCAGATGGTCCGTGAGAAAAACACATGTAGGATGTCCACGATGGACCATGTAGTCACCAAACCTGTGGCAGTCGCCGAAGCGTGCCACAGTTCTATGGCGTTGTTCCTGCGGCGCTGTTCTCCGACACCATTCCAACGGCGCAGTCCTTCGGTGCCGTTCCCGCGTCGTTGGTATGTTATTCATCTCATTTTTCTTTGTCCTTCCTTTAATCAAAATCTGATGTTTTCAGATTGAGTCCCCATTCGCCAAGACAAGGTGCTTTTGATAGGGAGCCTGCCAAATCGGTCGCATCAAACATGAGAATCGAGAGGTTGTACTCTTTGCTCACAAAGCCGGGTTGCTATTCCGGATCCTTGCACGGAAAAGGTCGTGCGGAATAGAGAAGATGAAGACTATTTTATATCTTAATTAAATAGAAATTATATTTTAATGAAATTGAAATTACTCTCTAAATGAACAAATAGATCGTCTGATTATAAATTATTGATTTGATTAGTTTAGGTGTCATAAAGATGCACCATAGAAGACATATTTTTGTGCCGCACCTTCTTTGTCCACGAACACTAGATTTCATGGATCAAGGCGTTTTGATTTTAACGCCATGCACGGGAACACGGCGATGTGCCGAGCAAAAGAAGAGTGTTGGGTCTATAGTTAGTTTTCCCCATGCAGTTATCCCTAGCACATTTTTTAGCAGTGCTAGCGCGAGTGCGGTAATTACGAACAGGCCTCAGCATCTAAATCCGCTACGACCCACGTGTCGTGCTATAATGTAAGCCCAAATACCATCTAGTAAATTGGCCGGCGGTGTGCTGACCCAGGATTGTGGGGGTATGAGCATTCTTAACTCAAAAAAAATAAATGAATATGGCACTCGTGATCAAGTGGATATAAAAATTATACCACAAAATGCTTCAATCTGGCACTGATCATATATACTGTATATAAAAGGTGGACCTCTTTGGAGGTCTCTCAACGACTCAAGTTATTGTTCATGCATTCATGAACAGTGTCAATGAAAATTAACGGTATCTTCAAATGAACAATGTTGTATAAACACTAACTTGGGGAAAACTGCACCGCCCGCCGCCTCTTTTACCAGGGAAAGATACTGTTGCCTTCTTATGCGGTACATTCAGAAAAAATAGTTACTCCACCGTCGTCGACTATACTACTGCCTTTAATACGGTACATTCGAAAAAATATACTCACTCCACCCTTTCTCGCCTCTTTCAGCCGGGGAAAATTAAAATATAGGTACTTCACTGATGTTGCCTATACGTACTATTGTTTTGTTCTACGATGTATTTGGAAAAATATACTCACTTCACCATCTGTTGTCTCTTTCAAACATGAAAAATATTACTGCCTTCTTCTATAGCAACTTTCGGAACAATAATACTTCATTTTCCAAGGAAAATACTATTTCTATGGTATATTCAAAGAAAACTAGATTACTACTTTCTTTTGTTGATCGCCTTAGGATCACCCTACGGATACGGGGTGCCGCCGTGATAAGACTTCCTAGTTTGATCTAAGTACCCTGAAAACATCTCTGCAGTCTTGGGCGCAGTGTTCTAGTGATGTATTTAGAAAATTAAACATTTCTTCAAGTTAGACGCAAAACACAAAGGCATGGAATGGCGCTCACAATCTTGGGCACTTTAGCATGTTTGTAAGAAGCTAACTATTGAAGCAAAATTGAGTAAACACCCAGCGCCTGGACTGGACTGGATATCACTCCAGCTAAACAAAATCTACGCAATAAACACGCCATATCGTCTTAGTCTAGTTTGTTCGAGGAGGTTGATCCCAGTTATCTATCTTTGCATGTTGGGTGCTGCCACACATGCGTTAAACCTTGTGTTATATCTCCTTTTATTTAATGTCGGACCTAAATGCCTTTTATTTAAAAAACGAAACAAAAGGCATTAGGTAACTCAGAGCATCTTCATTGCCGCCCCAATAGGCAATAGCAACCCATAGCTTTATTGAGACATGCACATGTTTTTGGGCTCACAGGGCGCATTCTAAAAATAGCCGGTGAGTTTCTGAGCCAAATAAAATTGCCGGCAAACTCGTGTCTGCCCCTACATACTGGGTGTGAATCGGTAGGACGGCGCCTCACACCACGTAGGATTTCCGGGGTGGGCCGACATGACAGTGACTCGACTTGCGCCTTCCTCATTAATGTGGAGCCTCGGATGCTTGGAGGTGGCTCGCCGTCTTTAATGAGCGCGCCGGTTCCCCACACGGAGACACGTTGAATACCACCGTCCTAAATGCCCACACTGGCCATGTCCTCCTATTTAGAACCCTCTCCGCTCACCTCCACCGCACTCCTCAAGCCACCGCTCCACAATGCCACGCTGACAATGCACCACCTACTCGATGCTAGGCCCAAATGGCCGTACGCTGCCGCCACAGCCACAACCCGTGGTCCTGCTGTAGCCCGATGAGTTCAACTTGGACAACTTCTCCGACGACTTCGAGTTCGACGAATGGAACGAGGTGTTTACAGTGGACGCGGAAATGGAGGCCACGGATGAGGAGTAGTGGGGCGCCGAGGGACAGTTCAAGGGGGGATTGGAGCAGGAGGCGATCCTGGCCTCCTTAAGCGCGCAAATCTACCAAGGATCTTGGAGCAAGTTCACGAGGAGACCAACGATGCCATCTTGGAGTGTGCCGTCAAGATCTCCCGCGAGCAGGTGCTCACGGAGGAGGCTGGTCGCTTCCTCATAGCAGCAGAGCAGCAGAGGCTGCTTGAGCCCAATGCTCAGCGCGAAGCCAAGGCATCCGCCCATGAAGAAGCGAGGCTTTCCAAGAATGAGGAGGCCCGTCAGTGGTGGGCGGTGCTGAAGGCCCAGCGGCACTGGCAAGCTCCGGTGATGTTGCGCCACCAGACGCGCGAAGCAAGGGTGGAGAAGCGTGCACGAGAGCAGGCAACAACCAAGGGGAAGAATGACGACGAGGCTGGCCCATCGCGCGCCCCGACCGACGGCTGGTAGACTAGGATTTAGTTTAATTTAAATTTCATTCAAACTTTTGTAGATAAACCTAAATTTGAATGAAATTTCTAAGTTTGTTTAAATTTGATCGATGTTCCAAAATAATTTAGAGGTTTTTTAATGGGGATCGCCGATGTGGGCAGCCCCTCCCCAAGTAAAGGGACTAGGTGTCGGCGCCACCAATAAGGCTCTGCCGGTGCCTATTTGATCGAGAGGCGCTGGTTGATGCTTGTTTTATTGAAGGAATCCTATACAAAAATATGTAGGATTTTTATCCTTAGAAATTTTCCTATATGCATCAAAAGTAAAAAAACGATAATTCGCATGGCTGAAGCTCAAGCAGCTACATGTGAAACAGCACTGCAAAGCTTGTTTGTTCATAAAGGCTGCATGCAGCCTTTCAATTCGTACTACCCAGCGATATTACTCTACCACTCTATAAATGGAGGCTGCTCGTTTGATTCGTATAATTGAATCCTTAGGAACGTATATGAACTTTGCCTACAGAATTGCATTGCGCTATGTTTTTGAGAAAAAATTCCATCCACTTAAACCTCATATTACAATTCCATTGGCTTTCATGTGAACCAAACGGTACTATAATTTTTTTTTCTTGTAGATACCAAATCTTGTAAAATTCAATGGACATGATATTCCAATCATGCGTTTTTCCTATTCCCGTGTTATAGAAATCCTAGGAATCAGGTCTTTAGTGATTTGAAAGGTTGTAAAGCTTGAGCGTGTCCATGCCGGCAGAGGGCGGCACGGGCATTTGGCAGCTGGTACACCTGGTAGACGGCGTGGTAGCACAGTACTCCCTCCCAAATAATGCATAATTTTTCGTGCAATTCAAACCTAGCAAACTTTAACCACAAATATAGATGATAATATAGAGGTATACTATACCATACACATATAATGTGAAAATACTTGTTATGATAATCTATAAATATTACTTTTTTATTATATAAATTTATATTTTTATCGATATACATAGTTAAATTTTTTTAGATTAAAGTGATCATATCCCCGATTTCAACAAAACACATAAGTCTCCTAGGGAGTCCCTTTTTTCATCCTGATCACTGCTGGGATTTGTTAAACAGTCGACACAGCTGGCGAAAACAAAGTAAAAGGAAACTGAGAACCTAACAAGAAGCTCAGGTTAGTTACTCCTTCCCAACACCAGACATGGTTTTGCTACCAAAACCACAAGCCACCAAAATACTCCCATTTGCACATCTTCTTACTCCTCCGTTCTTTTATTCTTCTTTTTCACATCGCTGGTCTTGGAATCCAGGGCGTCCAACATCTCCTCGCTCCAAACACGTCCTTCGCAACTTTCTCCAGTAGTTTAGCGTAGAAAACCAGCCGGTCCTTAGAGCATCTCCACTCGTCTCCCCGAGAAGCCCCCACGACCACTTTTTTCATCCGGACGGCGAAAAACGTCCCATTAAGGCCCCCGATTCCTCGTTTTGGTCCGGATTTAAGCTTATTTCGTCCGGACTCCCCACGCCAACCCCGATTCCCCGGGGTCTTCCCGGGGACTCCGGATGGAGCGAATCACGCACGCTGGGCCACTGTCAGTGGTCAAACACCTCGGCGTGGGGTGCACATGGTTGGAAGTTTGTTGCCCCCCATGCCAAAAATTGATCCAATCCGGAGCTAATTTCGTTCGGAATTCAGCCCGGGGCCTCCAAACGAGTGGAGATGCTCTTAACATCCTCTTCACCTGCAAAGAACTCCAACAGTTAATGTAGTACCAAATCTTGAAAATCACTGCACAAGGTTCATTAGGACATTTTTCTCAAAACAGACTGAGTTCCTTGTTTCCAAATATTCCATAGCAATCCCCACAGCAACCCCCCCCCCCCAAAAAAAACTTTTTAACCAAATCGAAATACATTGGTCATCTGAGTCAAATCGGAAATTTAAACCAAAAATACAGCTAACCACATTTCAAATGTATCTAGCTAGGGAGCAGTGAAAAAAGAGATGTTTAATAGTCTCATTGCATCCACAGAAAAGATATTGCCTCTCACATTTTCCTCCCCTATGTATAAGAACATCTCTTGTCAAAATGCTCCCTTTAAGCATTAACCACAAGAAATTTTTTAATAGTCTCATTGAATTGCATTGTTGAGTAAAAAGATTTAACTGAGAAAGAGCATGAATTTGTTAACGTCCATATTAACCTATTAGGTTCATCTTTGCTACACTTTCTAGCATTTCTTTCCAATGTATCCCATTTCTCTCTAAGCACTCCCATCATTGCTCTCCTGAACCTGAGCCCATTGACCCCTTTATCAAATACATCTTGAACCTGGGTAGGTACATCTTGTTTAGCTATGATTTTTCCTAGGTTTTTCTCTGTTTCTATGAATATAATTTTTTTATGAAATTTGACTTTTATTAAACTTTGTTTGCACCATATTTAAAAATACAAAACAGTGTTTAGGAGGAACTAGAACACTTATTGATATAGTAGAAGCGGGACTTGACGTGACAATTTCAGTAATTCGTCCCTGGCAGGAATTGAGCTCTAATCATTAGGGTGCGCCACTGCGACCCCAACCACTAGGTTAAACCTACATCGTCGTTTGCACCATATTTTGGGTAGGAAACAAGCTAGGAACGTCCACCTCGAGGCATGGTCTGCACGGCAGTGAACAAACTCGTCGACCCGCGCCGCACGGTTAGCTCTAGCTAGCTGTACACCGACGAAGAATCAGCTGTTGAGACGGCGATTCCTCGACCACCGTCGACCTCTCCAAGTCAACGGCTCAGTTCGCTGTATGTGATGCCATGCCCACAAAGCCCCAACGGAGCTCGCAAAATATTCAAGCCAGGTTGTGAACCGCACGCTCGTAGATTCCACGGTATCACATCGTACGATCGCTCTGCCTGAAACGGGCAACGGCTCCCCGGCGGGCACGTCACCCACTTGTCACCAATGGCCGTGGATGTACTCTCCCGCTCCCTATATATACTGAGAAGACGACCAGCTATAGCACTACCTATTACACGGTGCACCTCCAGCTAGCTTCCCTCTCAAGGCCGGCCGGCGAGAGCTAGACCAGCCCGCCAAGATGTCGGTCCCGGTGGCGTACCAGGGCAACACCTCGGCGGCGATCGCGGACTGGCTGAACAAGGGCGACAACGCATGGCAGCTGACGGCGTCCACGCTGGTGGGCCTGATGAGCATCCCGGGGCTCGTCGTCCTCTACGGCGGAGTGGTGAAGAAGAAGTGGGCGGTCAACTCCGCCTTCATGGCGCTCTACGCCTTCGCCGCCGTCTGGATCTGCTGGGTCGTCTGGGCCTACAAGATGTCCTTCGGCGAGAAGCTCCTGCCCTTCTGGGGCCGGGCCGGCCCCGCCCTCAACCAGGCCTACCTCATCGGCCGCGCCGCGCTGCCCGCCACCGCGCACTACCGCGCCGACGGCACCCTGGAGACGGCCATGATCGAGCCCTTCTTCCCCATGGCCACCGTGGTGTACTTCCAGTGCGTGTTCGCCGCCATCACGGTGATCTTGGTCGCAGGGTCGCTGCTGGGGCGGATGAGCTTCATGGCTTGGATGCTCTTCGTGCCGCTCTGGCTCACCTTCTCCTACACCGTCGGCGCCTTCTCCGTCTGGGGCGGCGGCTTCCTCTTCCAGTGGGGCGTCATCGACTACTGCGGCGGCTACGTCATCCACATCCCCGCCGGCGTCGCCGGGTTCACGGCGGCGTACTGGGTTGGGCCAAGGAACAGGAAGGACAGGGAGAGGTTCCCACCAAACAACATCCTCTTCACGCTCACCGGTGCGGGGCTGCTGTGGATGGGGTGGGCGGGGTTCAACGGCGGCGGGCCGTACGCGGCCAACGTCGACGCGTCCATGGCCGTGCTCAACACCAACATCTGCACGGCGGCCAGCCTCATCGTCTGGACCTGCCTCGACGTCGTCTTCTTCAAGAAGCCCTCCGTCGTCGGCGCCGTTCAGGCCGTCATCACCGGCCTCGTCTGCATCACCCCAGGCGCAGGTAGTACACATTTTTTCCTCATCTGTACGTCTCTGTGCCGTGGATCATCATGCATGCATGGCGCGTGGTCTAAGTCTAGGGTACGGTACGAAGTTGACCTTGAATTCAATATTGGCTGCGCTGCCAGAATAGTGGAGGAGATCCGTGCATCCTGCCAAAGATATCTTATCTGCAAATTAATCGTATTAGTAAAATAATTAGTACTGTACTGTACTAGATAATTTGAACAAGTGAACAAGCAACGTCAAGCGCGTGGAATCTTAATGCATCTTTTGTCAGGATTCACAAGAATCTCTGGTATGCCAGTTTGTCGTGTCTGCCCTAGTGCTTAGGTCAAGGCTAATCACCATCTCAAGTCAAGGTCTACTGAACCTGGGCACATTGTTTAACTTTTCCACAAAATTTCCTCGTAGACAAATCATCACATCCAGAAGGAAACAAAGTTTCTAGTGTTCACATGGTGATCGTGTAAAGCAGATTAGTTTTTTTCTCTAGAAAAAAGGTAAACTAAAGTGATTTTGACATTTTTTATCCATGGTGATTATACAGGTGTTGTCCAAGGGTGGGCGGCGCTCGTGATGGGCGTCCTCGCCGGCAGCGTGCCGTGGTACACCATGATGATCCTCCACAAGCGCTCCAAGCTCCTCCAGCAAGTCGACGACACCCTCGGCGTGATCCACACCCACGCTGTCGCCGGACTCCTCGGCGGCGTGCTCACGGGCCTCTTCGCCGAGCCGACCCTCTGCAACCTCTTCTTGCCGGTCACCAACTCGCAGGGCGCCTTCTACGGCGGCACCGCCGGCGGCGCGCAGCTCGGGAAGCAGATCGCCGGCGCGCTCTTCGTGATCGGCTGGAACGTGGTGGTGACGTCCATCATCTGTGTGGCTATCAGGTTCGTCGTGCCGCTGAGGATGTCCGAGGAGAAGCTCGCGGTTGGGGACGACGCCGTGCACGGCGAGGAGGCGTACGCGCTCTGGGGGGACGGGGAGCTGTATGACGTCACCAAGCATGGTGAGGATGATGCCGAGCACGGGGCCAGCGCCGCCGTCGCTCCTGTCTGATCACCCGACTACCGGTGAAATTTATCTGAAATCTATCGTAATTCCGTAGTAGAGTACGTACTAAGTAGCTAGCAAGTTCAAGCTACATATGTTTTGTCACGTTCCATTTCCTTTTTATTTCATCCACTTACGTTCTGTTCTTTACAAAAAGGACATGTAAATTTGTAACACGCCGTACATATTTGTTCTTCGAGAATGAACACGTATATATTCAGCTTTGAAAGCTCTCAAAAGAAAAAAAGAAAAAACTTTAACGAAGTGATATGTTCAAGAGGCGAATGTACGGTAAGCAAATTTAGTGCACATGAGAACTAGTACTTCCTGTTTTTAAAATAATTAAAAATTGTATTTTGCATTTCAAAAAATCATCAAATTTATTTCATGAATACATACACATGTTATGAATACTCGTGCGAACTTTCGGTAGAAAATGCGTTGTATTTTGAGCTACATGAAAAAAAAAATTGTGATTGTGTATAGGGCATATATTTGTCAGAAATTTATCTTTTAGATAAAAAGGGCATCGTCCCGGCTCCATTGTATGAAACCATACCACATCATTCAGGTTTTACAGACACACACACCACACCTAGGGGGGAGCTAATATATCTCCCAGAGAAGGCACACACCCACCCTCTTCAAGAAAACACCGATTACATTTTCATGACCATCAAGCAACTACCATAGAAAGCTTTTTTTTGTGGCGACAGGGGAACCTAAACCTTGTCCACGACCTTGAAGCACTCCCCCATCACCCACCAGCATCAAGGCATTGGCCGCTAGAGTCCTCGATAGATCAACAGCTGTAATCTTGATATCCTTGTCCCCAGAACAGCTTTGATTCATCAACTCCACTTCAGTAGATGTCATCGTCTTCTTCACTGGAATCAGACAGGATCCGGTCACAAAAGTGGTGATGGAGCATGAGCTAAAGCCTCCAAGGATCTCACCTTCATCTTCATATTTTCTTTTTCTGTCCCCTGAAACAGAATGCTCCATTGAGCAAGCAAGTAAGTCGTCTTGTGTCAGATGACATGTAAACCAATCCATGGTGTATGATTGAAACACAAGTCATTCCTAATGAGTCTGATAACCCATAATACCGCAACATTAATCATATTAAGCACTTTATGAGTTTTATTCAGCTCCCAAAATGCAGCCAAGGATTCTAATGAAACCTGGGAAGATCCCAACCTAGTAAAATGCAAAATCTCCTACCATATAGCTCTAGCAACCACACATTCGGAAAACAAATGTGTACTTTGTTCCAGGTTTATTCATTGCAAAAAAAAAAACACAAGTTAGATCATCCATATTTTGTCTCTTAACTAGATTATCTCTAGTGAGTATCCTATTATGAAACAACAACCATAAGTAGAAATGAATATTTGGTGGTGTTTTAAATTCCACACATTTTGTATATATATATAGGTGAAATCCCCCTAAAATTGACCACTGCATATAGAGATTTCACACTATATATGCCATTTGGCTCAAGCTTCCATAAAAAAATTATCATCTTCTTGAGTAATCAAAAGGGTTTGGGCAATTTGTAGAATCTCATACCACAAAAGCATATGTTTGTGATCAAAGCATATTCTAAAAGTTAATTTAAGTTGTGCCCACAACTCAGCAATAGTGCCATTTTGTTCATTTACCAGCTGGAACACCACCAAATATTATCATCTTCTTTAGTAATTCCCCACTTTTCATTGATAACCAAGCTTAGCAGTTTTAGCTGCCCAAACAACTCATTTCCAAAATGGTGAAACACCCATTGAGAAACAGGAGATTTTTTTGGATTATTGACATTATACTTATAGTCTATCACTTGTTTTGAAAGTTTGTTATGATCTAACTGGTATCTTTTAATCCAGGAAGCAAGGAGACACATATTCATCTCAGCTAAGCTTGGAATGCCTAGTCCCCCAAACTCCTTTTTTGTGATACCAAACCCCAATTTGCTAAATAATACTTATAATGTCCCTCAGAATCATCCGACAAACAATGAGCCATCTGTGAGTTAATCAAGGCTATGGCCCATTTAGAGAACTTTATGACACTCAACAAATATAACGGGATACTAACAAGGACACTCCTGACCAGCTCCAGCATGGCAACATGGCTAAGAAGTTTTCCTCTCCAACCAACAACCTTTTTAAAATTTTATCAATTATATAGGCTGTAAGTCTTCTTTTTTTCAACTTCTTGTGGTGCAAAAGAATACCTAGATATTTCAAAGGAAACATCCCTAGGCGACAACTTAAAGTCTAAGAGACCAGTTGTGCCTCATGTTCATCAATTCTAATGGGAATTAGGTTACATTTGTAGAAATTAATCGTCATCCTTTAAAGACATTTGCTTAAAGTAAGATAGGATCCACTTTAAGTTGGTTGCAGAAATTAAGTTATTTTCTAAGAATAACCAAGTGTCATCAGCATATTGCATGCTAACAACACCAATGTTATTTAAACCTTGCATTAAACCAGTAATCTGTCATTTTTGTATAGCTTAAAATACAATATATTTTTCTTCAAAATTTCTAACGTACCTTCAGAATGTTTATATGTGTGTGCATATTTAATTTTAATTTTTTGCAATCCAAAAAATATGATTTTCAAAACTCAGGAGCACTGATGCTCAGGTGCCGAAGATACTTTCCGGAATGCACGAGACTGTAAGGTGTGCTCCGGTGACCAAAGTTTGAAGAGGGGAGGACACCGAAGAAGAAAAAAACCTGAATGTATTAGCATGCACGTTGGTGCTATTTTTGGAGCCATGGCAACGCCGGGATATCCTTCCAACCGACCGACGATTAGATGTTCAATAGGAACCTCTCGTCGATCGTCTCCTCGTATTTAAACAGGAAACCAAGAGCAAGGCAGAAAATCTTTCCTTCCTCCTCGATCGATCGATCTTGCAATGAAGCCTCCAACTGCTGCCTCCGTGCACCTCCTCATCGTCCTCCTCCCGCTCGCCGGCGCCGTTGCCATGGCCGCCGCCGCGACGGACGGGCCGCCCGCTACCTACCTGGTCTTCGTCGACCCCACGCCGCCCGGCGTCACCTGCATGACGTACCACCTCGGCATCCTTTCCGCCGCCCTCGGCAGGTACGATAGATCGACTAGCCGTTCGATACCAAAATTGATCGGCTTGTACGTACGGAGTACGTGTTAACCTGTGTCTGAATTAACTGAAAGAAGCGAGGAGAAAGCGAAGGCGGCGATCATCTACAACTACAAGAACGTCATCAACGGGTTCTCGGCCAGGGTCACGCCGTCCGAGCTTGAGGCCATCAAGAGTAAGCTCCTTCTATTTGATTATTCACCAAACGCAGTAACTAACCTTGCAATTTACTGATGATGCCTAATCAACGCGCCGCGCTGTTGATGCACCTTCATTCAGAGCAACCGCAGGTGAACCGGGTGCTGCCCAGCGCCACGTTGCATCTCATGAGCAGCAACTTCGACGGCGTCAGCTGAAGAAGGGCACCATCGGTTTGGTCTGTGTTTCCTGCCTATTGCGTGGACGAGCGGAGATCGGACGATGATGAGGATCGATGTAATCTCGATGATGAGGATGTATGTAATGTCAATAGCTAAAGCTCCTGATTTTTGCACGCGTTTATATATTTCCCTGCATGGTAGGAAAAAAAAGGTCCTCAGAGCTCTGTATGTACGTGTATGGTTACACGGATCATGGATGTGGACTGAATAACTAAACAGCTAATGCGCAATCGCCTGAAAATTCCACAAGTTACTAGGAGTATGTACAACTTAATTTGTTTCTAATTATAAGACGTTTTGGTAGGCTGGGTCAGGGGGGAATGGAATTGACGATTCTGATTGTGGAACACATAAATCGACTAACCGTTGCTTGTGCAGTAGACGGTCTCCTGCTAAAAGCATTTCTCTTTCTTAAAAAATATTACTCCCTCCAGCCCTAATTAGTTGTCGCAGGTTCAATGAATTTAGATATATTTTAATCTGCACTTTGCCAAAAATTGCGACAAGTATTTGTAGCTTGCTGGCCTATTCTATTGTAGGAGAAACATGAAGAACCCACGGGCCACGAACCACGCCTATTAACATTTCAAAGTATAATGTCTTAGCAAGATGTACAACGTAAAGTTGGCTCGAATATTTTTCGCAAATGAACATGTCTTAAATTTGAACATTTTCTAAAACTTGAAAATTCAAAATTCAAAAACATTTTAAAAGTCTATTTTTTTAAATATGAACATATTTAGAATATGAATATTTTCGAATTCAATCATTTTTCAAAGTCAAAATATGTATAAACTTTTGAACAATTTCAAAATTTGAACATTTTTAAATTTAATTTTTTGTACTACAAATTTAAAAGTAACATAAAAGAAAAATAACAGAAAACCAAAAGTGATGAAAGGAAAGGAAAATAAAAAAAATGTGACAAAAAGTCGTGAACTGGACAAGGACCATAGCCAACCGAGGGTTGTGCGGTGCCCTGGTATGGGCAAACCCTATTCGCCGCGCTCTATGCGTGAGCAAATCATTCCTGTAAGCGGGCGGTCTCGCCGGCCCATTAGTTGCCAATGGATGATGGTTTTTCTTCACTTTTTTGGTTTTCTTCAGATATTTGGTTTTTTCTCGACTTTTTCGGCTTTTACGAGTTAGCTTTTTCAGAACTTTTTTGGAATATGAATTTTAAAAATTTTGATTTTTTTTTGTTTTGATCATTTTGTAATCTAAACTTTTTATTTTTATTTTTGAAAACATTTAATGTGCGAATTTTTCATGTTCAAATATTTTTAAATTTTGAACAATTTTAGGTTTTGAACACTTTTGAACTTTAATTTTTATTTTAAATTTGAACAGAATTTTTCGACACAAAAAATGAACACGTACTACTATGTCTACAACTTTGTCTCACGGCTACACAACACTTTTTCTCATTCGGCCGATAAGCCATGCCGCATGGAGGTGTTATATGCCAACCTGGTGGGTGTCGACCAGGTCCCGCACATTTACCTAGTCGTTTTGTGGGCTTGGCCTAGTATCGGTGTTTGAGTTCGCGTCCCCGCACACCCCCCTCCCCGGTTGTGTAGTTCGCGTCCTGCACCCCCCCCCTACTTAGGAAAAATCGTTCAAATTGAAAATATGTTTAAAATTTGTTTTTTTCAAAATTCTAAATCTGTTCAATTTCGATGAAAAAAGTCCTCAAAACTCGAAGTTCATTAAAATACGGAATCCATTCAAATTCAAAAAATTGTTCAATTTTATAAATTCGTTCAGATTTCAGATATGAACATTTTTTCAAACTTAAACATCTTTCAAATTTAAAAATGTTCGAAAATTATTTTAAAAAAAGCCGAAAAAGCCAACAGAAAACTGATACAGTAAAAACGAAGAAACCAGCAGCAAATGGAAAATCTGAAGAAAAAAACCAAAGGCAGAGACATATGGGCTAGGCCCATGCCAGGCAGAGGGTGTGCGGCTATAGGATCCGCCAATGCCACGTGTTGTGGGTATACTTTATGGGTATTCAACGACATGGCCTGGATCCGGCAAGCCCGGGTGGCCCTAGATGGTGATGGTGGCATATGGCCCATCGGGCGGCCCAGTTGCTGTTGATCGTGAAGGATGAAGTCCAGCCCAGGAATGAGGAGCCGGATCCCAACCGACCTACGAAGGAGGCCGGATCCGTGGAGGCCCATATAGTATCCGGATCCATGACCAGGAAGGCGGATCCTTGACGTACGGCAAGATATTGTACCGTAGTTAGGCAACTTGTATTCGGCTAGGACTCTCCATGTAAACCCTAGATCCGTGCGTCCATATAAGCCGGATCCCCGGAGCCCTAGAGGCACAACCACAACCATTGTAACAACGCGCAAGCGCCGGATAATTCCGGACAAGCAGCGAGGGCCTGTCATCGTGTGTTCAAGGCGGGTAACTCGCGCACCACCGTCACGTGTGCACTCCGCCCTATGGCCCCTACTTCTTCTCCCCTCGTGAGGATCCCTCCTCCGAGGTATTGTCGATTAGGCAACGACGGTTGGCGCCACCGTGGGGCCTGAGGCGTCGGAGGCCGGAACCGGAGGGCTCGCCATGGGCTACGACGACTCGATCGCGTGGGGCGTGTACTCTACGGAATTTTCCGATCGTCCCTCCGACGATTCTGGATTCCGGCCAGGTCAAACCCCGTCAAGCTCTCCATCGTCCCAATCGGCGGCATCCACATCTTCATCGGCGAGACCGTCGATTCCGACGGAAACGCACGGTAAGAACGACGCGTCACGAGCTGGACGTCGCGAAGATCCGATCTGAGTCGCAGGAGCTTCTTAAGGAAGGTTCCGCCTTAGATCAGGAAAAATCAAAGCCCACCCAATCCGCCGAGCAGGAGAAAACGGTGGAAGACCAATGCAGATCCGCCTGGGTCTCCCAGGTGTTAGAGAAGCAAAGGTGTCACTTCGTGCACTTCTTGGCCCATACCGGGAGACGCCCTCCACCGGACGGCCGATCCTTTGCAGGTTGAGGCACCGGAAACAACGTCGCTCGGATGCAAGAAGGTCGAGACGACGCTCGGGACAAGAGGAAGCCGGAACCCAATCTCGGTAACTTGAGCCCAAATTCCGACGATGCCTCCTCAATAGGCACAGAAGAATATAATCGCTTGACGAAGGAGCTCGAGATCGGGGAAGAAGGCGACGCCTCATCCATGAATACAAGAATTCTCAAGCTCGAGGAACTCGGAGGCGGTGAGCAAGCTGACGTAGAATCCGCCAGTGTTCTAGCAACCGTAGCACCGCCGGACCAGCAGAAACGGAAGACGAAGACTCCACTTTCGACCCAGGACCATCCAATGTAAGGTCTCCTTAGATCGGGCACGACCACAAAAGGATGTCCTGTCACCAAGAGATGGTCGAGCAAGCGCGCATGGATTTAGTCGCGCATCGATATTCTCAACAAACCAATAACTCCGAGGAGGCTGCAGACCGGAGGCCTTAGAAGCCAAAAGGCAAGAGATGCTGGCAACAGCTCAGAAGTTTGCCAGGACCGCAGCCGCAATGCTGGAAGAAAGAACCTTAGCTGCAAACTTTGTGGACCACTCCCTAAAAAGGATCGTGAAGTCGACGAAATGCTGGCGACAGTCAAGAGGCTCCGAAAGGAATGGGAAGAAAGGGTAGCCTGTGCGCAGGCGGAGGTTGATAGGATCGCTCGAGAAGCCATCCCTCCCCGCAAGATTACCTTTGCAACACCCACGGAACAACAGCAGCTCGCAACTCCAAAGGATAACATGAAGAAGGCTGCTCCTGAAGAAGAAGGACGAGGAGATTGACATCAACTACGTCGGAAGCTCGTTGCCTCGGCAATGCAGCAAAGAGCAAGGCAGGACACTTCGCGCGAGTTAGAATCCAATCCGAACATTGCATATCCACCGCGAGAAGGACGCCATAGCAAGTCAGAACCGTGATGGCGAATCGTGCACCGGATCCACGGAGCGCAGGAGGAAAGTCAGAGAACATCCGAATCCAATCCGGTGCCCTCGGATTCAACCCGAAAAACCGGCAAGGGAAAGGACGATGTATGGGCAGAGACAAGTATCGTGTTCCATCACCGCCACCCCGAGCTTCGCGTCCTCCGTACCTCCTCGACGTCGCATCCTGGGAAACACCAGGCCCCATGGGCCAGGTGGAATCAACATCCGCGACAACATGCCGCCTCCTAGGGACAGGAGCAGGAGCGTACGCGGAGCCACGCAGAGCCGGAACCAAGATCACGAGCCCGAGCCTCGCAGAAGCCAGGGACGCGAGCCAGACCAAGGAGGAGCCGGAACGAAGAGCGCGCACAGAGCCTCGCAGGAGCCGGAACGACGGAGGCGACCACCACCAAGAGGAAAGGAGCCACCAAAGCCGGAGCCAGCCACGGGAGCAGCGCCGAGAGTCCGAAGGCGGAAGATCATCTTACAGGCCCCTCGCAGATCTCCCTCGCCACCACCCAGTGGAGGCGGAGGCGGAGGCGGAGGCCGGAGATCCCGTTCCCGCTCAAAATCACCCGGTGGCGGTCCCCGCGATGCTCGGGAGCGCCTCAACGAATACAGATCCGACTACATTGGTCCAAGGTGCTTTGGCCGGATGATCCGAGAGGAACCAAAGCCAAGAAGCTTGAACCTTAAGCTACCTGGAAACCTGAAGCATTATGATGGCAGCGAGAGGCCGGATACCTGGATTGAGGATTACTACAATGCGGTAACCTTGCCGGAGGAACCCCGAATATAGCTCCGCATGCTCTAGTTGTACCTTATTGGTCCAGCTCGAGTTTGGCTCAGCGACCTCGAGGAGAACACCATCTTTTGCTGGTTTGACCTGAAGAAGGCTTCGAGAACCACTTCAGGGGCACCTACAAGAGACCGGCCACCACCAGCGATCTTCAAGCTGCATCCAGAAGAAGGGTGAGACATCCGAAGTTTCCTTACCCGATGGTTAGCGACCGAGTGCGAGAACGTAGATAACCGCACAGCAATGCACGCCTTCATTGGTGGTTTGCGGCGTGGGGGGCTGCTGCGCCACAAGCTTACTTGCACGGTGAATGCAAACAAGCTCACTCTTGACGAGATGATAAACATCGCCAGCGATCACACTGCCGCCGACGACGGGCGGAGATCTCGCAGCTACAGCCATACCCCTGCACCAACAGAAGAAGTGATAATGGCGTCGCAACAGCAACAAGCGGAAGAACCCTCCGAAGACCAGAAGGGCGGAGGATCCAACATGGTCGCCATGACGTTCCAACGCGGAGGTTCGGGAGGCGGAAGAGGCCGCGGACGTGGAGGCGGAGCAGGCAGGGGCAAGCGCGCGCGAGTCACCGCCGGATCCCGCGCCCCCAAACGTACGAAGAATACGGGGATATGCCGTCCATCTGGATCCGGCTTCGGGCAAATCCACCCACACCAATCGCAATGCAAGTGGGTCAACGATCTGAAGAACGACCCGGAGGCAGGATACAAGCGAGCCCGGAAGCACCGCCCGCGCGGCAAAGGAGGCAAGGGCAAGAACAAGGACAAAGAGGAGGAAGGTACCGCAGCCAACAAATCCAATCCCTTCGGCAAAAAGAGTGTCGGAACCTACCACACCTTCCTCGGAACCCAACTGTCCGCGCGAAAAATCGGCGCTCGGATCTTGAACGCCACGGTTCCGGCTGTCCGCAGTATGTCAAGTGGTCGGAGAAAGCCGTACTTTTGACAGGTCGGATCACCGGCCGTCATCCCAAAGAGTGCTACGCTCGGTTGTAAGTCCCCGCATAGACGGGTATGACTTCTCCAAGTGCCTTATGGATGGAGGAGCTAGCCTGAACATCATGTGCCGGAGACCCTGGAGAAGATGAACCTCACCAAGGAACGACTCAAGCACGCACCACCGAATTTCATGGTGTGGTTCCGGGTAAGAAGGCAAACTCCCCGGGCAGCATCAAACTTCCCGTGGCCTTCGGCGATGTGAACAACTACCGCGAAGAGATGATCACGTTTGAAGTAGTGCCCTTCAAAAGCTCCTACCACGTGATCTTCGGCAGGCCCACCTACCACAAGCCTATGCTACATCTACAACAAGCTCAAGATTCCGGGTCCTAACGGCATGATCACCGTGTCCGGAGACTACAAAAAAGCAAGGGACTGCGAGGAGGGCGAAGCCGCCTTTGCGTAATCCGTCATATCGGAGAAGAGCCGCAAGGCTACGGAGCCGCGGTGGATCCGACCGAGATGCACCACCAAGAAGCAGATCTCCGAACAAGTCCTCGTTCAAGGCCGCGATAGAAACCAAGAAGCATGACCTCGTTGAAGGCGACGGCTCCAAGCAGGTTTCAGTCCGAGCCAACATGGACCCCAAATAGGAAAGCGCTCGTCGAGTTCCTCGAGCTAACATGGATATCTTCGCATGGCAACCTTCTGACATGTCCGGAGTACCAAGGGAACTCGCCGAGCACTACCTCAATATAAATCCGGGTGCAAAACCGGTGAAGCAAGCTATGCGACGCTTTGGAGACAAGAAGCGCCGCGCCATAGGAATGGAATTAGCAAAGTTACTAGAGGCAGGTTTTGTAGTAGAAGTTATCCATACTGATTGGGTCGCAAACCCCGTCCTTGTACCCAAAAAGAATTCTGAAATACTAAGAATGTGCATCGATTACTCCGGCGTGAATAAGCATTGTCCGAAAGATCCGTTCCCTTTGCCGCGCATTGACCAAGTCATTGATTCGACGGCGGGGCGGAACTTCTGTGTTTTCTTGACGCATATTCCGGGTATCATCAGATCCGGATGAAGGAGTCCGACCAAAAGGCGACCTCTTTCATCACACCTTTGGCACATACTGCTATGTTACCATGCCCTTTGGCTTGAAAAACGCAGTGCCACATACCAACGTACGATGCAGCGGTGCCTGAAGGACCAGATTGGCCGGAACGTGCACGCCTACGTCGACGACATCGCGGTCATGAACCGAAAGGGATCCGACCTGCTCAGCGACCTTAAGGAAACCTTTGATAATCTCCGACGGTACAAGATGATGTTAAATCCACTGAAGTGCGTCTTTGGCGTACCAGCAGGAAAACTCCTTGGCTTCGTTGTTTCTCACAGGGGCATTGAAGTTAACCCGGAAAAAATCAAGGCTATCCCGAACATCAAAAGGCCAACTTGTCTCAAAGATGTGCAACGATTAACCGTTTGCGTTGCGGCAATCGCAGATTCGTTAGCCGTCTTGGCGAAAAGCCCTATCTCTATACAAGCTGCTGAAGAAAACAGACAAATTTGTCTGGGATGAGGCAGCAGATAAAGCACTTCAGGAGTTGAAGAACATACTCTCCTCCCCACCTATACTGGCAGCTCCAGCTGAGTCAGCCTATGATCCTCTACATGGCGGCTACCAACAGAAGTTATCAGCCTCGTAATCGTGGTGGTGCGAAAGGAAGAAGGATATGAGCACGGAGTCCAAAGGCCTGTCTATTACATTAGCGAAGTCTTGACGGAATCCAAGCAGAGGTACCCTCACTTTCAGAAGCTAGCCTACGGAGTTTTCCTGGGCTGGAAGCTGAGACACTACTTCCAGGAGCACCCAATAACAGTGGTGAGCAAGGCTCCCCTAGCAACAATCATCAACAACTCCGCAACACAGGCGCGTAGCAAAATGGGGCATCGAATTATCTGCCTTTGACATCAACTACGAAGCCCGCAATCAAGTCTCAAGTTCTAGCGGATTTCATCGCGGATTGGACTGAAGCACCGGAGGGCACACGTGGGAACCAGAAGCTTGGGTCATGCATTTTGACGGATCCAAGCAACATCAAGGCTCGGGGGCTGGAGTTACCCTGAAGTCACCTACCGGAGAAGAACTGCAGTACGTTCTGCAGATTCACTTCGAAGCTACCAACAATATGGCGGAATACGAGGCTCTACTACATGGTGTGCGCATCGCTAAAGAAATTGGGATCAGGCACATCATATGCTGCGGAGATTCCGACGGTGGCACAACAAGTAGCCGGAACCTGGAACGCCGAAACTCGTCATGGCGGCTTACAGAGACGAAGTTGACGAGATCGCCAAGTGCTTCCTCGGATACGTCGTCAAGTGGGAGAGGTAACACGGACACATCTGTCAAAGCTCCAGTCCAGAAATCAATTCCGCTGGCATTTTCCTGGAGCATCTACGGGTACCCTCGTAAAGGGCAAACCCGGAAAATCCTGATGGGTGTCTCCGGCTAAGGAGGTGATGGCAATCATTCCGGCCTGGACTCAGCCGTTTCTGGATTACCTCATCGATCGAAAGTTGCCCGAGGACGAGGTCCACGCACGACAGATCATCAGGCGAGTGATGCGCGTAAATGTACACGTCCGTTGGGAACCCCAAGAGGAAGGTATGATGCGCACAGTGGCAAGTTTTCCCTCAGAAAGAAACCAAGGTTTAATCGAACCGGAGGAGCCAAGAAGCACGTTGAAGGTTGATGGTGGCGAAATGTGATGCGGCGCAACAACAGGGATTCCGGCGCCAACGTGGAATCTGCACAACAAAACCAAAGTACTTTGCCCCAACGAAACAGTGAGGTTGTCAATCTCACCGGCTTGCTGTAACAAAGGATTAAGCGTATCGAGTGGAAGATGTTTGCAAAGAAAATAGTAAAACACAATTGCAGTAGATTGTATGCTATGTAAAGAATAGGACCGGGGTCCACAGTTCACTAGAGGTGTCTCTCCCATAAGATAAAAGCATGTTGGGTGAACAAATTACAGTCGGGCAATTGATAAATAGAGAAGGGCATAACAATGCATATACATGATATGATAAATATAGTGAGATTTAATTGGGCATTACGACAAAGTACATAGACCGCCATCCAACCGCATCTATGCCTAAAAAGTCCACCTTCAGGTTATCATCCGAACCCCATTCAGTATTAAGTTGCTAAGCAACAGACAATTGCATTAAGTATGGTGCGTAATGTAATCGACAACTACATCCTTAGACATAGAATCAATGTTTTATCCCTAGTGGCAACAGCACATCCACAACCTTAGAACTTTCTGTCACTGTCCCAGATTTAATGGAGGCATGAACCCACTATCGAGCATAAATACTCCCTATTGGAGTTAAGAGTACAAACTTGGCCAGGCCTCTACTAATAACGGAGAGCATGCAAGATCATAAACAACACATAAACAATAGATTGATAATCACCATAACATAGTATTCTCTATCCATCGGATCCCGACAAACACAACATATAGAATTACGGATAGATGATCTTGATCATGTTAGGCAGCTCACAAGATCCAACAATGAAGCACAACAAGGAGAAGACGACCATCGAGCTGGCTATGGACCCATGGTCCGGGGGTGAACTACTCACTCATCACTCCGGAGGCGATCATGGCGATGAAGAGTCCTCAGGAGATGAATCCCCTCTCCGGCAGGGTGGGCGATCTCCTGAATCCCAGAGATGGGATTCGCGGCGGCGGCGTCTCACGGAAGGTTTCGTATCGTGGCTCTCGTGCTGGGGGTTTCGCGACGGAGACTTTAAGTAGGCGGAAGGGCAACGCGGGGGCCACACGAGGTGCCCAGGGGGTAGGGCCGCGCGGCCGGGGGCTTGGGCCGCGCCGCCTGCTGGCTGCCTCGTGGCCCCACTCGTTATCTCTTCGGTCTTCGGAGCTTCGTGCAAAAATAGGACCTGGGCGAAAGTTTCGTCCAATTCCGAGAATATTTCCTTACTAGGATTTCTGAAACCAAAAGCAGAAAACAGCAACTGGCTCTTCGGCATCTTGTTAATAGGTTAGTTCCAGAAAATGCATAAATATGACATATAATGTGCATAAAACATGTAGGTATCATCAATAAAGTAGCATGGAACATAAGAAATTATCGATACGTTGGAGACGTATCAGCATCCCCAAGCTTAGTTGCTCGTCCCGAGCAGGTAAAACGATAACAAAGATAATTTCTGAAGTGACATGCCATCATAATCTTGATCATACTATTTGTAAACATATGTAATGAATGCAGCGATCAAAACAAAAGTAATGACATGAGTAAACAAGTGAATCATATAACAAAGACTTTTCATGAATAGTACTTCAAGACAAGCATCAATAAGTCTTGCATAAGAGTTAACTCATAAAGCAATAAATCAAAGTAAAGGTGTTGAAGCAACACATAGGAAGATTAAGTTTCAGCGGTTGCTTTCAACTTATAACATGTATATCTCATGGACATTGTCAACATAAAGTAATATAACAAGTGCAATATGCAAGTATGTAGGAATCAATGCACAGTTCACACAAGTGTTTGCTTCTTAAGGTGGAGGGAGATAGGTAAACTGACTCAACAATAAAAGTAAAAGAATGGTCCTTCAAAGAGGAAAGCATCGATTGCTGTATTTGTGCTAGAGCTTTTATTTTGAAACACGAAACAATTTTGTCAACGGTAGTAATAAAGCATATGAGTTATGTAAATTATATCTTACAAGTTGCAAGCCTCATGCATAGTATACTAATAGTGCCCGCACCTGTCCTACTTAGCTTGGACTACCGGATCTTTGCATGCCATGTTTCAACCAAGTGTCACAAAGGGGTACCTCCATGCCGCCTGTACAAAGGTCTAAGGAGAAAGCTCGCATTTTGGATTTCTCGCTTTTGATTATTCTCAACTTAGACATCCATACCGGGACAACATGGACAACAGATAATGGACTCCTCTTAAATGCATAAGCATGTAGCAATGATTATTATTCTCATATGAGATTGAGGATATATGTCCAAAACTGAAACTTCCACCATGATTCATGGCTTTAGTTAGCGGCCCAATGTTCTTCTCTAACAATTTTGCATGCTCCAACCACTAAAATGATAGATCCTTCAGACAAGACGGACATGCATAGCAACTCACATGATATTCAACAATAGTTGATGGCGTTCCCCAGAAGCATGGTTATCGCACAACAAGCAACTTAATAAAATATAAAGTGCATAAGTACATATTCAATACTACGATAGTTTTTAAGGCTATTTTGTCCCATGAGCTATATATTGCAAAGGTGAATGATGGAATTTTAAAGGTAGCACTCAAGCAATTTACTTTGGAATGGCGGAAAAATACCATGTAGTAGGTAGTTATGGTGGACACAAATGGCATAGTAGTTGGCTCAAAGATTTTGGATGCATGAGAAGTATTCCCTCTCGATACAAGGTTTAGGCTAGCAAGGTTATTTGAAGCAAACTCAAGGATGAACAGGTGCATCAAAACTCACATAAAAGACATATTGTAAACATTATAAGACTCTACACCGTCTTCCTTGTTGTTCAAAACTCAATACTAGATATTATCTAGACCTTAGAGAGACCAAATATGCAAATCAAATTTTAGCAAGCTCTATGTATTTCTTCATTAATGGGTGCAAAGCATATGATGCAAGAGCTTAAACATGAGCACAACAATTGCCAAGTATCACATTATCCAAGACATTTTAGAATTACTACATGTAGCATTTTCCAATTCCAACCATATAACAATTTAACGAAGAAGAAACTTCGCCTTGAACATTATGAGTAAAGCCTAAGGACACATGTGTCCATATGCAACAGCGGAGCGTGTCTCTCTCCCACAAAGTGAATGCTAGGATCCATCTTATTCAAACAAAAACAAAAACAAAAACAAACCGACGCTCCAAGTAAAGAACACAAGATGTGATTGAATAAAAATATAGTTTCAGGGGAGGAACCTGATGATGTTGTCGATGAAGAAGGGGATGCCTTGGGCATCCCCAAGCTTAGACGCTTGAGTCTTCTAAAAATATGCAGGGTGAACCACGGGGGCATCCCCAAGCTTAGAACTTTCACTCCTCTTGATCATAGTATATCATACTCCTCTCTTGACCCTTGAAAACTTCCTTCACACCAAACTTCAAGCAAACTCATTAGAGGGTTAGTGCACAATTAATAATTCACTCATTCAGAGGTGACACAATCATTATTTTCACTTCTGGACATTGCATAAAGCTATTGGACATTAATGGATCAAAGAAATGAATCCAATATAGCAAAAGAGGCAATGCGAAATAAAGGCAGAATCTGTCAAAAACAGAACAGTCCGTAAAGACGAATTTAAAGCTGGCACCAGACTTGCTCAAATGAAAAAACTCAAAACTAATGAAAGTTGCGTACATATCGAGGATCACGCTCATAAATTGGCAGATTTTTTGAATTTTCTACAGAAACGTGCCCAGATTCGTGACAGACAGCAATGCTGTTTCTGCGCAGCGATCCCAAATATAACATCAACTTTGACATAGAAACTTTACTTGGCACAAAAACATGATAAGGTGTTATCACCAGAATTTGACCAAGCCAGAGGTGGGCCGCGATCAAGATGGGCTTGAAGATATGTACATCAAGAAGTAGGTGAATCGGCCTTTATGCGCAGAGTTTGGGCTAGTTAGCCCGTGTATCTTAATATAGTAGGCTACGTAGAAGTTAGAGTTTATCTCGTGCACGGTGTGGTGCACGCCCACGTTAGAAAGTCCGCTGGACTATAAATATGTATCTAGGGTTTATGGAATAAACAACAACCAACGTTCAACACAAACCAATCTCGGCGCATCGCCAACCCCTTCGTCTCGAGGGTTTCTCCGGTAAGCACCATGCTGCCTAGATCGCATCTTGCGATCTAGGCACAAGCTCGACGTTGTTCATGCGTTGCTCGTGCTGAAGCCTTTTTGATGGCGAGCAACGTAGTTATCATAGATGTGTTAGGGTTAGCATTGTTCTTAGTATCATATGATGTCGTAGTGCAACCCTTGCGCATCTAGCCGTCCTTGTACCTCATCACGGGTGCAGGGGCGGCACCCCGCTTGATCGTTATTTAGTAGATCTGATCCGTTACGGTTGCTCCTTGATTCATCAAGGATTAGTTTAACATCTGCAATAGTTAGGCCTTACAAAGGGTTGGAGGATCCAGCGGCGTGTAGGGTGTAGTTTGCTGGCCCTAGACAGGACGTTCCGAGGATCAACCTCGTGTTGGTTTTTAGGCCTTGTCTAGGTTTGGCTTACGATCACCGTGCGCGCGAGGCCCAATCGTGAGTAGGATGATCCGATTATGCGGTGAAAACCCTAAATCGTCGTGGATTTCATATGCTTTATCTTGATCAAGCAGGACCACCATATATTCGGCCACCTTGGACGAATCATGGGTGGATCGGCTCCATGAGCCGATTCACAGGATAACCTGAGAGCCGATCGAGGCTCGTATTTAACGTGTACGTGTGTGCCCTGCAGGAAACTAAGCGAGGCATCATCCACACCTTCGACCAGGTATAGGTCAGTGGCCCTTGCAATTTGCATCGGCGCGCGACCAGGAGGCTTTGCGGGCCGTCGCTCGAGGGACCAGGGCCAGCCGCAGCCCTAGTTGTTCCCGGCTCTACGGTGTTGACCGTCGCTGCCGTCGGTGGGTTTCGACGTCAACACATTACGCACGCCGGTGGGACATCCTCGACATCCGCCACATCGCCATCTACGTCGAGATGGCGGAAAGCACTCGGTCAAGCACGAGGACCTGGCTGACAAACTCAAGAAGAAGCATAACAAGGTCAAGGCGGTCCTCGGAACCGAACTCGTCGGCTCCTGTGGAAGACCCGTTCGCACGGCATCAAGCTCGACGGAGACACACGTCCGTTGCCTGATGTCAACACGGTCGATCTCAGCCACTCCATAAGAGAACCAGGGTTCTCTTTCGATGCCAATATGGCAGGGTTCGTGATTCGCCATGACGCGGACAAAGCAGAGAGCAGCCACTCTCGTGGCAAAGAGAAAGAGGAGGCCGTCCATGCGACCGGCCCCAAGGCGACGATAGACGGTACCTAACCGAGAGGAGGTGAAAAGCATATGGTATCAACACCCACGCGCCGTACATCTCCTCAACAAGTATGAGCAGCAATATGACCGACGTCGGCACTACGGCGAAGACGATAAAAGAAGTCATCGGTCCAATGCAGAGGACAGGAGGTACCGTCAGCGTGACGGAGGCAACGACGGGTACGAACGTCACGCCGAGAAGAGGGTCAGGGAGCGGGACAACGTGGATAGGCTGGGACTGCCCCTTCTTCAGACACTGCTGGGATTCCGGAATGAGCCGATTACCAACGATCGGCAATTGCCCAGAATGTAAACAAAAGAAGAAGGGTACAGCTAAGGTGTCCGTGTACGAAGGGCTTCTCCCGCCTTGGAGCAAGCATGCTGAGTCTATTCAGAGGGAAGATCGCGAGGAACTAGAGGACGATGATGAAGAGGATAAGTATCATCGGCCAAGATGGTGTCCAGATGGGCTCAGCCACTCCCAAAAACGAAGGGTTCAGCGACTACGTGCGTTGGAAGAAGCCGAAAGGTTATATCTGCACGCGTTGAGGAAGGCACGGCCTGACCTGGCCGCCAAAATTCAGCGAACCCTGGATGAAGAAGGTCGGCCACAAAGAAGAGAGTGGCGCCCTAAGCAAAGGAAAGCCGATGATGAAACATCGGCTGGCACAAACATGGTCTTCATCCTTCCAGCGGAATTTAGCGCTCCAAGGTTATATGAAGCACCTGTGGCGCAATTGGACTGCGGCCCACGGCCGGTCATCTTCGAGAAGCCACGAGAAAGGAGTTACAGGCATCTGAAGGCCCTGTACTTGCGAGGTTACATCAATGGGCAGCTTGTCAATAAGATGTTGGTGGACACCGGAGCGGCAGTCAACATTATGCCATACTCCATGCTACGTCGGTTGGGACGCTCCAGCTCGGATTTGATCAAAACCAATGTAACACTGAGCGATTTCAACGGCCAAGCATCTGACGCACAAGGTGTTCTGAACGTGGATCTGACCGTAGGAAGGAAGACGTCCCTACGACGTTCTTTATTGTCGACAGCAAAGCACCTATGCTGTAATGTTAGGGAGGGATTGGATCCACGCCAACTGTTGCATCCCATCCACGATGCACCAATGCCTAATACAGTGGGATGGAGATGAAGTGGAAGTCGTCCACGCCGATGATTCAGCCGAGATTTCAACAGCCGGCATGGGCATTTGGGAGACATCAGGTCAAGAACCACTCTCGGGCATCAATTTGGACGACTGCGAACGCATCGATGTGACAAAGAACGGGGTAAGGCTGGTTCTATCCACCGGACTGACCGTGTAGCAAGAACGCCATCGATGGACGAATGTGGCGAGGCTAATCCTTGTGATCGGCCCCAGAAAATTTGTGAAGGAACATTACAAAACCTTCACCGAGCAAGCAACGTGGAGGCCGATTCCAGCAATCGGCCAAAATTATCCCCCCATCTATTTTGCCTGGGATCGACATTTGACCCAAGCAGGGACTACCTAAGAGCCGATACCATCAATTTTCTTGACAGAATCGGCTCGGGGGGCACCTAGATGGATAAAACACATATGAGGTAACACTATCAAGTATGGGGGCCGACGCACAAGTCGGCCGAAAAATTCAAAAATATTTTGAGCACGGCCGATGCATAGGCATCGACTCAGCCTGCCAAAGATGATGAGCCAATATGATCGGCGAGACGCGGAACTTGAACGGAAGAAGCTCGGGGGGCAGTTGGCCCTGAATCCTTTGCTATAGGAAGCCGGTTTGTCGGAATTGGCTGGCCCTGCATCACAGCTTGTCTGAGGAACGGTGCTGATGTCGCCAAAAATATCAGTTTCCACATACAAGTCATTTGTGTGACACGCACAGGGCTCTGTTGTAGGCACCTGCCCGGAACCAGATGGCCAGCCCGCTGGGTTGGCTGGTAGGAGTCGTGATCTTGTTTGAGGTCTCATGGGGCAAAACCGACGCGTAGCGTTACAAGCAGAGGTCTTATGGAGCAGCCATCACCAGATCGGCAGTGTTTGCGCAAGCCTGCAGGTCAGGTTAGAATCATGAGAACAACCAATGATCATCTGATGGTCTCCTAGAGCCGAGCCATTCGCACCAGAAGCTGCATCAGTTTGCCTGAGATGATGAACCACTCAAAACAGCAAGGTGCGTGAATGAAGGGGAGGGGCTGAAAGGCTACTACATTGAGGATCTTTGATTCAAGGGAGCTTGACCTTTCAAAAACCTGCCAGTGCTGGCTCTTTGAGCCTAACACGGCGCTACGAGTTGGGAAGCCGATGGTGGCTCAATCGGCTGGTCTGCTTTTATCCTCGCCTGGACTAAGGCTCGGGGGGCAGCCCGCTCTTTAGGTTCCTTGTTCTATTGAGCCGATTTGGTTGAGAATCGGCTTGCTCTGCATCACAACTCGACGAGAGAGGGTGAACTATTGCAGAAGGGAATGGCTGGAGGTAATGGGAGGAGGCAACGATCGTTGACGGGCTCTGGACCAGATGTGACTACAAAGAAATGAAGCATTACAAGGACGGTTGTGGACGAGTACCGCCTGTTCCGCAAAAGTATTAGCTTCAGTATTGGAGTTGTTCTAACGATGGTCCTAAGACCT
Source organism: Lolium multiflorum (assembly GCA_030979885.1). Lineage (NCBI taxonomy): Eukaryota > Viridiplantae > Streptophyta > Magnoliopsida > Poales > Poaceae > Lolium > Lolium multiflorum. Next base: position 34,594,010 of record CM061750.1, read on the forward strand.
CTAGAAGGAAAAGAAGATCCGGAGGACGAGGATGCCGCTAAAGTCTAACATTCCGTTTGGATCGAATCTGCATCTCCAGGATCTAGGAATCGCACGATTGTGGCTCGTCCGAAAGGTGGAGGTCCGGATGGATCTCCCTCGAATTTGCCATGAGAGTCCGATGCATTGCCATCGGCTCCTTAAGCCCGACCAGATTGGCAGTCGGCAAGCTCAGTACGAAGGGCAATCGGCTAAATTACCATGAAGAAGGTCGACAAAATCGAGTTGGGGAAATTCTTCATTGACAAACTAGAGTTCTTACATAAGAGCTGATTGCTCTCAAAAGAAGACCCTAGGGGCTACATTGCCCCGTCTGCTACTGCTGGCCCTAAGCTAAGACCCTATCTAGGGGCCGTTGCTGCCCTCGTCGTCGTCGCCATCATCGCCGTCGTCGGCGCTGCTCCCAGCCGGCTCATCGTCGCTGCTGTAGCGACCGCCGGCGGACCTTCGTTGTCCTCGTCTTCTTCATCAGCGTCGTCGTCGTCGCTGTCGAAATCGCTGAGATTGCCGGGCCAGGGGCAGTGGCGCTTGGCCGGCGGCTCGTCGGAGGAGTTGTCATCTTCTTCCTCCTCCTCCTGCTCCTCCTCTTCGGAGGAGGGGTCCCCGTCCCAGAGAAGGTGGTCGCCGTCGCTTTCCTCCACCGCTTCCTCATTGGCAAGGAAGCGGAGGTCGCTCTCCCCGTCGGTCAGGGACTGGTCGTCCTCTGACCAGGTAGAGAAGTCGTGGCTTGGCTCATCCCCGGCCTCAATGGCGCGGCAGATGTTGGCCGCGTGGGCTTCTTCCGGGTTCCACTCCGGCGTCGGCTCGCGGAAGGGGAGGACTGCGCAGATCCGACGAAGAAGAAGATATGGTGGTGAAGGAGGGTACTAGTGCAAAGAGGATGAGGGAGAGATATACGAGAAGTGGCCGAATAAAAGGGGAATATATGGTTTAATGCCTAAGCAGTTCCCGAGGACGTGGTGCCAGAACCGTCAAGTCGTGTAGAGAAGGCGAGGAGGCATTACGTCATCATGAAGAAAACTGCGTTCTGCCACGACATGACCCTTCGAAGAATGCAGATGGTTTTGCAATTATCATTATCAAAACCAGGGGGGCATGTGTTATCACCAGAATTTGACCAAGCCAGAGGTGGGCCGCGATCAAGATGGGCTTGAAGATATGTACATCAAGAAGTAGGTGAATCGGCCTTTATGCGCAGAGTTTGGGCTAGTTAGCCCGTGTATCTTAATATAGTAGGCTACGTAGAAGTTAGAGTTTATCTCGTGCACGGTTTGGTGCACGCCCACATTAGAAAGTCCCTTGGACTATAAATATGTATCTAGGGTTTATGGAATAAACAACAACCAACGTTCAACACAAACCAATCTCGGCGCATCGCCAACCCCTTCGTCTCGAGGGTTTCTCCGGTAAGCACCATGCTGCCTAGATCGCATCTTGCGATCTAGGCGGCACGAGCTTGCCTACGTTGTTCATGCGTTGCTCGTGCTGAAGCCTTTTTGATGGCGAGCAACGTAGTTATCATAGATGTGTTAGGGTTAGCATTGTTCTTAGTATCATATGCTGTCGTAGTGCAACCCTTGCGCATCTAGCCGTCCTTGTACCTCATCACGGGTGGGGCGGCACCCCGCTTGATCGTTATTTAGTAGATCTGATCCGTTACGGTTGCTCCTTGATTCATCAAGGATTAGTTTAACATCTGCAATAGTTAGGCCTTACAAAGGGTTGGAGGATCCAGCGGCGTGTAGGGTGTAGTTTGCTGGCCCTAGACAGACGTTCCGAGGATCAACCTCGTGTTGGTTTTTAGGCCTTGTCTAGGTTTGGCTTACGATCACCGTGCGCGAGCGCGAGGCCCAATCGTGAGTAGGATGATCCGATTATGCGGTGAAAACCCTAAATCATCGTGGATTTCATATGCTTTATCTTGATCAAGCAGGACCACCATATATTCGGCCACCTTGGACGAATCATGGGTGGATCGGCTCCATGAGCCGATTCACAGGATAACCTGAGAGCCGATCGAGGCTCGTATTTAACGTGTACGTGTGTGCCCTGCAGGAAACTAAGCGAGGCATCATCCACACCTCCTGGCATGATGACCCACAAGTATAGGGGTGTATCGTAGTATCTTCGATAAGTAAGAATGTCGATCCCAACGAGGAGCAGAAGGTGTTGGCAGCAGTTTCGATGAAGGATTCACTGTAAATGCTCACAGACAAGTATTCGGGGGTTTTGATATTGCAGATAAATAAAGTACGAGTAAATAAAATGCGAGAGAAATAATTGCAGCGAGTGGCCCAATCCTTTTTAGCACAAAGGACAAGCCGGTTTGTTTACTTATAATGACCAAACGTTCCTGAGGACACATGGGGATTTTAGTCTAGTGCTTTCGCTACATACAGCTGATTAATCTTCATTGTTTTGATAAGTGTTGTGTGGGTGAACCTATGCTAATGCACCGCCCTTCCTAGGACTAATACATACTTGTGATTATACCTCTTGCAAGCATCCGCAACTACAAGAAAGTAATTAAGATAAATCTAACCACAGCCTTAAACTCTGAGATCCTGCGATCCCTCCTGCATCGATATACTAACGGGGGCTTAGGTTTCTGTCACTCCGGCAACCCCGCAATTAGCAACCGAATACAAGATGCACTCCCCTAGGCCCATAAATGGTGAAGTGTCGTGTAGTCGACGTTCACACGACACCACTAGAAGAATGACACCACAACTTAAATATCATAACATTGAATATTACTCAACCATAATTCACTACTAGCATTTAGACTTCACCCATGTCCTCAAGAACTAAACGAACTACTCACGAGACATCATATGGAATACAATCAGAGGTGATATGATGATGAATAACAATCTGAACATAAACCTTGGTTCAATGGTTTCACTCAATAGCATCTACAACAAGTATAGAATAACACCGGGAGAGTTTCCCCTATCAAACAATCAAGATTTAACCCGAATTGCTACAGCGGTGACGAGGTGCAGCGGTGGTGATGGCGGTGTAGATGGTGGAGATGATGATGATGATGATGGAGATGATGTCCCGCTCGATGACGATGGCGATGGCGTCGATTTCCCCCTCCGGAGGGAATTTCCCCGGCGGATTCCTGCCCGCCGGAGAGCTCTTTTCTCTCTGGTGTTCTCCGCCCCGCAGAGGCGGCTGTAACCCTTCGTGAGGTCCTCTCTGTGGCTTAGGTTTCGGGACGAAGGAGTACGCGAAGAAAAGGAGGCGAAAGGGGCTGTGGGGCCCCAGAGCACGGGTGGCGTGGCCGGCCGGGCCGCGCCGTGTGGAGGGCCCACGTGGCTCTTCTCCCCCTTCGGCTCCCTCCGTCATCTGGAAAAATAGAAATTTACGTGAAATTCCCTTCCACAGTTGATCTTCCAGAAATATTGCGTTCGACGGTGCTTTTTCCGCAGAATCCTGGCTCCGTACTTGATCCTCCAATAATGATGAAACATGCAAAATAGATGAAATAACATAAGTATTGTGCCCCAATATGAAATATATCAATGAATAACAGCAAATTATGATACAAAATAGTGATGCAAATTGGACGTATCAACTCCCCCAAGCTTAGACCTCGCTTGTCCCCAAGCGAAACTGAGCTCGATAAACAAGACCACATGTTTATGGAGTGAAGAGTCGATAAATAAAATACGGACAAGAAGCATCATATTCATTCACACAAGACATTCTAGTAAACAACTTCCTCATATAACTCATCTCAAAATAAGTAAAGAGAAATCACAAGTAAAGGTGCATAAGAAATCATAATTGGTGATGGCAAACTTTGTTCTTGGTCAGAGAACTACTAACGGATTGTACTTCTAAGCAAAGCTTTCATATTAGAATTTATAGCTGAGCCTTCATATTTAAGCATGACAATCTCTTCAAAATCATTGATAACTTCAAAGTTATATTCATTCAGATAAAATTGGTACTAAACAAGAAAGCATAAAAGACATGATTAACTGAATCATAGCATAAATGATTATTCACAACAACTCAATTGCTTGCTTGAGATAGAGGGAAATAGGTTTACTGACTCAACATAAAAGTAAAAGACAGGCCCTTCGCAGAGGGAAGCAGGGATTAAATCATGTGCTAGAGCTTTTCAAGTTTTGAAATCATATAAAGAGCATAAAAGTAAGATTTTGAGCGGTGTTTGTTGTTGTCAACGAATGGTAGCGGGCACTCTAACCCCCTTGCCAAACGAACCTTCAAAGAGCGGCTCCCATGAGGGACGGCATCTCTACCAGCAAGGTAGATCATCCCCCTTCTCTTTTGTTTACACATGTATTTTAGTTTTATTAAGGATGACACTCCCCCCAACCTTGGCTTTCTCAATCCATGGCTAACCGAATTTCGGGTGCCTTCCAACATTCACATACCATGGAGGAGTGTCTATTGCAAAATTAAGTTGCTTACTGATAACTCAGAGCAAAACATGTGAAGAGAATTATTAATGAAAGTTATTAATTGGGGCTGGGAACCCCGTTGCCAGCTCTTATTGCAAAATTATTGGATAAGCGGATGTGCCGCTAGTCCATTGTGAAAGTCCGCCCAACAAGATTGAAAGATGAAACACCACATACTTCCTCATGAGCTATAAAACATTGACACAAATAAGGAGTAGTAGTTTGAATAATTTAAAGGTAGCACATGAAGTATTTACTTGGAATGGCAGAAAATACCATGTAATAGGTAGGTATGGTGGACACAAATGGCATAGGTTTGGTCTAAGGTTATGGATGTATGAGAAGTATTCCCTCTCGATACAGGTCTTTGGCTAGCAAGGTTTGATAGCAAGCATAAAGGTTGAGGGAAACAAACAAATATACATATGATAGAAACAATCATGCATCTTTCTCATAAGCACAAGCAATTTTAACTTAAGAATACTAAGCATAGAGATAATAGAGTAATGTATCTAAGTGTATTTCTCTCTTCTATTTAAACATCAAGATGTTGTTGCTATTGACCAATGCTAAGTTTGCCAAAACCAAATAGATTTACTTAATGCTCCCAAAGTGATATCAATACTCATGTCAAGAGTAATCATATAATAGAGATTGCAAACTAAAATAAGATGTGCAAAAAGTAAATGATAAGACTTCTCATTAATATTCCATAACGATAACTCACACCAACGGATACATAGATAACTAACTAAGAGAGATACTTCCACATTGCATACTATTCCATATGATAACTTCCCTACTCATGATATGACACTACTTGATAGTAAAAGATAAAGGTGGTGATGTGATACCGCGGCACTCCCCCAAGCTTGGAACAAACCAAGGGGATGCCAATACCGATGATGAATTACTCCTTCGGTGATGATGGTGATGGATTCTTCTCGCGCTTCATAAGGATCTCCTTCAGCTTCAGCTTCTCAATTTTGCAATTCTGCACCAAAACCTGAAGAGACTCATTGTTACCCGAGTGTGGCGGTGACGGCCTTGTGCTGGGATTTGAGTAATATTCCAGCATTCTGCGAAGTCGCTGGTTCTCCTCCTGAAGTATCTCCACTTCCCTCCTTAGAGCACGATATTGATCACAAAACTCATCGGCAACCCGTATTGCTTCCTCCACACAAGGGAAAGAATCGAGGTCCAGAGCAGGCGGGAGAGCTCCCTGCAAGTTATGAGAAAAAGAGCGCCCAGTATTAACCGATCCCACCAAAATTGGCTTACTCCTCGTAGTTTCCCACTCTCCTTTTGCCGACGCTATCTTCTCCTTCTCCTTATTGATCCTCTCATCCATCTCTTCCCTCCAAGGCCCCTTGTCTTTGTTGCTGGAGACCATGGTGCTTCTAGATCAAAACAAATCTGGCAGAAAACAGCTCGAAACAAAACACGACGAGAAAACGATATTACGGACCTCCAGGGGTCCGGGAGATTATATAGCAAATATTTTTACGACAAAAGGAAGGTTCCAGATCGAACCAGAGTCGGAAAGGGGCAACGAGGCGGCCAGACCATAGGTCGGCGCGGCCAGGGTGGGGCCCGCGCCGGCCTATGGTGGCACGCCCTCGTGCGTCTTTTCCACTCCGTTTCGATTCCGTAATTTTTCATATTTTCTAAAAACAGCAGAAATAATGTTCGGAAAGGTAAACGCGGACTTTTTATTACCTGTACTGTTACCTATTCAAAGTCCAGTTCTGGCGGACTGTCAATTTGTCCTTTGATGAAGGCCTCCGGTGTTTCCACTTGAATAATATCAACATCAACATTATAAGAATCACCTGAAATATAATGCTTGAGTCTTTGTCCATTCACCACTTGTGTGGCATTGCCTTGGAGAGAGCTAATTTTAATTGCTCCTGAACGATACACCTCCTCAACAACATATGGTCCTTCCCACTTCGAGAGTAATTTCCCTGCAAAGAATCTGAGACGAGACCGATATAATAGAACTTGATCTCCAACATTAAATTCTCTTTTGATGATCCTTCTATCATGCCACTTCTTAACTTTTTCTTTAAAGAGTTTAGCATTTTCATAAGCTTCATTTCTCCATTCATCTAGAGAACTTAATTGCAACAACCTCTTATTACCGGCTAATTTAGGATCTTTATTTAGTTCTCTAACAGCCCAATAAGCTTTGTGCTCTAGTTCTAAAGGTAAATGACAAGCTTTTCCATAAACCATTTTATAAGGTGACATTCCCATAGGATTTTTATAAGCAGTTCTATAAGCCCATAGTGCTTCTTTCAATTTGCTAGGCCAATTCTTTCTAGATTTATTAACAGTCTTACCTAAGATAGCTTTAATCTCTCTATTTGATAACTCTACTTGACCACTAGTTTGAGGGTGATAAGCAGAAGCAATTCTATGATTAATACCATACTTAGCAAGAGTTTTTCTAAAACCTCCATGAATAAAATGAGAACCTCCATCAGTCATAATATATCTAGGTACTCCAAATCTAGGAAATATAATATCTACAAGCATTTTTATAGAGGTCTCACCATCAGCACTCTTTGTAGGTATAGCTTCTACCCATTTAGTAACATAATCAACAGCGACAAGTATATGAGTGTTACCGTCTGAAGAAGGGAAAGGACCCATGAAGTCGAATCCCCAACAATCGAATGGTTCAATAACAAGAGTATAATTCATAGGCATTTCATTGCGTCTGGAGATATTACCAACTCTTTGACATTCATCACAAGATAAAATAAATTTCCTTGCATCTTTGAAGAGTGTTGGCCAATAAAAACCTGATTGTAGAACCTTTTGCGCGGTTCTATCTCCAGCGTGATGTCCTCCATAAACACTTCCATGACATTTATTCAATATCTCCTGTTGTTCATATTCAGGAACACATCTTCGCATAATACCATCCACTCCTTCTTTATATAAGTGTGGGTCATCCCAAAAATAATGCCTCAAGTCATAAAAGAATTTCCTCCTTTGCTGAGCTGAAAAGGTTGGAGGCAAATACTTCGAAACAATAAAGTTAGCATAATCTGCATACCAAGGGCTCTCTCGCGAGCTCACCTTTATTACAGCCAATTGTTCATTTGGAAAACTATCATTAACAGGAACAGGATCATAAGCAATATTTTCCAATCTAGACAGATTATCAGCAACAGGATTATCGGCACCTTTCCTATCTATAATATGTAAATCAAATTCTTGCAACAGAAGTACCCATCTAATAAGCCTTGGCTTAGCATCTTTCTTTGTCATAAGGTATCTAATTGCAGCATGATCAGTATGAATTGTAACTTTCGAATCAACAATATAGGGTCTAAACTTATCACAAGCAAAGACTACAGCTAACAATTCTTTTTCAGTTGTAGCATAATTTCTTTGAGCAGCATCAAGAGTCTTACTAGCATAATGAATAACATTTAATTTTTTATCTACCCGCTGTCCAAGAACAGCGCCTACAGCAAAATCACTAGCATCACACATAATTTCAAAAGGCAAATTCCAATCAGGAGGTTCAACTATAGGAGCAGTTGTTAAGGCTTTCTTTAGAGTTTCAAAAGCTTCCTTACAATCATCATCAAAAACAAAAGGTACATCTTTTTGAAGAAGATTAGTAAGAGGCTTTGAAATTTTAGAGAAATCTTTAATAAATCTCCTATAAAACCCAGCATGACCAAGAACACTACGAATACCTTTAACATCCCTCGGATAGGGCATCTTCTCAATTGCTTCAACTTTAGCTCTATCAACTTCAATACCTCTCTCGGAAATTTTATGTCCCAATACAATTCCTTCATTAACCATAAAGTGGCACTTCTCCCAATTAAGAACAAGGTTAGTTTCTTCACATCTCTGCAAAACTTTATCGAGGTTTCGCAAGCAATTATCAAAAGAATTCCCATAGACAGAAAAATCATCCATGAACACCTCTACAATACTTTCGCAAAAACCATAAAAAATAGCAGACATGCATCTTTGAAAAGTAGCAGGAGCATTACATAAACCAAAAGGCATACGCCTATAAGCATAAGTTCCATAAGGGCAAGTAAAAGTGGTTTTCTCTTGATCTTTAGCTTTAACAGCAATTTGTGAAAACCCAGAATATCCATCAAGAAAGCAAAAATGAGTATTTTTAGACAACCTTTCTAGCATTTGATCAATAAAGGGTAAAGGGTAATGATCTTTCTTAGTATGACCCACAAGTATAGGGGATCGCAACAGTCTTCGAGGGAAGTATTACCCAATTTATTGATTCGACACAAGGGGAGACAAAGAATACTTGTAAGCCTTAACAGCGGAGTTGTCAATTCAGCTGCACAAACAGAACTTGCTCGCAAGAGTTTATCGGTAATGTGAGTTTTATGGCAGTGGAAATAGTGGAATAACAGCAGCGGTGAAATAAAGACAGCAGTAGTGATTATAGTAAACAGCAGGATTAAAATACTGTAGGCACAGGGACGGATTTAACGGGCGTTGCATGGATGAGAGAAACTCATGTAACAATCAAAGCATGGGCATTTGCAGATAATAATAAAACGGTATCCAAGTACTAATCAATCAATAGGCATGTGTTCCATATTTAGTCGTACGTGCTCGCAATGAGAAACTTGCACAACATCTTCTGTCCTACCAGCCGGTGGCAGCCGGGCCTCTAGGGAAACTACTGGATATTAAGGTACTCCTTTTAATAGAGTACCGGAGCAAAGCATTAACACTCCGTGAACACATGTGATCCTCACATCACTACCATCCCCTCCGGTTGTCCCGATTTCTCACTTCGGGGCCATTGGTTCCGGACAGCGACATGTGTATACAACTTGCAGGTAAGATCAATAAACAATGAATATCTTCATGAAACAATAACATGTTCAGATCTGAGATCATGGCACTCGGGCCCTAGTGACAAGCATTAAGCATAACAAGTTGCAACAATATCATAAAAGTGACATCTACGGATACTAGGCACTATGCCCTAACAATCTTATGACTATTACATGACCAATCTCATCCAATCCCTACCATCCCCTTCAGCCTACAGCGGGGGAATTACTCACACATGGATGGGGGAAACATTGCTGGTTGATGGAGAGGCGTTGGCGGTGATGGCGGTGAAGATCTCCTCCAATTCCCCGTCCCGGCGGAGTGCCAGAACGGAGACTTCTGGCTCCCGCGACGGAGTTTCGCGATGTGGCGGCTCTCTGGAGGGTTTCTGGCGATGTCGACTTCTCTCCGTGCGTTTTTAGGTCGAACCCGATAAGTAGTCCAAAGGGGGGCGTCGGAGGCCGGCCGAGGGGGCCACACCATAGGGCCGCGCGGGCCCCCCCTGGGCCGCGCCGCCTTATGGTGTGGGGCCCTCGGGCCTCCACCTCCTTCGCCCTTCTGGCTCCGTCAATATTTTGGTAAAATAGGGCCATCTGAAGAAATTCCGAGGATTTTCCCGAAAGTTGGATTTCTGCACAAAAACGAGACACCAGAGCGATTCTGCTGAAAACAGCGTTAGTCCGTGTTAGTTGTATCCAAAATACACAAATTAGAGGCAAAACAATAGCAAAAGTGTTCGGGAAAGTAGATACGTTTTGGACGTATCAACTCCCCCAAGCTTAGCTTATTGCTTGTCCTCAAGCAATTCAGTTAACAACTGAGCGATAAAAGAACTTTCACGAACACATTTGCTCATATGATGTATATATTCTCATGCTATGGCTAATACTTAAGCAGTTCATAATGAGATACATGCAAATAAGATCATCCAACAGCTATGTCAATCATGGAGAAGTACCAACAATTAATAATAAGCACCATGAATCATGTATATAAGCAGGATTGCAATGTTCATAAGAGAATATGATAAAGTGGTATCTCGCTTGCCTGTATTTGATCGGCAAAACATAAATGCCGAGGCACCTCTTGAGTTCATAGAAAGACTAGAAGTAGTGATTGTCAAAGATAAAAGCATCAAAGTTATACCACAATCAATCATATTTTGAGACAAGCATATTATACTAAGAATGACAGTTGTGCTCTCAGGATAGTGCTCAAAGAAAGAATGGAGACACAACATAAAAAGTAAAAGATTGACCCTTCGCAGAGGGAAGCAGGGATTAACATGCGCTAGAGCTTTTCATTTGTAAAGCAGGAGTAAAATTATTTTTGAGAGGTGTTTGTTGTTGTCAACGAATGGTAATGGGTACACTAACTACCTCATCAACCGGACTCACAAGAGCGGCTCCCATTTTATTTATTTTTGGTTGGCACTCCTTCCAACCTTTCTTTCACAAACCATGGCTAACCGAATCCTCGGGTGCCTGCCATCAATCACATACCATGAAGGAGTGCCTTTTTATTTAAGTTTTATTATGATGATGACACTCCCCCAACCTTTGCTTACACAAGCCATGGCTAACCGAATCTTCGGGTGCCGTCCAACAATCACAAACCATGGAGGAGTGTCTATTTAAGTTAATTAATTCGGGACTGGGAATCCCATTGCCAGCTCTTTTTGCAAAATTATTGGATAAGCGGATGTGCCACTAGTCCATATGAGAGTCCGTCAAAAGTAAATGACAAGGTCGAAAGCTAAACACCACATACTTCCTCATGAGCTATGAAACATTAACACAAATTGAGAAGCATTTTGAAGGTTTTAAAGGTAGCGCATGAGAATTTACTTGGAATGGTTTGAAATGCCATGCATAGGTATTTATGGTGGACACTTATGGAACAACTTGGTTTTCAGGTGTTTGGAAGCACGAGCGGCGTCACCGCTCAGTACAAGTGAAGGCTAGCAAAAGACTAGGGAGCGACAAATCAAGAGAGCAGTAACTGTCATAATTATGCTTGCGGCAAAATAAATTAACGGAGGCATAAAAGTGATACAATAACTCTGAAGCAATATAAATCATCGAGGCTTAATTGACTTTTTGTTCAGTCATATGCATGCGTGAGCATGTGCCAAGTCGATATAAATGAGTTATTCAGAGGAGGATACCACAATGCCATACTTACTTATGAATAAAACAATGCAAGCAAACATCCATGACATGCTACTCATATTAATAAATTGAAACTAAACATGAGAGATCATGAGCTACTAGACTTTCTCAAATAACATATACCTCACATGAACCAACTAAGCATGCTCATATGGATGAGTATATGTACAAAAATGAAAGCAAATAGAGTTCATACCAGCCTCTCACCACAATCAGATTGTCGTAGATCGTCATTATTGCCTTTTCACTTGTGTAGCTTGGATAATATGAAATGAAAACCACGCTCCAGCCACCGAAGACCATTGAACTCATGATGAACTTTACAAACCAAAGAAGAACAGCAAATATTTTTGGCGTTTTCGAATTAGAAATAAGAACGAAAGAAAACAAGCAAACAAAGCAAAATCTTTTTGGGTTTTCTTATAGCAAACTAACGATAGCAAATAAAGCAAACTAAGAGCAAGGTACCAAATAAATAAATGGTGAAGAGAAACTACAGAAATATTTTTGGTCTTTTTGTGTTTTAGGAAAGAAACAAAGTGAAAACAAAAGAATGCAAACTAACAGAAACACAGAAAAGCAGGATGACAGAAATCTGCCAAATCCTGACAGCAGTACAGAAATCGAATTTAACAAAAATCTTCCATTGCTCAGACCAAAAAGTGTTCAACTAATGAAAGTTAGATAACAACCTGGGGAACATGCTCAAAAATTGGCAACTCAAAATAACGTTCTGGCTGTGCGTACGAATTTTTTTAGTAACAGCACAGAATCTGTTTTTGGACAGCACTTCCCCAAATATCATCTCCCTCTCATTAGAAAACCACTCTAGAGACTAAACAAGTATGTACAAGTATCCAGCAATCATAATATGCAAAGAATGAGTGATGCCGGTATACCTCCCCCAAGCTTAGGCTTTTGGCCTAAGTGGAGTTCATTCCCAACGAGGGTCGGGGTTCCACGCCGGTGGATCATACATGGAGTGGTAATAAGGCCCCTGTGCAGAAGAATATCGTGGAGGCTCCACGTGACCATGATGTTGGTATGAGGAGCTTGCTGCATCGGATGAAGAGTCGGGATGCTCCTCGGTCTCCTCCACATTTTCCCTCGCACGATGGCTTTCTCTTTCTATGTATGCATTTAGCTCATTTTCTGTGATCGACCACCCGTTCCTGGCATCAAGGTTAAACAAAGCAGGTGCAGGCAATCGTACTAGTTTTTCAATTTTCTTAGTTATACTCCAACTTTTCTTATACAAAGTTATCCTATAATGCAGGTTGTTCAAACTAGATGCATCTGAAATAAACTCATGTCTAATCATGGAAACCACATCAAGCTTCTCTATAGAAAGCGGAATATCTAAATGGTGAGGTTCTACACCATGCATAGCTAATAAGCGAGAGGCGATAAGACCTCCACAAATTCCTCCTTTCTCACGGTTAGTAGCAAGTCTACAAGCTATTAAAGCACCCAAATTATAAGTCCTATCCTGTTGCAAAGCAGCAGCTAAGAAAGCCAAATCTTGGACAGATAATTTACCTCCGGTCCTTCTTGCAAGGACGCACTTTGTAATGAAATAGGCAAAGTAGCGGATGGCTGGATGTTGAATGCTACTAATCTTACCATCATCCTTGGAGAGACTCCTCCCATTACAAATCCTTGTATAAAGATCTGAGAGCTCCCGCGGTGTTCCCCTGATCTTCTCGCAGGATCCCCATTGCGGTACTCCAATTGCTGCACAAAAAACACTAAATGGCAAGTTGACAGCTTTATTGTAAATTTTATACTGGACCATGGGGTCAGACCGCGACCAATTGAACTTGAAGTCCTGCACAAAAGACATAGTTAATTTTACATATTGTCTTGGCTCTCCTTCAACAAAACCACTCAGCCCTGCACGAGAGATTAGAGTTTGCACATCTTGTAAAATCCCCGCACTTCTCATAAAGTCCACGCATGGGTAGTAAGAGGGGTATACTCCCTCCTCACGATTGACTCTTGAAACTTGCTGGACTTCCAATTCTTCTTGGTTCAATTGGGGCACACCTTCTTCCATTTTCTGAAATTTTCAACAATCATTATAAAATTTGATTTCAAGGTGTGTAATTGAAGGGAACTACTATAGGAACTTGCTAGAGTGCTAAACATGCATCAAAACTAATTTCTACCACTTAGAACAAGCATGCAAGCTCACTAAACATGTTATCTACAGCAGCAAAATATTCAAGATATACTCAACCAAATGAAATTCTAATTGGACAATCAAAGGAGTCACATACCAAGGAGTAAATGTGCCAAATTTCAGACAGAAATCTGGGCTGAGCAAGGAGATCGAAAAATCGCGAGTTCTTGAGCAGAAACACGAGTGAGAGAAACTTGGTACGAGTTTTTTCGGGAGAGAGAAGGTGCTGGGAGGAAGAGATGGTGTAGTGGGGCAAGGGGTGGCCCACACCACATGGTGGCGCGGCCCCCTTGCTGGCCGCGCCGCCCTATGGTGTGGCACCCCCTGGTGCCCCACAGGTCATCCTCTGGTGCTCCCAGGTGCCTCGTCGAAAAATAGGACCAACGGTGTAATTTTTGTAATTTTTAGAGAACTTTGAAAAATGCACATTTCTGGGTATTAAATTAATGATTACTGCGCGAAAATGATTTCTAAAATCTTAAATGACTAAAGCATATTGCAAAATAAAAGTGCTACAGCAAGTAAAATAAGTGAAAGGAGAGAGAAAGAAAGAAGTGTTGTTTAACTCTTTTATGCAATAAAATATACTTGTTAACAAGGTTGATCAAGTCTTGCTACCAAATAAATTTTATATGACATAAGAAGAAATAAACCTCAAATCAATCATGTTACCTTATATTGAATTGATATGGATCCAATCACAAGAGTTTGATATTCTTCTTTAGGCTCATATATAGGACAATCAATGGATCCCACTTTGATAGTTTTCACATTAAAAATTGTATTGATTCCACATACTTTATCAATCCTCTTGGGAAAATAGACAGTGTGTTCCTTATCATCAACATTGAAAGTAACCATGCCTTTATTGCAATCAATAACAGCCCCTGCAGTATTAAGAAAGGGTCTTCCAAGAATAATGGACATATTATCATCTTCAGGCATTTCCAACACAACGAAATCAGTTAATATCAAGCAATTGAGTAACTTGAACAGGAACATTTTCACATAAACCAACAGGAATAGCAGTAGATTTATCAGCCATTTGCAAAGATATATCAGTTGGTATCAATTTATCTAAATCAAGTCTCTTATAAAGAGAAAAAGGCATCACACTCACACCTGCTCCCAAATCACATAGAGCAGTTCTAACATAATTATTCTTGATGGAACAAGGAATAGTCGGTATACCTGGGTCGCCCAACTTCTTTGGAATCTTACCATTGAAGGAGTAATTAGCGAGCATAGTAGAAATTTCCTCATTGGGGACTTTCCTTTTGTTAGTAACAATATCTTTCATATACTTTGAATAAGGAGGCAATTTAATAGCATCAGTCAAAGGGATTTGCAGAAATAAAGGTTTCATCCAATCACAAAATTTATTATAATGTTCCTCCTCCTTTGATCTTAGTTTCTTAGCGGGAAAAGGCATTTGCTTTTGAACCCAAGGTTCTCTTTCATTACCATGCTTCTCAGTAATAAAGTCTTCTTTAGTGTACTTTTTATTTTTAGCAGGCTTTTCAGGTTCTTTTTCGATTTCTTCTTTATCAGGAGTATCATTCTTATCATTATCTTCCTCATGTTCATTACCACTTTCAGTTTCAGCATCAGAAATAGAAATACTATTAGGATCATTAACAGGTTCAGAGGATTCTACAACATTCTTATGTTTCTTTTTCTTTTTCTTAGATGGAGCACTAGTTTTAATTAGTTGAGAATCTTGTTCAACTCTTTTGGGATGCCCTTCAGGATATAGAGGATCCTGGGTAGAAGCACCACCTCTAGTTGTTACTTCACAAGCATGTTTTTCTTTAGAATTATTTCCCAACAAGTCATTTTGCACTTTAGTAAGTTGATCAATTTGAGTTTGAACCATTTGAAAATGTTTAACAAGTATCTTAACATCATTGGAGGTTCTCTCCACAATACCATGCAATTCACTAATAGCTCGGGAATTTTCCATTAAATGATTCTCTACTCGCATATTAAAGTTTTCTTGCTTAACAATATAATTATCAAATTCATCTAAGCATTGAGCAGGAGATTTTGAATACGGAATATCTTCCCTAGTAAAGTGTTGAAGCGAGTGTACCTCAATCGTAGATGAAGGGGGAATTGTCTCACATATATCTTCTATAGGAGGTAAATTCTTCACATCTTCAGGTTTAATACCTTTCTCCTTAAGAGACTTCTTGGCTTCCCTCATATCTTCATCATTTAATTTAATCATACCCCTCTTCTTCACTATCGGTGTCGGGGTTGGTTCAATTGTAGACCAATCATCATGATTCCGGCCTATTTTAGCCAATAATTCTTCAGCGTCGTCTGGAGTTCTTTTCCTGAAAACACAACCAGCACAACTATCCAGGTATGCCCTAGACTCAATAGTTAGTCCACTATAAAATATATCAAGTAAATCATGCTTTTCCAAATCATGGTCAGGCTGAGCTCTAATAAGAGAGCAAAATCTAGCCCAAGCCTCAGGCAATTTCTCTCCATCTTCCTGGTCAAAATTATAAATTCTCTGCAAAGCAGCATGTTGAGCACTAGCAGGAAAGTATTTACGGAAGAAAACATCAAGCAATTCTTTGGGACTTTTAATAGAACCAGGAGGCAAATTATTATACCAAGTTTTAGCATCATCCTTTAATGAGAAAGGGAAAATTTTAGCGACAAAATAAGTACGCATCTTAATATCATCGAAAAACAAGCCACTAAGAGTAGATAACTCAGTCATGTGTTCAACAGCACTTTCTTTTTCAGTACCACAAGGGTGTTTTCTCAACAATAGCTATATGAGATAGATCAAGAGAAAAATCATAATCTTTATCCCTAATGTTTATAGGAGATGTGGCAAATTTAGGATCAGGAGATAGTTTATATCTAACAGCATGTTCTGCAAGCAACTTTTTAATTTTTCTTGCATCAGTAGTAGCATTGCATTTTTCAATAAAATCATCATCAAGCTCTACATAATCTTCATCAAGATCATCACTAGAATAATCAACAGACTCAGGTGAATTAACAGGTGTAGCAGCATTAGGAGTTTCAGTATTTTCAATTTGTCTAGACTTAGCAATTGTAGCATCTAGAAAAGATCCCAATGAACCACTATCATCAAGCACAGCAGAAACATTATCAATATTATGAGAATTTTCAGATTCAGCAGAAGTACCAGCACGCGAAGCATGTGGCGGTGAAACAAGTTTATCAATAACAGATGGTGAATCAAGAGCAGAGAGGTACTCAGAGTTGTACCTTTTCTTGTAGTGGATGGTAATATGGCGATCTTAGTATCGCGAGGTTTACCCATAATGGAGAATTTGCAGCGAACAATATCAATCCAAGTGAACTTCCAAATAAAGCTATGCTCCCCGGCAACGGCGCCAGAAAATAGTCTTGATGACCCACAAGTATAGGGGATCGCAACAGTCTTCGAGGGAAGTATTACCCAATTTATTGATTCGACACAAGGGGAGACAAAGAATACTTGTAAGCCTTAACAGCGGAGTTGTCAATTCAGCTGCACTGGAAACAGACTTGCTCGCAAGAGTTTATCGTAACAGTTTATGGCAGTGGAAATAGTGGAATAACGGCGGTGAAATAAAGACAGCATAGTGATTATAGTAAACAGCGGGATTAAAAATGTAGGCACAGGGACGGATTTAACGGGCGTTGCATGGATGAGAGAAACTCATGTAACAATCAAAGCATGGGCATTTGCAGATAATAATAAAACGGTATCCAAGTACTAATCAATCAATAGGCATGTGTTCCATATTTAGTCGTACGTGCTCGCAATGAGAAACTTGCACAACATCTTGTCCTACCAGCCGGTGGCAGCCGGGCCTCTAGGGAAACTACTGGATATTAAGGTACTCCTTTTAATAGAGTACCGGAGCAAAGCATTAACACTCCGTGAACACATGTGATCCTCACATCACTACCATCCCCTCCGGTTGTCCCGATTTCTGTCACTTCGGGGCCATTGGTTCCGGACAGCGACATGTGTATACAACTTGCAGGTAAGATCAATAAACAATGAATATCTTCGTGAAACAATAACATGTTCAGATCTGAGATCATGGCACTCGGGCCCTAGTGACAAGCATTAAGCATAACAAGTTGCAACAATATCATAAAAGTGACATCTACGGATACTAGGCACTATGCCCTAACAATCTTATGACTATTACATGACCAATCTCATCCAATCCCTACCATCCCCTTCAGCCTACAGCGGGGGAATTACTCACACATGGATGGGGAAACATTGCTGGTTGATGGAGAGGCGTTGGCGGTGATGGCGGTGAAGATCTCCTCCAATTCCCCGTCCCGGCGGAGTGCCAGAACGGAGACTTCTGGCTCCCGCGACGGAGTTTCGCGATGTGGCGGCTCTCTGGAGGGTTTCTGGCGATGTCGACTTCTCTCCGTGCGTTTTTAGGTCGAACCCGATAAGTAGTCCAAAGGGGGCGTCGGAGGCCGGCCGAGGGGCCACACCATAGGGCCGCGCGGGCCCCCTGGGCCGCGCCGCCTTATGGTGTGGGGCCCTCGGGCCTCCACCTCCTTCGCCTTCTGGCTCCGTCAATATTTTGGTAAAATAGGGCCATCTGAAGAAATTCGAGGATTTTCCCGAAAGTTGGATTTCTGCACAAAAACGAGACACGAGCGGTTCTGCTGAAAACAGCGTTAGTCCGTGTTAGTTGTATCCAAAATACACAAATTAGAGGCAAAACAATAGCAAAAGTGTTCGGGAAAGTAGATACGTTTTGGACGTATCATAACTTTATTAACTTTTCGAAAATCAATGCACATTCTATAACCTACAACTATTCTTTGAGGAATAAGCTCATCATTATCATTAGGCACAACAGTCATTCCTCCTTTCTTAGGAACACAATGCACAGGACTAACCCATCTACTATCAGCAATAGGATATATAATACCAGCTTCAAGGAGTTTTAATACCTCGTTCCTTACCACTTCCTTCATCTTCGGAATTAGACGACGTTGATGTTCAACAACAGGCTTTGCATCATCTTCCATATTAATAGCATGTTGGCAAATAGAAGGAGAAATCCCTTTCAAATCATCAAGAGTATAGCCAATAGCTCCTCGGTGTTTCTTCAATATTTCCAATAACCTTTCTTCCTCAATCTCTGAAAGCTTAGAACTAATAATAACAGGATATATTTTCTTATCATCAATATGAGCATATTTAAGATTATCAGGTAAAGGCTTTAAATCAAAAACAGGATCTTCCTTCGGTGGCGGTGTTGTACCCAAATCTTCCACCGGTAAATCATGCTTGAGAATAGGTTGGCGAAGAAAAATTTCCTCAAGCTCATCTCTTTCTTTCTAAAAGCTTCACTTTCACTATTCTCCAAATGTTGCTGCAAAGGATTATTAGGAACAAGAACAATAGATGCACACTGCTCCATTTTAAAATCATTACTAGGCAAGTCAGCTTTATAAGGAGTTTTGGTAAATTTAGAAAAGTTAAATTCATAAGGTTCACCAGCAAATCTAGTCAAAATTTTCTCTTTCTTACAATCTATAATAGCTCCACAAGTATTTAGAAAAGGTCTACCAAAAATGATAGGACAATGATCACTAGCAGCAGAACCAAGTACCAAAAAGTCAGCAGGATATTTAATCTTACCACATAGAACTTCCACATCTCGAACAATACCAATTGGAGAAATAGTTTCTCTATTAGCCAGATGAATAACCACATCAATATCTTCAAGTTCACAAGAACCAATTTCGTGCATAATCTCCGTGTAAAGCTCATAAGGAATAGCACTAACACTTGCACCAATATCACATAAACCATAATAGCAATGATCACCAATTCTAACACATAGCATAGGAACACTAACTTGTTTGGATTTATTAGGATGTGAAACAATATTAGAAGCATCTTCACAGAAAATAATATGACCATCCTCCACATTTTCAGTCACAAGATCTTTAACTATTGCAACAACAGGTTCAATTTTAATTTGTTCTTCAGGTTCTCTAGGTTTCTTTTCACTTTTATTAACCGCACTAGATATAACAGTACTCCTTCATTTTAGCAGGGAAAGGAGTTTTTTCAATATAAGCTTCAGGAATAACATTATCAGCAGTTTCAACCACTACACATTTGTTTACAGATGAATCAACTTTATCCTTATACGGTTCATGATACTTATCAAAATTCTTTTTAGGCAGTTCATAATGAGAGGCAAAAGCTCTATAAAGATTTGCAACAACTTGGGAATCAAGACCATATGTAGCACTCATATTACGAAATTTATCAGGTATCCATAAAAGCTTCAATGCATTTATAATCATAAATTATACCTGATTCTCTATCTTTGTCATTCTCCCATCCTTCAGTATTTTCTTGGATCCGATCAAGAAGGTCTCTTTTAAACTCTTCATTCTTGCGTGTAAATGATCCAGAACAAGAAGTATCCAGCAAGGTCTTGTCTTGAAAAGAAAGTCTTGCATAGAAATTATCAATAATAACATTACCAGGAAGCTCATGAATGGGGCATTTGAGCATTAAAGACTTCAATCTCCCCCAAGCTTGGGCAATACTCTCTCCATCATGAGGCCAGAAATTATATATGCGGTTCCGATCTTTGTGAATTTCACTTGGAGGATAAAATTTGGAATAAAATAAAGGCACAATGTCCTCCCAATCAATAGAATCACCATTCTTCAGCAATTTATACCAGTGCGCCGCTTTACCAGACAGCGATATAGTGAATAGTTTCTTCCTAACTTCATTCATAGAAATACCTGCACATTTGAATAAACCGCATAATTCATGCAAAAACAATAAATGATCACCAGGATGGACAGTTCCATCCCCTTCATAGCGGTTATCCATAACACGTTCAATAATTTTCATAGGTATTTTATATGGTACTACTTCCTCACCTGGCGCTTCATCCACTACCGTTGCGGTAGTAGTAGATTTCCCAAATAGAAATTGAAGAGAAGATCTCTCCATAATGATTTATAGCAGCAGGCAGAAATAAAATCAGCACAAACAGTAAGGTTTTCCTTACCAATTCCGCTTACCAATAGCGCTTCACTCCCCGGCAACGGCGCCGGAAAATAGTCTTGATGACCCACAAGTATAGGGTGTATCGTAGTATCTTCGATAAGTAAGAATGTCGATCCCAACGAGGAGCAGAAGGTGTTGGCAGCAGTTTCGATGAAGGATTCACTGTAAATGCTCACAGGCAAGTATTCGGGGGTTTTGATATTGCAGATAAATAAAGTACGAGTAAATAAAATGCGAGAGAAATAATTGCAGCGAGTGGCCCAATCCTTTTTAGCACAAAGGACAAGCCGGTTTGTTTACTTATAATGACCAAACGTTCCTGAGGACACATGGGGATTTTAGTCTAGTGCTTTCGCTACATACGGCTGATTAATCTTCATTGTTTTGATAAGTGTTGTGTGGGTGAACCTATGCTAATGCACCGCCCTTCCTAGGACTAATACATACTTGTGATTATACCTCTTGCAAGCATCCGCAACTACAAGAAAGTAATTAAGATAAATCTAACCACAGCCTTAAACTCTGAGATCCTGCGATCCCTCCTGCATCGATATACTAACGGGGGCTTAGGTTTCTGTCACTCCGGCAACCCCGCAATTAGCAACCGAATACAAGATGCACTCCCCTAGGCCCATAAATGGTGAAGTGTCGTGTAGTCGACGTTCACACGACACCACTAGAAGAATGACACCACAACTTAAATATCATAACATTGAATATTACTCAACCATAATTCACTACTAGCATTTAGACTTCACCCATGTCCTCAAGAACTAAACGAACTACTCACGAGACATCATATGGAATACAATCAGAGGTGATATGATGATGAATAACAATCTGAACATAAACCTTGGTTCAATGGTTTCACTCAATAGCATCTACAACAAGTATAGAATAACACCGGGAGAGTTTCCCCTATCAAACAATCAAGATTTAACCCGAATTGCTACAGCGGTGACGAGGTGCAGCGGTGGTGATGGCGGTGTAGATGGTGGAGATGATGATGATGATGATGGAGATGATGTCCCGCTCGATGACGATGGCGATGGCGTCGATTTCCCCCTCCGGGAGGGAATTTCCCGGCGGATTCCTGCCCGCCGGAGAGCTCTTTTCTCTCTGGTGTTCTCCGCCCCGCAGAGGCGGCTGTAACCCTTCGTGAGGTCCTCTCTGTGGCTTAGGTTTTCGGGACGAAGGAGTACGCGAAGAAAAGGAGGCGAGGGGCTGTGGGGCCCCCCGAGCACGGGGTGGCGCGGCCGGGCCTTGGGCGCGCCGCCTGCTGGTCTGGGCCCACGATGGCTCTTCTCTTCTCCCCTTCCGGCTCCCTCCGTCATCTGGAAAAATAGGAATTTACGTGAAATTCCCTTCCACAATTGATCTTCCGAAATATTGCGTTCTGACGGTGCTTTTTCCAGCAGAATCCTGCTCCGGTGTTGATCCTCCAATAATGATGAAACATGCAAAATAGATGAAATAACATAAGTATTGTGCCCCAATATGAAATATATCAATGAATAATAGCAAATTATGATACAAAATAGTGATGCAAATTGGACGTATCATGGCACGCCCTTGCAATTTGCATCGGCGCGCGACCAGGAGGCTTTGCGGGCCGTCGCTCTGAGGGACTGGGGCCAGCCGCAGCCCTAGTTGTTCCCGGCTCTACGGTGTTGACCAGTCGCTGCCCGCCGGTGGGTTTCACCAGAATCGGCTAAGAACAATGCTAACCCTAGGTGGATAAAACATGAGGGTATGAGATAATACTATCAAGTATGGGGGCCGATACACAAATCGGCCTAAAAATTTAGAAATTTTTTGAGCACAGCCGATGCAGCAGACATCGACTTAAGGATATAAAAGCCGATGCATGGACATCGACTCAAGAGGAATAATGGGGCTGGAGCTGCTGATCCTTCCAAAACCTTTCCAAGAGCACGGGCTTCTCGCGTGTAAGCATTCTTACCCTGTGTTAGTGGAAAGCTGGAGTAACTCGGAGGGCAGCTCGCCTTGAAACATCGATGTTCTCGAGAGCCGATTTTGTTGAAAACGGCTAACATGGCGCTACGAGGGGGAATCTGATGATGGTCGGTTCGGATGGTCCACTTTTATCCTCGCCCTGATTAAGGCTCGGGGGGCAACAGACCTGTACCTACCGGAAGGAGAATCATCAGTTGAAGGATGGAAGGGTAAATGTCGAAGGACCGGTGCGTTGCTATCGGCTCGTTATGCATTGGCAAAGGGGGACAAATCGGCAAAATCATGACGGAGGAAAATCGGCTAAAGGCAAAATCAAGCTGGGAAAGTTCTTCATTGATGGACGAGATTTCTTACACAAAGAGCTGATTGCTCTCAAAAGGAAGTCTAGGGGATACATTGCCCCGCCTACTACTATTGGCCCTATGCTACGATCCTATCTAGGGGCCGTCGCTGCCCTCGTCGTTGTCGCCGTCGCCGCTGCTGTTGGCGCTGCTCCCCGCCGCTCGTCGTCGCTGCTCCAGCGACCGCCAACAGGACCCTCGTTGTCCTCATCTTCATCATCGGCGTCATCATCGTCGGCGTCGACGTCGCTGAGGTTCCCGGGCCAGAGGCGGTGGCGTTTGGCCGGCGGCTCGTCGGAGGAGCTGTCGTCTCTTCTTCCTCCTCCTCCACCGCCTCCGCGAGGAGGTGGCCCCATCCCAAGCGGTCGTCCTCGCTTTCTTCCACCGCTTCCCTTTTGACGAGGAAGCGGAGATCGCTCTCCCCATCAGTCGGGGACTTGTCGTCCTCGACCAGATGGAGAAATCATGGCTGGGCTCATCCCCGGCCTCGATGGCGCGGCGAGTGTTGGCCGCGTGGACCTCCGCGGGTTCCACTCCGGCGTCGGCTCGCGGGAAGAGGAGGACTCGATGGGAAAGCCCGATGAGGCGGAGGAAGAAGAAGACATGGTGGCTCGAGGAGGGTTTTTGGGGATGCCAATGCGAAAGGGGACGAAGAGGAGAACTGTTCGATGCGGTTAAATAAAAGGGCATGGAGTAAATACTCGAACGGTTTCCGAGGGTGGTGCCAAAACTGTCAAATCGTGCAGAGAAGTTGAGAAGGCAAGTTATCATGATGAAGGACTCTGCGACGGTTCTGCTCTGCCACGACATGACCCGACGAGAGAAAAGCATAATGATTTTGGAAATGTCATTTCCAAAACCAGGGGGGCATGTGTTATCACCAGAATTTGACCAAGTCAGAGGTGGGCCGCGATCAAGATGGACTTGACGATATATGCGTGGGAGAGATATGTGAATCGGCCTTGTGTATCAAGTTTGGGCTAGTTAGCCCGTGTATCTTTATAGTAGGTTATGTAGAAGTTAGAATTTATCTCGTGCACGGTTTGGTGCACGCCCACGATTAGAAGTCCCTGGACTATAAATATGTATCTAGGGTTTATGGAATAAACAACAACCAACGTTCAACACAAACCAATCTCGGCGCATCGCCAACCCCTTCGTCTCGAGGGTTTCTCCGGTAAGCACCATGCTGCCTAGATCGCATCTTGCGATCTAGGCAGCACAGCTGCCGACGTTGTTCATGCGTTGCTCGTCTGAAGCCTTTTGATGGCGAGCAACGTAGTTATCATAGATGTGTTAGGGTTAGCATTGTTCTTAGTATCATATGCTGTCGTAGTGCAACCCTTGCGCATCTAGCCGTCCTTGTACCTCATCACGGGTGCGGGGCGGCACCCCGCTTGATCGTTATTTAGTAGATCTGATCCGTTACGGTTGCTCCTTGATTCATCAAGGATTAGTTTAACATCTGCAATAGTTAGGCCTTACAAAGGGTTGGAGGATCCAGCGGCGTGTAGGGTGTAGTTTGCTGGCCCTAGACAGGACGTTCCGAGGATCAACCTCGTGTTGGTTTTTAGGCCTTGTCTAGGTTTGGCTTACGATCACCGTGCGCGAGCGCGAGGCCCAATCGTGAGTAGGATGATCCGATTATGCGGTGAAAACCCTAAATCGTCGTGGATCTCATATGCTTTATCTTGATCAAGCGGGACCACCATATATTCGGCCACCTTGGACGAATCATGGGTGGATCGGCTCCATGAGCCGATTCACAGGATAACCTGAGAGCCGATCGAGGCTCGTATTTAACGTGTACGTGTGTGCCCTGCAGGAAACTAAGCGAGGCATCATCCACACCATCCTGACCGGTATAGGTCAGGTGGCACGCCCTGCAATTTGCATCGGCGCGCGACCAGGAGGCTTTGCGGGCCGTCGCTCTGGGGACGGGGCCAGCCGCAGCCCTAGTTGTTCCGGCTCTACGGTGTTGACCGGTCGCTGCCCGTCGGTGGGTTTCGACGTCAACACATTGCAGCACGCCGGTGGGACCATCCTCAACATCAACCACATCACCGTCTACATCGGAGATGGTGGAAGAAACTCCGGTCACTTACGAGGATCTCAATGGCGAGCTCAAGAAGAAGTATGACGAGGTCAAGGTCCTCCTCGAAGCCGACCTCATCGGCTCTTTCCACAGGACCCGCTCCCATGGCATCGGATGGAAGGGGTTCTCACCTGAAGGCGCGCTTGATGGAGTGGACCTATCCACCCCGTCAGAAGAACGCACCAGGTCGCTGCGTCAGGAGATCAACTTCATGGTGGCTCATTCGCTGCACCGCCATTCTGAGAGCCTGGTGAATACGTTGGAGCGCGTCGCTCTGCGCGTGATCCAGGAGATCATGAGCCGTCAGTACTCTCCGTCAGGACCAGCTCTAGGGACTCACCAAGGAGAATTGCCACTCCAGTCCCGTCCCCCGCTGCCGCTCGCGTTGGCAGCGCCCGGCGCCGAACTCATCGGCCTACGTCGTCTACAAGATTGGTGGTGACCCCGGTGACTACCAATTCCTGACGCGCCCAAGGAGATCCCGCACGGATACGCATGCGCATACGTGCCAGACTGCAGCACCTGGGCACTCTCGAACCAGGTTGCAACAGCGGGGACTTCTGGAACAACGGGAGGAACGTCGGAGGCAGACCCCGAGAAGCGGACGTGGCTAGCTAAATCGCCACCCCGACAAAACTCCGAGCCCAGCTCCTGCAGTTGGCTCAGAACCGGAAAAACAAGCATGGCTGGTTAAGTACGCCACCCCGGCGAATCTTCAAGGTTCGGCACCTTCAGCCATCACCGCGGATCAGATTTGTACGATTCTGAAAGATCAGTTCGGCATGATGCCGAAGACGGTCGGCTATACCAAGCCGTACCCCAACGAGTACGAATTGATCCCGCTACCACCCAAATATCGGCTCCCGGACTTCACAAAGTTCAGCGGATCGGATGGTTCCAGCTCCATCGAGCATGTGAGCCGATATTTGGCACAGCTGGGCATGATCTCGGCGTCAGACGAGCTGCGTGTGAGGTACTTCTCACAGTCCCTCACAGGATCGGCTTTCGGTTGGTACACGTCGCTGCCACCGAACTCAGTCCGGACTTGGAAGCAGTTGGAAGAACGGTTCCATGAGCAATATCACTCGAGAGGCTTCCGAGGCTGGCATTGCCGATTTGGCACAAGTACGACAGAATCGCGGGGAAACAGTGTCGGAGTACATCCAGCGCTTCAGGACCGTTAGGAACCGATGCTATTCGGTTCACGTAAGCGAAAAAGAAGCATCGAGTTGGCGGTGGTGGGTCTATCATCATCGATCAAGGACGTGGCCTCCCAAGCGGACTACCCTTCATTAGCACACATGGTGCGAAGCTGTCAGCGTATGAACAGCGCCACCCAGATGTCTACCAGGACAAGTTCAAGCGCGTGGTTACCATGGTTGACGCAGGCGAAGATGAAGGTGCTACGGGAGAACAAGAGGTCGCAGTGGCTGAGTGGACTCGAGCGGCAGGCCCAGTAACCTGCAAATGGGTGAAGCCACCGGGGCCTCCAAGAGGGTTCGACTTGACGAAAACCGAGCAGATTTTCGATCTCTTACTCGCGGAGAAGCATATAAAGATACCCGAAGGCCACAAGGTCCCTACGGTGCAAGAGCTGAACGGAAAGCCATACTGCAAGTGGCATAACACGTTCACCCACACCACTAACGACTGCAGGGTGTGGCGTCAGCAGATCCAAATGGCAATAGAAAATGGGCGACTAATTTTTAACCAGTACGCCATGAAGGTCGACACACACCCCTTCCCCGCCGTCAACATGGTGGAGTTTACCCACCTCGGAGGGTGCCAGCCAGTTTCTCAACATCAACATGGTAGAGCTTGGACACCACTCTGAGAAGGACGGGGATGAGGGCAGCTGCTCTCAGAGCAAAGACACAGAGGGGGCCGCTCCATGCGATCGGCTCCGTCAAGATGGCAAGCGCTACGTCACAGAGGAGAAGTGAAGAACATAAGATATCAACGACCCCTCTCTGATCACCTCCTCAACAAGGATGTGAGTCGGTATAACCAACGCCGGCGACACGGCGACGATGATGAAAGAGATCGTCTGGCCAGAAACGACAGAAGGCATCGTCGGCATAATCACGATGAGGAGCGGCAGGAGCGCCACGCCAGGGAGCAAGACGACACGGGCAGGCATTGGGACTGCCCCTTCTTCGCACTGCTGGGATTCAGGAATGAGCCGATGCCTACGATCGGCAATGCCCAGAATGCAATCGTAAGAAGAAGGAGGCAGCCAACGTGTCCGTGTTCGAGCGCTTAGGGCCTCTCCCACCACAAAGCAGACGTGCTGAGACCCCTCGGTTGGAAGATCTCGAGGATTCGGAAGACGAGGGGGAAGACGAAGAAGACAGGTACCACCGTCCAAGGTGGTGCCCTGATGGTCTCAGCCATTCACAAAAGCGCAGGGTTCAGCGATTGCGCGGTCTGGAGGAAGCCGAAGGTTGTACTTGTATACGCTAAGGAAGGCACGGCCTGATCTGGCTGCGAAAGTCCAGCGAACCCTGGATGAAGAGGGATCGCCACAGAGAAAGAGTGGCGCCCCAAGCAAAGGAAAGCCGATGAAACATCGGGGCACAAACATGGTGCTCGTTCGTCCGGCGAAGTGTAGAGCTCCACGATTACACGATGCACCCGAGGTGGACAACGGCAAGCGCACCAACGTGATAAAGTCAGAGATTGGGCTGGTTTTATCCACCGGCCTGGACGAGTAGCAAGACTACGTCAATAAGCAAACATGGCGAGGCTGATCCTTGCGATCGGCCCCCCACGAGCAAGCAACGTGGAGGCCGATTCCGGCAATCGGCCAAGATTATCCTCACCATCTATTTTGCCTGGGATCAACGTTTGACCCAACGGGGACTACTGAAGAGATACCATCAATTCTCTTGACAGAATCGGGGGGCACCTAGGTGGATAAAACATGAGGGTATGAGATAATACTATCAAGTATGGGGCCGATACACAAATCGGCCTAAAAATTTAACAAGATTTTTGAGCACAGCCGATGCAGCGGACATCGACTTAAGGATATAAAAGCCGATGCATGGACATCGACTCAAGAGGAATAACTGGAGATCAATGGAGCTGGAGCTGCCGATCCTTCCAAAACCTTTCCAAGAGCACGGGCTTCTCGCGTGTAAGCATTCTTACCCTGTGTTAGTGGAAAGCTGGAGTAACTCGGAGGGCAGCTCGCCTTGAAACATCGATGTTCTGGAGAGCCGATTTTGTTGAAAACGGCTAACATGGCGCTACGAGGGGAATCTGATGATGGTCGGTTCGGATGGTCCACTTTTATCCTCGCCTGATTAAGGCTCGGGGGCAACAGACCTATACCTACCGGAAGGAGAATCATCGGTTGAAGGATGGAAGGGTAAATGTCGAAGGACCGGTGCGTTGCTATCGGCTCGTTATGCATTGGCAAAGGGGGACAAATCGGCAAAATCATGACGGAGGAAAATCGGCTAAAGGCAAATTCAAACTGGGAAAGTTCTTCATTGATGGACGAGATTTCTTACACAAAGAGCTGATTGCTCTCAAAAGGAAGTCCTAGGGGATACATTGCCCCGCCTACTACTATTGGCCCTATGCTACGATCCTATCTAGGGGCCGTCGCTGCCCTCGTCGTTGTCGCCGTCGCCGCTGCTGTTGGCGCTGCTCCCCGCCCGCTCGTCGTCGCTGCTCCAGCGACCGCCAACGGGACCCTCGTTGTCCTCATCTTCATCATCAGCGTCGTCATCGTCGCTGTCGGTCGCTGAGGTTCCCTGGCCCGGGAGGCGGTGGCGTTTGGCGCGGCTCGTCGGAGGAGCTGTCGTCCTCTTCTTCCTCCTCCTCCACCGCCTCCGCGGAGGAGGTGGCCCCAGGAGAAAGCGGTCGTCCTCGCTTTCTTCCACCCTTTTGACGAGGAAGCGGAGATCGCTCTCCCCATCGGTCGAGGACTTGTCGTCCTCTGACCAGATGGAGAAATCACGGCTGGGCTTATCCCCGGCCTCGATGGCGCGGCGAGTGTTGGCCGCGTGGACCTCCGCTGGGTTCCACTCCGGCGTCGGCTCGCGGGAAGAGGAGGACTCGATGGGAAAGCCCGATGAGGCGGAGGAAGAAGAAGACATGGTGGCTCGGGAGGGTTTTTGGGGATGCCAATGCGAAAGGGGACGAAGAGGAGAACTGTTCGATGCGGTTAAATAAAAGGGCATGGAGTAAATACTCGAACAGTTTCCGAGGGGTGGTGCCAAAACTGTCAAATCGTGCGGAGAGTTGAGAAGGCAAGTTATCATGATGAAGGACTCTGCGACGGTTCTGCTCTGCCACGACATGACCCGACGAGAGAAAAGCATAATGATTTTGGAAATGTCATTTCCAAAACCAGGGGGCATGTGTTATCACCAGAATTTGACCAAGTCAGAGGTGGGCCGCGATCAAGATGGACTTGACGATATATGTGTGGGAGAGATATGTGAATCGGCCTTGTGTATCAAGTTTGGGCTAGTTAGCCCGTGTATCTTTATAGTAGGTTATGTAGAAGTTAGAATTTATCTCGTGCACGGTTTGGTGCACGCCCACGATTAGAAGTCCGCTGGACTATAAATATGTATCTAGGGTTTATGGAATAAACAACAACCAACGTTCAACACAAACCAATCTCGGCGCATCGCCAACCCCTTCGTCTCGAGGGTTTCTCCGGTAAGCACCATGCTGCCTAGATCGCATCTTGCGATCTAGCAGCACGAGCCTGCCTACGTTGTTCATGCGTTGCTCGTGCTGAAGCCTTTTTGATGGCGAGCAACGTAGTTATCATAGATGTGTTAGGGTTAGCATTGTTCTTAGTATCATATGCTGTCGTAGTGCAACCCTTGCGCATCTAGCCGTCCTTGTACCTCATCACGGGTGCAGGGCGGCACCCCGCTTGATCGTTATTTAGTAGATCTGATCCGTTACGGTTGCTCCTTGATTCATCAAGGATTAGTTTAACATCTGCAATAGTTAGGCCTTACAAAGGGTTGGAGGATCCAGCGGCGTGTAGGGTGTAGTTTGCTGGCCCTAGACAGGACGTTCCGAGGATCAACCTCGTGTTGGTTTTTAGGCCTTGTCTAGGTTTGGCTTACGATCACCGTGCGCGAGCGAGGCCCAATCGTGAGTAGGATGATCCGATTATGCGTTGAAAACCCTAAATCGTCGTGGATTTCATATGCTTTATCTTGATCAAGCAGGGCCACCATATATTCGGCCACCTTGGACGAATCATGGGTGGATCGGCTCCATGAGCCGATTCACAGGATAACAAGAGCCGATCGAGGCTCGTATTTAACGTGTACGTGTGTGCCCTGCAGAAACTAAGCGAGGCATCATCCACACCTTCCTGACCAGGTATAGGTCAGGTGGCACGCCCTGCAATTTGCATCGGCGCGCGACCGGGAGGCTTTGCGGGCCGTCGCTCGAGGGACGGGGCCAGCCGCAGCCCTAGTTGTTCCCGGCTCTACGGTGTTGACCAGTCGCTGCCCGCCGGTGGGTTTCGACGTCAACACATTCTGGCACGCCCGGTGGGACCATCCTCAACATCAACCACATCGCCGTCTACATCGGAGATGGCGGAAGAAACTCCGGTCACTTACGAGGATCTCAATGGCGAGCTCAAGAAGAAGTATAACGAGGTCAAGGTCCTCCTCGAAGCCGACCTCATCGGCTCTTTCCACAGACCCGCTCCCATGGCATCAGATGGAAGGGGTTCTCACCTGAAGGCGCGCTTGATGGAGTGGACCTATCCACCCCGTCGAAGAACGCACCAGGTCGCTGCGTCAGGAGATCAACTTCATGGTGGCTCATTCGCTGCACCGCCATTCGAGAGCCTGGTGAATACGTTGGAGCGCGTCGCTCTGCGCGTGATCCAGGAGATCATGAGCCGTCAGTACTCTCCGTCAGGACCAGCTCTAGGGACTCACCAAGGAGAATTGCCACTCCAGTCCGTCCACCGCTGCCGTTCGCGTTGGCGGCGCCCGAAGCGCCGAACTCGTCGGCCTACGTCGTCTACAAGATTGGTGGTGACCCCCGTGACTACCAATTCCTACATGACGCGCCCAAGGAGATCCCGCACGGATACGCATGCGCATACGTGCCAGACTGCACACCTGGGCACTCTCGAACCAGGTTGCAACAGCGGGGACTTCTGGAACAACATGAGGAACGTCGGAGGCAGACCCCGAGAAGCGACGTGGCTAGCTAAATACGCCACCCCGACAAAACTCCCGAGCCCAGCTCCTGCAGGTTGGCTCAGAACCGGAAAAACAAGCATGGCTGGTTAAGTACGCCACCCGACGAATCTTCAAGGTTCGGCACCTTCAGCCATCACCGCGGATCAGATTTGTACGATTCTGAAAGATCAGTTCGGCATGATGCCGAAAAGGAAGACGGTCGGCTATACCAAGCCGTACCCCAACGAGTACGAATTGATCCCGCTACCACCCAAATATCGGCTCCCGGACTTCACAAAGTTCGCGGATCAGATGGTTCCAGCTCCATCGAGCATGTGAGCCGATATTTGGCACAGCTGGGCATGATCTCAGCGTCGACGAGCTGCGTGTGAGTACTTCTCACAGTCCCTCACAGGATCGGCTTTCGGTTGGTACACGTCGCTGCCACCGAACTCGTTCCGGACTTGGAAGCAGTTGGAAGAACGGTTCCATGAGCAATATCACTCGGAGGCTTCCGAGGCTGGCATTGCCGATTTGGCACAAGTACGACAGAAGCGCGCGGAAACAGTGTCGGAGTACACCCAGCGCTTCGGGACCGTTAGGAACCGATGCTATTCGGTTCACGTAAGCGAAAAAGATCGAGTTGGCGGTGGTGGGTCTATCATCATCGATCAAGGACGTGGCCTCCCAAGCGGACTACCCTTCATTAGCACACATGGTGCAGAAGCTGTCAGCGTATGAACAGCGCCACCCAGATGTCTACCAGGACAAGTTCAAGCGCGTGGTTACCATGATTGACGCGGGCGAAGATGAAGGTGCTACGGGAGAACAAGAGGTCGCAGTGGCTGAGTGGACTCGGCGGCAGGCCCAGTAACCTGCAAATGGGTGAAGCCACCAGGGCCTCCAAGAGGGTTCGACTTCGACGTGACGAAAACCGAGCAGATTTTCGATCTCTTACTCGCGGAGAAGCATATAAAGATACCCGAAGGCCACAAGGTCCCTACGGTGCAAGAGCTGAACGGAAAGCCATACGCAAGTGGCATAACACGTTCACCCACACCACTAACGACTGCAGGGTGTGGCGTCAGCAGATCCAAATGGCAATAGAAAATGGGCGACTAATTTTTAACCAGTACGCCATGAAGGTCGACACACACCCCTTCCCCGCCGTCAACATGGTGGAGTTTACCCACCTCGGAGGGTGCCAGCCAGATTTCTCAACCAACATCAACATGGTAGAGCTTGGACACCACTCGAGAAGGACGGGGATGAGGGCAGCTGCTCTCAGAGCAAAGACACAGAGGGGCCGCTCCATGCGATCGGCTCCGTCAAGATGGCAAGCGCTACGTCACAGAGGGAGAAGTGAAGAACATAAGATATCAACGACCCCTCTCTGATCACCTCCTCAACAAGTATGTGAGTCGGTATAACCAACGCCGGCGACACGGCGACGATGATGAAAGAGATCGTCTGGCCAGAAACGACAGAAGGCATCGTCGGCATAATCACGATGAGGAGCGCGGGAGCGCCACGCCAGGGGCAAGACGACACGGGCAGGCATTGGGACTGCCCCTTCTTGCTTCTGGGATTCGGGAATGAGCCGATTGCCTACGATCGGCAATTGCCCAGAATGCAATCGTAAGAAGAAGGAGGCAGCCAACATGTCCGTGTTCGAGCGCTTAGGGCCTCTCCCACCACAAAGCAGACGTGCTGAGACCCCTCGGTTGGAAGATCTCGAGGATTCGGAAGGGGGAAGACGAAGAAGACGGTACCACCGTCCAGGGTGGTGCCACTGATGGTCTCAGCCATTCACAAAAGCGCAGGGTTCAGCGATTGCGCGGTGGGAGGAAGCCGAAAGGTTGTACTTGTATACGCTAAGGAAGGCACGGCCTGATCTGGCTGCGAAAGTCCGGCGAACCCTGGATGAAGAGGGTGCGCGAGAGAAAAGTGGCGCCCCAAGCAAAGGAAAGCGATGATGAAACATCGGCTGGCACAAACATGGTGCTCGTTCGTCCGGCGAAGTGTAGAGCTCCACGATTACACGATGCACCCGAGGTGGACAACAGCAAGCGCACCAACGTGATAAAGTCGGAGATTGGGCTGGTTTTATCCACCGACATGGACGAGTAGCAAGACTACGTCAATAAGCAAACATGGCGAGGCTGATCCTTGCGATCGGCCCCCTGAGCAAGCAACGTGGAGGCCGATTCCAGCAATCGGCCAAGATTATCCTCACCATCTATTTTGCCTGGGATCAACGTTTGACCCAACGGGGACTACCTGAAGAGCCGATACCATCAATTCTCTTGACAGAATCGGCTCGGGGGGCACCTAGGTGGATAAAACATGAGGGTATGAGATAATACTATCAAGTATGGGGGCCGATACACAAATCGGCCTAAAAATTTAGAAATTTTTTGAGCACAGCCGATGTTCTGTGGAACCGAACTCGTCGGCTCCTCGGAACCGAACTCGTCGGCTCCTGTGGGAAGACCCGTTCGCACGGCATCAAGCTCGACGGAGACACACGTCCGTTGCCTGATGTCAACACGGTCGATCTCAGCCACTCCATAAGAGAACCAGGGTTCTCTTTCGATGCCAATATGGCAGGGTTCGTGATTCGCCATGACGCGGACAAAGCGAGAGCAGCCACTCTCGTGGCAAAGAGAAAGGGAGGCCGCTCCACGCGACCGGCCCCAAGGCGACGATAGACGGTACCTAACCACAGGAGGAGGTGAAAAGCATATGGTATCAACACCCACGCGCCGTACATCTCCTCAACAAGTATGAGCAGCAATATGACCGGCGTCGGCACTACGCGAAGACGATAAAAGAAGTCATCGGTCCAATGCGAGAGGGAGGTACCGTCGGCGTGACGGAGGAACGACGGTACGAACGTCACGCGAGAAGAGGGTCAAGGGAGCGGACAACGTGGATAGGCACTGGGACTGCCCCTTCTTCAGACACTGCTGGGATTCCGGAATGAGCCGATTACCAACGATCGGCAATTGCCCAGAATGTAAACAAAAGAAGAAGGGTACAGCTAAGGTGTCCGTGTTCGAGCGTCTAGGGCTTCTCCCGCCTTGGAGCAAGCATGCTGAGTCCGTTCAGAGGAAGATCGCGAGGAACTAGAGGACGATGATGAAGAGGATAAGTATCATCGGCCAAGATGGTGTCCTGATGGGCTCAGCCACTCCAAAAAACGAAGGGTTCAGCGACTACGTGCGTTGGAAGAAGCCGAAAGGTTATATCTGCACGCGTTGAGCACGGCCTGCCTGGCCGCCAAAATTCAGCGAACCCTGGATGAAGAAGGTCGGCCACAAAGAAGAGAGTGGCGCCCTAAGCAAAGGAAAGCCGATGA
Organism: Lolium multiflorum; assembly: GCA_030979885.1. Classification (NCBI taxonomy): domain Eukaryota; kingdom Viridiplantae; phylum Streptophyta; class Magnoliopsida; order Poales; family Poaceae; genus Lolium; species Lolium multiflorum. The sequence goes on from CM061750.1 coordinate 34,628,711, forward strand.
TGAACATCGGCTGGCACAAACATGGTCTTCATCCTTCCAGCGGAATTTAGCGCTCCAAGGTTATATGAAGCACAGTGGCGCAATTGGACTGCGGCCCACGGCCGGTCATCTTCGAAAGCCACGAGAAAGGAGTTACAGGCATCTGAAGGCCCTGTACTTGCGAGGTTACATCAATGGGCAGCTTGTCAATAAGATGTTGGTGGACACCGGAGCGGCAGTCAACATTATGCCATACTCCATGCTACGTCGGTTGGGACGCTCGCTCGGATTTGATCAAAACCAATGTAACACGAGCGATTTCAACGGCCAAGCATCGACGCACAAGGTGTTCTGAACGTGGATCTGACCGTAGGAAGGAAGACTGTCCCTACGACGTTCTTTATTGTCGACAGCAAAAGCACCTATGCTGTATCTGTTAGGGAGGGATTGGATCCACGCCAACTGTTGCATCCCATCCACGATGCACCAATGCCTAATACGATGGGATGGAGATGAAGTGGAAGTCGTCCACGCCGATGATTCAGCCGAGATTTCAACAGCCGGCATGGGCATTTGGGAGACATCAGGTCAAGAACCACTCTCGGGCATCAATTTGGACGACTGCGAACGCATCGATGTGACAAAAAACGGGGTAAGGCTGGTTCTATCCACCGGACTGACCGTGTAGCAAGAACGCCATCGATGGACGAATGTGGCGAGGCTAATCCTTGTGATCGGCCCAGAAAATTTGTGAAGGAACATTACAAAAACCTTCACCGAGCAAGCAACGTGGAGGCCGATTCCGACAATCGGCCAAAATTATCCCACCATCTATTTTGCCTGGGATCGACATTTGACCCAGCGGGACTACCTAAGAGCCGATACCATCAATTTTCTTGACAGAATCGGCTCGGGGGGCACCTAGATGGATAAAACACATATGAGGTAACACTATCAAGTATGGGGGCGACGCACAAGTCGGCCGTGAAAAATTCAAAAATATTTTTGAGCACAGCCGATGCATAGGCATCGACTCAGCCTGCCAAAGATGATGAGCCAATATGATCGGCGAGACGCGGAACTTGAACGGAAGAAGCTCGGGGGCAGTGGCCCTGAAGGATCCTTTGCTATAGGAAGCCGGTTTTGTCGGAATTGGCTGGCCCTGCATCACAGCTTGTCGAGGAGTGCGATGTCGCCAAAAATATCGTTTCACATACAAGTCATTTGAGTGACACGCACAGGGCTCTGTTGTAGGCACCTGCCCGGAACCAGATGGCCAGCCCGCTGGGTTGGCTGGTAGGAGTCGTGATCTTGTTTGAGGTCTCATGGGGCAAAGCCGACGCGTAGCGTTACAAGCAGAGGTCTTATGGAGCAGCCATCACCAGATCGGCAGTGTTTGCGCAAGCCTGCAGGTCAGGTTAGAATCATGAGAACAACCAATGATCATCGATGGTCTCCTAGAGCCGAGCCATTCGCACCAGAAGCTGCATCGGTTGCCCGAGATGATGAACCACTCAAAACAGCAAGGTGCGTGAATGAAGCTGGGAGGGGCTGAAAGGCTACTACATTGAGGATCTTTGATTCAAGGGAGCTGTTGACCTTTCAAAAACCTGCCAGTGCTGGCTCTTTGAGCCTAACACGGCGCTACAGTTGGGAAGCCGATGGTGGCTCAATCGGCTGGTCTGCTTTTATCCTCGCCTGGACTAAGGCTCGGGGGGCAGCCCGCTCTTTAGGTTCCTTGTTCTATTGAGCCGATTTGGTTGAGAATCGGCTTGCTCTGCATCACAACTGGACGAGAGAGGGTGAACTATTGCAGAAGGGAATGGCTGGAGGTAATGGGGGGAGGCAACGATCGTTGACGGGCTCTGGACCAGATGTGACTACAAAGAAATGAAGCATTACAAGGACAGTTGTGGACGAGTACCGCCTGTTCCGCAAAAGTATTAGCTTCAGTATTGGAGTTGTTCTAACGATGGTCCTAAGACCTCTAGAAGGAAAAGAAGATCCGGAGGACGAGGATGCCGCTAAAGTCTAACATTCCGTTTGGATCGAATCTGCATCTCCAGGATCTAGGAATCGCACGATTGTGGCTCGTCCGAAAGGTGGAGGTCCGGATGGATCTCCCTCGAATTTGCCATGAGAGTCCGATGCATTGCCATCGGCTCCTTAAGCCCTGACCAGATTGGCAGTCGGCAAGCTCAGTACGAAGGGCAATCGGCTAAATTACCATGAAGAAGGTCGACAAAATCGAGTTGGGGAAATTCTTCATTGACAAACTAGAGTTCTTACATAAAGAGCTGATTGCTCTCAAAAGAAGACCCTAGGGGCTACATTGCCCCGTCTGCTACTGCGGCCCTAAGCTAAGACCCTATCTGGGGCCGTTGCTGCCCTCGTCGTCGTCGCCATCATCGCCGTCGTCAGCGCTGCTCCCAGCCGGCTCATCGTCGCTGCAGCGACCGCCGGCAGGACCTTCGTTGTCCTCGTCTTCTTCATCAGCGTCGTCGTCGTCGGCTGTCGAAATCGCTGAGATTGCCGGAGGCGGTGGCGCTTGGCCGGCGGCTCGTCGGAGGAGTAGTCATCTTCTTCCTCCTCCTCCTGCTCCTCCTCTTTGGAGGAGGGGGTCCCGTCCCAGAGAAGGTGGTCGCCGTCGCTTTCCTCCACGCTTCCTCATTGGCAAGGAAGCGGAGGTCGCTCTCCCCGTCGGTCGGGGACTGGTCGTCCTCTGACCAGGAAGTCGTGGCTTGGCTCATCCCCGGCCTCAATGGCGCGGCGGATGTTGGCCGCGTGGGCTTCTTCCGGGTTCCACTCCGGCGTCGGCTCGCGGAAGGGGGAGGACTGCGCAGAAAGATCCGACGAAGAAGAGGACATGGTGGTGAAGGAGGGTACTAGTGCAAAGAGGATGAGGGAGAGATCTACGAGAAGTGGCCGAATAAAAGGGGGAATATATGGTTTAATGCCTAAGCAGTTCCCGAGGACGTGGTGCCAGAACCGTCAAGTCGTGCGAGAGAAGGCGAGGAGGCATTACGTCATCATGAAGAAGCTGCGACGGTTCTGCCACGACATGACCCTTCGAAGAATGCAGATGGTTTTGCAATTATCATTATCAAAACCAGGGGGGCATGTGTTATCACCAGAATTTGACCAAGCCAGAGGTGGGCCGCGATCAAGATGGGCTTGAAGATATGTACATCAAGAAGTAGGTGAATCGGCCTTTATGCGCAGAGTTTGGGCTAGTTAGCCCGTGTATCTTAATATAGTAGGCTACGGGGAAGTTAGAGTTTATCTCGTGCACGGTGTGGTGCACGCCCACGTTAGAAGTCCGCTGGACTATAAATATGTATCTAGGGTTTATGGAATAAACAACAACCAACGTTCAACACAAACCAATCTCGGCGCATCGCCAACCCCTTCGTCTCGAGGGTTTCTCCGGTAAGCACCATGCTGCCTAGATCGCATCTTGCGATCTAGGCAGCACGAGCCGACGTTGTTCATGCGTTGCTCGTGCTGAAGCCTTTTTGATGGCGAGCAACGTAGTTATCATAGATGTGTTAGGGTTAGCATTGTTCTTAGTATCATATGCTGTCGTAGTGCAACCCTTGCGCATCTAGCCGTCCTTGTACCTCATCACGGGTGCAGGGGCGGCACCCCGCTTGATCGTTATTTAGTAGATCTGATCCGTTACGGTTGCTCCTTGATTCGTCAAGGATTAGTTTAACATCTGCAATAGTTAGGCCTTACAAAGGGTTGGAGGATCCAGCGGCGTGTAGGGTGTAGTTTGCTGGCCCTAGACAGGACGTTCCGAGGATCAACCTCGTGTTGGTTTTTAGGTCTTGTCTAGGTTTGATCACCGTCGCGCGCGAGGCCGGTGAGGATGATCCGATTATGCGGTGAAAACCCTAAATCGTCGTGGATCTCATATGCTTTATCTTGATCAAGCAGGACCACCATATATTCGGCCACCTTGGACGAATCATGGGTGGATCGGCTCCATGAGCCGATTCACGGGATAATGAGCCGATCGAGGCTCGTATTTAACGTGTACGTGTGTGCCCTGCGAGGAAACTAGCGAGGCATCATCCACACCTTCGACCGGTATAGGTCGGTGTGCACGCCTGCAATTTGCATCGGCGCGCGACCGGGAGGCTTTGCGGGCCGTCGCTACGGGGCCAGGGCCAGCCGCAGCCCTAGTTGTTCCCGGCTCTACGGTGTTGACCAGTCGCTGCCCGTCGGTGGGTTTCTGACGTCAACATAAGGAGAGGTTGCTACAGTAGTAAACAACTTCCAAGACTCAACAATAAAACAAAGTACTGTAGTAAAAACATGGGTTGTCTCCCATAAGCGCTTTTCTTTAACGCCTTTCAGCTAGGCGCAGAAAGTGCAAATCAAGTAACATCGAGAGTAGAAGCATCAACATCACAACTTGTTCTAATAATAGAATCAAAAGGCAACTTCATTCTCTTTCTAGGGAAGTGTTCCATACCTTTCTCGAGAGGAAATTGATATTTAATATTACCTTCCCTCATATCAATAACAGCACCAATGGTTCGAAGAAAAGGTCTTCCCAACACAATAGGACAAGATGCATTGCATTCGATATCCAAGACAACAAAATCAACGGGGACAAGGTTATTGTTAACCGTAATGCACATTATCAATCCTCCCAAAGGTTTCTTTTTAACATTATCGGCAAGATTAACATCCAAATAACAATTCTTCAATGGTGGCAAGTCAAGCATATCATAAATCTTTTTAGGCATAACGAAATACTTGCACCAAGATCACATAAAGCATTACATTCAAAGTCATTGAATTTCATTTTAATGATGGGCTCCCAACCATCTTCTAACTTTCTAGGAATAGAAGTTTCAAGTTTTAGTTTCTCTTCTCTAGCTTTTATGAGAGCATTTGTAATATGTTTTGTAAAGGCTAAATTTATAGCACTAGCATTAGGACTTTTAGCAAGTTTTTGTAAGAACTTTATAACTTCAGAGATGTGGCAATCATCAAAGTCTAAATCATTATGAGCTACATCAATCGGATCATTGTTCCCAAGGTTGGAAAAAATTTCAGCAGTTTTATCACAAGCAGTTTCAGCAGTTTTAGCAATTTCAGGCAGTTTTGTTCGCTTTGCACTAGGAGTAGAAACATTGCCAACACCAATTATTTTACCATTGATAGTAGGAGGTGCAGCAACATGTGAAGAATTAGCATTACTAGTGGTGGTAATAGTCCAAACTTTAGCTACATTATTCTCTTTAGCTAGTTTTTCATTTTCTTCTCTATCCCACCTAGCACGCAGTTCAGCCATTAATCTTATATTCTCATTAATTCTAACTTGGATGGCATTTGCTGTAGTAGTAATCTTATTATCAATATCATTATTAGGCATAACTTTCAATTTTAAAAGATTAACATCGGAGGCAAGTCTATCAACTCTAGAAGCAATAGTATCAATTTTATCAAGCTTTTCCTCAACAGATTTGTTAAAAGCAGTTTGTGTACTAATAAATTCTTTAAGCATAGCTTCAAGACCAGAGGGTACACTCCTATTATTGTTGTAAGAATTCCCATAAGAATTACCATAACCATTACCATTAGCAGAAGGATATGGCCTATAGTTATTACCATAGTTGTTCCTATAAGCATTGTTGTTGAAATTATTATTTTTAATGAAATTCACATCAACATTTTCTTCTTGAGCAACCAATGAAGCTAAAGGAACATTATTTGGATCTACATTAGATCTACCATTCACAAGCATAGACATAATCACATCAATCTTATCATTCAAGGAAGAGGTTTCTTCAACAGAATTTACCTTCTTACCTTGTGGAGCTCTTTCCGTGTGCCATTCAGAGTAATTTATCATCATATCATCAAGAAGTTTTGTAACCGCCCCCAATGTGATGGACATAAAGGTACCTCCAGCAGCTGAATCCAATAAATTCCGCGAAGAAAAATTTAGTCTGCATAGAAGGTTTGGATGATCATCCAAGTAGTCATCCATGGGTTGGGCAATTCTTTACCAAAGTTTTCATTCTCTCCCATGCTTGAGCAACATGTTCAGTATCTAATTGTTTAAAATTCATTATGCTACTTCTCAAAGATATAATTTTAGCGGGAGGATAATATCTACCAATAAAAGCATCCTTACATTTAGTCCATGAATCAATACTATTTTTAGGCAAAGATAGCAACCAATCTTTAGCTCTTCCTCTTAATGAGAAAGGAAACACTTTCAATTTAATAATATCACCATCTACATCTTTATACTTTTGCATTTCACAAAGTTCAACAAAATTATTGAGATGGGCAGCAGCATCATCAGAACTAGCACCAGAAAATTGATCTCTCATGACAAGATTTAGTAAAGCAGGTTTAATTTCAAAGAATTCTGCTGTAGTAGCAGGTGGAGCAATAGGTGTGCATAGGAAATCATTATTATTTGCATTTGTGAAGTCACACAACTTAGTATTTTCAGGGGTATTCATTTTAGCAACGGTAAATAAAGCAAACTAGATAAAGTAAATGCAAGTAACTAATTTTTTTGTGTTTTTGATATAGAGAGCAAGACAGTAAATAAAGTAAAACTAACAACTAATTTTTTTGTGTTTTGTTTAGGTGCAGCAAACAAAGTAGTAAATAAAATAAAGCAAGACAAAAACAAAGTAAAGAGATTGAGAAGTGGAGACTCCCCTTGCAGCGTGTCTTGATCTCGGCAACGGCGCCAGAAAACAGGCTTGATGCGCGTAAATGTACACGTCCGTTGGGAACCCCAAGAGGAAGGTATGATGCGCACGGTGGCAAGTTTTCCCTCGAGAAAGAAACCAAGGTTTAATCGAACCAGGAGGAGCCAAGAAGCACGTTGAAGGTTGATGGTGGCGAAATGTGATGCGGCGCAACAACAGGGATTCGGCGCCAACGTGGAATCTGCACAACAAAACCAAAGTACTTTGCCCCAACGAACAGTGAGGTTGTCAATCTCACCGGCTTGCTGTAACAAAGGATTAAGCGTATCGAGTGGAAGATGTTTGCAAAGAAAATAGTAAAACACAATTGCGGTAGATTGTATGCTATGTAAAGAATAGGACCGGGGTCCACAGTTCACTAGAGGTGTCTCTCCCATAAGATAAAAGCATGTTGGGTGAACAAATTACAGTCGGGCAATTGATAAATAGAGAAGGGCATAACAATGCATATACATGATATGATAAATATAGTGAGATTTAATTGGGCATTACGACAAAGTACATAGACCGCCATCCAACTGCATCTATGCCTAAAAAGTCCACCTTCAGGTTATCATCCGAACCCCATTCGGTATTAAGTTGCTAAGCAACAGACAATTGCATTAAGTATGGTGCGTAATGTAATCGACAACTACATCCTTAGACATAGAATCAATGTTTTATCCCTAGTGGCAACAGCACATCCACAACCTTAGAACTTTCTGTCACTGTCCCAGATTTAATGGAGGCATGAACCCACTATCGAGCATAAATACTCCCTCTTGGAGTTAAGAGTACAAACTTGGCCAGAACCTCTACTAATAACGGAGAGCATGCAAGATCATAAACAACACATAAACAATAGATTGATAATCACCATAACATAGTATTCTCTATCCATCGGATCCCGACAAACACAACATATAGAATTACGGATAGATGATCTTGATCATGTTAGGCAGCTCACAAGATCCAACAATGAAGCACAACAAGCGAAGACGACCATCTAGCTACTGCTATGGACCCATGGTCCAGAGGTGAACTACTCACTCATCACTCCGGGCGATCATGGCGATGAAGAGTCCTCCAGGAGATGAATCCCCTCTCGGCGGGTGCGGGACGATCTCTGAATCCCCGAGATGGGATTCGCGGCGGCGCGTCTCCGGAAGGTTTTCGTATCGTGGCTCTCGGTGCGGGGGTTTCGCGACGGAGACTTTAAGTAGGCGGAAGGGCAACGCGGGGGCCACACGAGGTGCCCGGGGGTAGGGCCGCGCGGCCGGGGCCGCGCCGCCCTAGCCCCTGGCTGCCTCGTGGCCCCACTTCGTTATCTCTTCGGTCTTCTGGAAGCTTCGTGCAAAAATAGGACCCTGGGCGAAAGTTTCGTCCAATTCCGAGAATATTTCCTTACTAGGATTTCTGAAACCAAAAACAGCAGCAACGGCTCTTCGGCATCTTGTTAATAGGTTAGTTCCAAAATGCATAAATATGACATATAATGTGCATAAAACATGTAGGTATCATCAATAAAGTAGCATGGAACATAAGAAATTATCGATACGTTGGAGACGTATCAGCGAGCAAGATCCTACACAATTGTTGATGGACAGCTCTACAAACGAAGCGCGAACGGGGTTTTTCTCAAATGCGTCTCTAATCAAGATGACATTGAAATCCTCCGAGAGATCCACGCAGGGGATTGCGGGCACCATGCCGCCCCCAGGTCACTCGTTGCAAAAGCTTTTAGGTTAGGATTTTACTGGCTAACAGCTAAAGAAGATGTTGAGAAGCTGGTGAAAACTTGCCGAGGTTGTCAGTATTACGCTACTCAACCAAACGCTCCAGCCCAAGAGCTGAGGACCATACCTATCACCTGGCCGTTTGCGGTCTGGGGGCTCGATATGGTTGGTAAGTTAAAGAAATCATCTCCTGGTGGTCATGAATACCTCTTGGTCGCTATTGACAAGTTCAGTAAGTGGATTGAGGCAAAACCAGTGAGAAAAGCCGATGGTGCTACGGCACTAAAATTTGTTTGCAGCCTCGTGACGAGATTCGGCATCCCACACAGCATAATCACATATAATGGCACAAACTTTGCGCAAGGAGAACTCAAGGATTACTGCGATGAAGTTCGGATCCGGCTTGACCTTGCATCTGTGGCCCATCCACAATCCAACGGTCAGGTCGAACGAGCCAATGGTCTTATACTAGCCGGAATCAAACCTCGTCTAGAAGAACCGCTGCGTCGCGCAGCCGGAGCTTGGGCTGATGAACTAGACTCTGTTCTGTGGAGTTTGCGAACTACCCCTAACAGGTCAACCGGATTTACTCCGTTCTTCCTGGTATATGGATCCGAAGCTGTGCTCCCACGACATCATCCATGATTCACCGCGAGTTTCCGCCTACAATGAAGAAACTGCTGACGAGGCTCGACAGCTATCTGTGGACCTGATCGAAGAAGCTCGAATTTAGCTGACCAACGCTCCACCATCTATCAGCAGAAGATCCGACGCTATCATAGCCGTCGAGTTCGGAACCGCTCTTTCATGGCCGGAGACTTAGTCCTCCGCCTTCGCCAGGTGAAAGACCACAAGTTGCAATCTCCATGGGAAGGACCTTTTGTCATCAGCAAAGTACTACACAATGGATCCTACTACCTCGTTGATTTCCGGGAATTGAAAGATAGACCTGCCAACTGGCACCGAAACGAGGGAGGATCCGGGTGACATATATGATGAAACAGATAGTCCCTGGAACATAGCACAGCTACGTCCTTTCCACACTTAGCGCTTTACGCATTACATACCTTGTAATATATATGATACATGATCAATGAAATAAAGCTTTTGGTTCACTCTTAGAGTCTTTTACCTCCTTTAATTTTTCATTTTTGGATCATGTATGTTTTCCGACTAAAACCGCAGAGCTGGATCTTTCCGCCTAGGCATGTATGAAAGTTGTGATTTTCAAAATCGTCCTTTAGGACGTAAGCTTAAGTTTTCTGGTGAAAGTATCTTCTGTTGCAAACTCATGGATTCCTGGTAGCGACTTCCGGCACTTGGGCTGGGGGCTTGTTTCCGCGGTTATTGACGGATTGCCATTGGGCTTCGTCGCCGCTGGCGAGCGTTTCCGGCACAGGTTTTCCGGCTCGTGGAAGGTCAAATGGGCAAGCCGGAACATATAACATCAGCACTTGCTTTCAACAAACGAAACATGCAAATAATTTAAACGGATCGCAGGATAAGTTTTTTCCGCCCACATGCATAATTGTTTCGTCCCTAACTATTTAAGAATTTAAGTTATATTACAAACCCTCGCTGGGGCCAAAATGATGCACTGTTTTTTCCCGCAGGACATAAAAAGTTTTCACTCCTCCTTGGACGGAGAAGCATTTCCCTCTGGACCCTTTTCCTTGGCGCCCTCGGCCGGAGACGAGACATCCTCTTCACTTTCGTCGTCTTCGTCGGAAGCTGCAGCGCTGTCCTTGGGTTCTTCTTGGGGAGCATCCTTGGAGCTGGTCCAGGTAAACTGAGTCCCGGATTCCGCAGGTCGGGTTTCCGCGTCGCGCTCTTTCTGAAGTTCGGCTTCAAGGGGCTCGTCCGCAGGAAGAACCACCTTGTCGTAGAATTCTTCGTGGCGGATCCTCCGCGCGATGCGGGTATCATAGCCACTTACTGCGTCTAAAAGCGCATCGACATCTGCGGCCGGAGGAACACCAGTTACCCGGTCAAGATCCATCTCCGGGTTATGCGCCAACACATAGTCAAGGTCATTGCAGCTGATGAAGCTTGCAGATCCGTCACCAACTCCGGAAGAATATCCATTTTCTTAACAAGTTTGCGCAGACCGCAGGTGCGGCTATTCTTCAGCGACAAATTGTGGCATATTTTCCGGGAGGCGGAGATGAGATCCTTGCAATCATCACCGGCGAGAGTAAGGAGATCGTCCCGGGGAAATAGATTCCGGCGTCTTTCCGGGTATCCAAGCGGCTCTGCACAAAAATACAAGAATAAATATACAAGTTGCGCACAAGCAATTATACATCAAGATAAGAAACTCCGAGTACAAGTACCCAGGATGTTTTCGGTCAGCAAGTCCCAATGGTGCTCCGCGGTCTCCATGTATTTCCGGAGTCCGTTGAGTTCTTTCTGCTGCCTCTTGATGGTCTCGCTATCAGCATTTCGCTTTAACAAGAATTCGCCCTTTTCCCTGATGAGCTCGGAGTTTTTCTCCGCCAGTTGCTTCTCGGCCTGCTCCTTCTTTTGCTCCGCCTCCATCAGTTTCGTCTCCAATTCTTGGTATGAGGAGCGCAGGTTCTCAAGTTCGGAGGAGGTCGTAGCCAGGGAAGAGGATGCGCCTATAAGGATTCAAGTCAAAAACAAGTTCAAAGTCGGAACGTGAATTAATAACAAGAAAGGGTGGAAACCAACCTCGGGCGTCCGCCAGTTGTTTGTTCAGTTCTGCATTTTCACTCTTCAGGGTCTGGATACTTTCCGCTTGACCCAAGGTAACGCGGCGCTGAAGGGCAATGTTCTTGTGCAGCTCATAGTGCAGCGCCTGCTGTTCCTATAAAAATAAGATCAGTGCAGGAGTCAAAATTCCGCCTACTATAGTAGGGTCCTTTGAAGCATCATTGCCGGAATCCTTCCGACATCATGCTTGGGGGCTACTGCGACAATTTAAAAAAATCTCTCCAGAAGTGACTTTATTCTAAAGCATCTAAGCGCTAACTAGTATCTAGTTTCCGCATACATGCTTGGGGGCTACTGGGGAGTACCTTTTGCTTGCAGATAAGCTTGTCGAAGGACTGGCCGACGTCCTTCTTGAAGTCTTGGATCTCTGACGTCGTGGCATCCGGCTTCCCCCAGGCATTGTTCAGCATGGCGTTGAGCAGATCTTGTTCAAGCTCCCATTTCTCCGCCTCAGTCAGCTTGTTGAAAAACTTGGTAGCATATGCCTTAGGGGTGGAAGTGAGGTCAGCCGGATCTCCAAAGTTTTTCGGAAAAACAACGACGTCGCCTGCGCCGGCTCCGACCTTCTCGGAAGAAGTAACCTCAGCCTCTCCTTGGCCTTGAACTTCTGTTTCCTCTCGGGCAGGGCCTTTGGCCTTAGGATCCTCTCCGCCCACCTTTTCGCTGCTGACCGGAATTACTTCCGGTGGAGTGTTTGCGGCAGGAGGGGGAGATTGTTCAGCCTGAGGGGGAGACGGTGGTGGAGCGGTGTGGGAGGTGCTTGGCGGAGCAGGTGTAGAAGGACCAATAGCCGGAGACTTTTTCATATATTTTGTGATGGGCTCTTGGCTGGTGGTCCGGGTGGCAGCGGTAGTCGGAATTCTGCAAACAAGTAAAAAGGGATCACATAAGAAACAATTACATCAAAGTAGAGACGTGCCATACTCGGAAACTTACGGGGCGCCGGGGATGATGGGGCGAGAGCGTTTGCCTGTTGTGGCAAGCATCTTCAAACGTTCCCGCTCCGCTTTCCTCGAGTCTAGCGGAGGGGGCTTGATGGTCTTGGGCTTCTTGGCGGAGGCCTCGCCGCTGGCTCCGGCTTCAGAGCCGGGAGCTTTGGCGCGGGGAGGTCGGGGGCTGCCTTGCGGGGTGCTGCTCCTCTTCCTCCTCTTCGTCATCCGGAACCTCCTCCGCCGCGTCGCTGCTAACGGGGACACGAAGTATGGTGCGAAAGTTTTCCTCCGCCAAAGTATCGAGCTAGAAGGAAAGCTACTATAAGTTAGTCAACATCCAAAAACTTGTGAAGTTTGAAGTAACGAAGGGATCAGAGCTTACCGGAGGACACTGGTTGTTTGTATAAATATCCTTGATCAATTCCGGGATCGGTTGACCCCGGCCTATCTTCACGAGCGTCTTGAATCTCCTCTTGAGAGAATCAGCCGGAAGGTTGTGGCGGGTAGCTCGGAGAGTCGTCCGCCGGTGTATGCGCAGATTAACCGTGCATTGTACCGTAGTGGCTGGATCCGCCGGGTGAACCAGCGAGTGTGAGCTGAGTTCCGGTTAGCCCGTCATGGACTAGCCAGGAGATTCTCCGCGCTGCCTTCTCCAAGATAGGAGTTTGGGCGAGCGAAGGGACGAAGCTCCAGCTCGCGAGTTCTTCCGGAGGCTCGTTGTTGAATTTGGGCAGACCGTCGTGGATCTCCGGAACTGAGAGTTTTTCTCGTAGAACCATCCGGCGTTCCAGTACGGATTCATGCGAGTCGTGAGGTGGATACATGCGGCCAGGTCGGAGCATGAACGTCATGCTCCCGCAGTTCAGCATAGCTTTGTCCTTCATTTCCTTCTTCACTCGGAAGAAAAACTGCCATAACTTGACATCTGGTCGGATTCCGAGATGCCCTTCGCAAAGTGTCGCGAAGTTGGAGAGCAGAAGGTATGAGTTGGGGCAGATGTTGTGGGGCTGAAGCCCGTATGTGTTGAGGATGGAGAGAAAGAATTCCGAACAGGGGAGCGATAATCCGCGCTCTACCCAAGCCTTGGTCATAACCACTTCTCCGGCTCCGGGCTTGGGGACGACGGTGTCGCGTATGAAGCTCCAGTGAGCGGAGATCATACCCTCGTTTTGGAGCTCTCTAAGCTCCACATCGGTAGTTTCGCAAGGCCACCATTGACCCCGTTCTCCTTCGCGGATCCGAGCCTTGGAGGCTTTCTTGTTTTCCGTCTCCTGAACCTTGGCTGCCATTCTAGCTTGCCCTTGGAGTTCTTCTTCGAGCTCTTGAGCGGTTGGGATCCGGCCTAGTTTGGTGCTGGAAGATGCGGAAAAAGGTTGAGCTAGCCGGATGTCGGAAACATATGGTGGAAGATATGCGATGGGATCCGGGCAGATTGGTTCTAGCAAACTGGGTTCCGGGCTATTTGGAGAACTACCGGTACAAAGTGGTGAATCGATTGGCATGCTTCCACCCATGCAAAGTATTTGAGTAACCGGAAACTACTCTAGTCTACTTCTTCTTCTACAAGTCCGGTGCACGTACCGTTGATGGCGCGGCGGACCTGGGAGGATGAGGTCGCCGAACTTGCTATGAAACGACCCGCGCGACCACGAATCGGCGGCGGGAGAAATTTCCCGATCAACCGAAACGATCTTGGCGCGAGGGGAAGCTTGGACGACGATGCGCGAAGTTCTGTGGCGGGGCTCGCCGGAGCCGAGATCTGATGGGCGGCGCGGCGCGAGGAAGAAGATGAAGTGGTGAGGAGGTGAAAAGAATGGGAAGTTACCGCGCGTGGGGGTATTTATAGACCTCGCGCGGAGATTCGCGTTTCGGATCCGACGGCGGAAACTGAACGGTCTCACCGTTGGATGCATGACGCGTGTCTTAGGTTAAAAGCGGTAAAATGACGTGGAGGTAACTTAACCGTACGCTCCCGAAAATTCCGGCTGAAGATCCGCATCTGAAAATTTATCGCGGGAAATTTGGAGGTTGTGCGCGGGAAAGATGGAAACTCCGTTACATTATCGTTACTGAAGGACATATGATTTCCGAGAAGATAATGTCGGAAACAAGAAAGTTTGGAAGCTCTTCAAGATTCTCTTCGGTTTCGAGTTATTTGAAGACGGAAGAATGATGAATCTCGGAGAACTTCGGGGGCTACTGTTGTGGGTATACTTTATGGGTATATCAACGACATGGCCTGGATCCGGCAAGCCCGAGTGGCCCTAGATGGTGATGGTGGCATATGGCCCATCGGGCGGCCCATTGTTGTTGATCGTGAAGGATGAAGTCCAGCCCGGGATGAGGAGCCGGATCCCAACCGACCTACGAAGGAGGCCGGATCCGTGGAGGCCCATAAAGTATCCGGATCCAACACGACCAGGGAGGAAGGCGGATCCTTGACGTACACGGCAAGATATTGTACCGTAGTTAGGCAACTTGTATTCGGCTAGGACTCTCCATGTAAACCCTAGATCCGTGCGTCTATATAAGCCGGATCCCGGGAGCCCTAGAGGCACAACCACAACCATTGTAACAACGCGCAGCGCCGATAATTCCGGACAAGCGACGGTAGGCCTGTCATCGTGCGGGTGTTCCAAGGCGGGTAACTCGCGTACCACCGTCCCGTGTGCACTCCGCCCTATGGCCCCTACTTCTTCTCCCCCTCGTGAAGATCCCTCCTCCGAGGTATTGTCGATTAGGCAACGACACCACGCGACCTGGGGGCTGCTTTACACCGACCTGGTCGATGCCGAGCGTGGAGCCGCACACCTCGGCCGTTGTTGGGCCCGGCCCACTATCCCCGACCGGTTGTTTCGTTTCGCTGCCCCTGTGTGGCTGAGGTGGTTAGCTGGGCCGCGGCCCACTAGAACGTAGTTCTCGTTTCGTTTCTTTTTTATTCTGCTGTTTCTTTTATATATTCCATAATCCGGGTTTTTCCGGAAAAAATTCTATTTTTCACAAACATGAAATTTTTAAAAAACGAAAATTTTAGAAAATATTAGAACAGGTCTCAAATTTGAAAGATTTTTAAGTTTGAACGATTTTCAAGTTTGAACGATTTTTAAGTTTAAACGATTTTCAAATTTGAACTATTTTTATTTTGAACTATTTTTATGTTTGAACGATTTTTTGAATATGAAAAAATTTAAATTTTGAACGATTTTCTGATTTAAAATTTTTTCGAATTTGAACGATTTCTAGATTTGAACATTTTTTGAATTTGAACAAATTTTAGATTTGAACTTTTTAAAATTTAATAAAAAGAAAATAAACAGAAAAGAAACAAAAACAAAAAAACAGAAAAAAGAAAAAAAAAGAAAAAGAAAAGAAACAAAAAACAGAAATAAACGTGAAATGGGCCGACCAGGCCGGCCCATACCACGCGCGCGGGGGTGTGCGGCGCGCGGTAACCACCGACCTGGTCGGTGTATAGAAATTGCCACGCGACCTAGCTACGTACGCTGCAACCCCTCAAAAAATCTGGCACGGTTTAGTTAGGTGGCTAAAGGAGATCAAGGCAACAGTAGCCGCTGTTTTTACTTCTGTAAAGTTTACTCATGAGAAGAGATCATCGAATGTAGAAACCCATGGCTTAGCTAGAAGTTCAGCTTATTTGAACACTAGTCGTCACGTTTGGCTTGTGCATACACCAGACTCGTTTTATATTCCCATGTTTTTGAATGATCAATAAAGGGCGACTGGTTTCTCAAAAAGAAAAAAAAAGCTACGTACGCTGCAACCCCTCGAAAAAAAGCACGTACGCTGCACCTGACTCGCTTTCTTATTCCTTTCGTTTTTCTGAGCGTGTGCTTCTTTTTTCTCTTGTGATTTTTCTTTTTTGAGAAGATCTTGCGAATTTCTTATTCCTAGGTTAATCCACGCTGGGCCTGCTTGCGCTAGGTACATGGGCTGGCTTGGCTCCACTGCTCTTCAGGAGGAGCCTCAGGGCCGCAATAGGCGATGACCGATGAGGGAAACACGTTGATCGCTGTATACCGATTACCCTCGGCAAAACCTATACACCGACCAGGTCGGTGGCTACCGGCCACCGCACACCCCCTGGTCGGGTATGGGCCAGACCCATTTATGTCTGTTTAGTCTTTAGCAGTTCGTTTTTCCTTTTTTTTCTAGTTTCTTTTTTTATTTTCTTTTCTTTTTTCTGTTTTAGGTTTTGTTTATATTTTTTAGATTCGAAATTTTTTATTTTTAAAAATTGTTTAAATTGAGAAAATGTTTAAATTCAAATATGTTCAAATTTGAAAACCGTTCAAATCTAAAAACTGTTCAAATCTAAAAACAGTTCAAATCTGAAAACCGTTCAAATCTAAAAACCGTTCAAATCTGAAAACCGTTCAATTTTTTAAAATATTCATATTCGAAAATTTTCAAATTTTGAACAAAAAATAAAAAAATGTTAAAATTCAAAAACTGTTCAAATTTCGAAAAAAACTAAAAAAATGTTTCAAATTCGAAAAATATTCAAATTTTAACAATATTTAAATTTAATAAAAAACTAAACTTGAAAATTTCATATTTTAAAAATCGGTTTTATAAAGAATCAGCTTTTAAAAAACATAAAAAGAAAAATCGAACAGAAAAAACGAAATAGCAAAAAAAACTGGGATCGTTGGGCCGGCCCAACAACCTGCCGGGGGGTGTGCGACGCCTGGTCCGTGCCGACCAGGTCGGCATACATGACCCCCCATTAGGCTAGCCATAGTGCTAGTATCTTAGCTAGAATCATGCATTTTAGCCCCATCAAAAGTGCTGATGTGGCAGATAATTATGGATGAGAGATCAGGTAGATATGTATCATACGCACATCACGAGAAAAGTTAGTATCAAATAAATCTTGTACATAAATTTGTATTGGGATACTACAAATCAATTAATATAGCAAAACTATGATACTAGTCTATGATATTATGCATTATGAATCTAGTACCATACAAAAGTATCATATATATGATACTACTATATGATACTACCCACTGTAGCCAGCCTTACCCTCGCTCAAGTCATTTCGTACGTGTGTCTGGCCCAGCGAGCAACTCGATGCGTGCGACCGTGAGTTTCTCAATGGCTCAATGCACGGTCGCGCGCACCTAGCTAGCTGGCTCCCAAAGAGAAAGACCGATCGATCAGCCCCGTGCACGCACATACAAAATGCATAAGCAAGTTTTTCTTCCTCTTCCAATTATTTCATATTTAATTTTCAATTTAAAATTTTTTAAAATCTGGATATTTTCATATTCCGAACATTTTTAAAAATACTTTTTAAACCTGAAAAAATTAAAATGAAAACGGTTCACTAGGTAAAATGGTTCAAAATTGAAAAACAGTTTCAAAATACAAATTCAAGAAAATGGTTCAACCTTTGGGGCGGGTTTGGGGTCGTGCCGACAACTCACCGTGAGGCCGCGCATCCTCCAATGGCCGGTAAGTCGGTGAAACAAAAAGCCATTACTTGTTTTTTTTGGGGTGGCTACATGTTTTTATTCTATGATAAATCTAATTATACCAAACAAAGCTACATAGGAGCTTGTTCAGCTTCGGCGTAGCAGGCTTCGCTCTTCAGCTGCTCGGTAGCACTCAAGCTCTACCCATGCACAGCGCTCTGCCTCCGTGAACTGGCGGCCACACTCCTCAAAGGCCACCATGTGGCGAGAAAGCTTGAGGAGGATGGAGTTGACAGAGTCATCTGAGGCTTCCAGGGCTCGCTGACGCGCGCTCTGGAAGGACTCGAGGAGAACTCGCTGCTCCGCAAAGGTCAGCGCACGAGGTCGCCCTTGCCACCAACGACGTGCTCCAGTCCTCATCGCTCGCCATGGGGCTTGGAGGGTACCTCTTCCACGCGGCCTCGCTAATCTGGGCCCAAGTGGTGGTGGGGTGCGATTAGACAAGGCTAGCGTTGTCTGGCCTGGCCAAGGTCCCCGGGGACAACGATTTGATAGGCACATCGACATGCGCAGGCTGAAAACGGCGCGGACAGGCGGGAGAAAGCGGCGGCAAAATGGGGCATGGGCGGTAAATGCCGCGCGCATGCGTGGTGCTCGGCGGAAGGGGCTGGGGTGGACAGGAAACGGTGGCGCCGCTATTAGCCGTCGATTAACAGCAGTTGCTGCCATTAGCAGCTGCTTATGTTGTAGCGCGGATAAAATGTGGTCTGCCGTTTGAGCCGCCGGCAAGCGTAAATGGACATGGACCTCTCCCATATCCGTGGGCTACCACAAACGGATCCGAACAAACGGTTTAGTTGTTTGAAATGCAGTCCACCGTTGAAGGTGGCCTAGTGGTTAAATCTATTTAATTAAGCTTTCCAATTGCGTATCGGGCAGAAAAAAGCGTTTACAAGTTAACCTTTACTCCATAGTGGTAGTAATGTAGTATGGTACCAAGCGGATTGCACATGACTACATGAGTGTATCAAATCGTGTGAACCCAAAAGTGGTGGAATCCCTTACAATGTTTATTAGCTATACTCATTTGCAATAAAGAATCTTCAATACCAAGTATACTGAACCCATTATTACTCCCAAGTCACATTTGACCACAAAATTCCAATAAAGAATCTTTCCAACAATTAGATTTCTACTCTAGAAGTTTCTATAAATACGCTTACCAAATCACATGCTAAAACATCTATTAAGATATTTATAGACCTTGTGATATGTGATTTGATCTTTATCATAAAATGTACAATGAGTTTATGGAAATTTTTGAAAATAAATCTCCCTCTGTTCCTAGATATAAGGTGTATAGTTTTTGGCACAGAAAATCAGAAACACACATGAAAAGAAAACTACACTAGGTGTTGGCAGGATTGATCATGGACAATTGACATGATAAAATAGAGGAGTTCTCAAAAGATAGGAAACACAAACAAATCCCTAAAAAGATCCGCATAGATTATCCAATGCAATATACTTTATATTTTGGAGCACCTTATATCTAGGAACGAAGGGAGAATTAATTTATGAACAGAGTTACAAGGTTAATTTATTATATATCAATGCATGCTATTTTTTAGCGGCATATACATTGCAAGTGTATAAGAAACAACACTTCTACTAATATTTGGATTTTTAATTGGTTATCTATGAAAAATAAGTAAGAAACTAATACCCGCTAAGACTATAAAATATGATTTAAAAGTGTAAAGTATAAGAGTTAAGTATAAAACTATATTTATTTCAATTAACCCTGGTGAAATTTCTGCTTGGATTAGCCTGGGTAAAAGACACATTGACAAGTAGGTTAAGTTTAGAGTGATAAATTTTTATTGGATGGTGGGAAAAGGTATATGTAGGTATTATAGTGTCCGCTTGAATTGAAAATAGTTGTTAGGAGTCACACCAGTGTATCCATCATGTGACACCATTTATGTTCAGTACCATACATTTTCACGTGCTTAACATAGCTGGAATGGTGCAGAATCGTGCAACTTCGAATTACAGATCCACTTTGATCATTTTTCTGCCATAGATATTTATCTAACAATATTTCTATTGATCTTCTTTTCTTGATGACTATGTGATTTATATCATTGTTCTCATGTCTACTTGGTTGATTTCGTCTTAGGGGTTGATTTACTGTACAATTTTTCTATTTCTTAGTTGTTTTTGCGTGTTTTTTTGCATTCCTTATGTTTTCAAATCTTTATAGCAGGTATATTAGGGGAAATTTTATTGCAGCATTTGCTGTGAACTGAAAAACATTGGAAGCTTGCAATGGGATACCCATACGATTTGGAGAACCAAACAAGTTTCTGGTTTAAACTCATGATTTTTCTTTACCTATTTTCATGCATGGTTGGAAGAGAAGTTTGTAAATCTACATAAATGTGTGTGCGTGAATGGTTATGCAGATCATAGAGGTTAGTAATGGTCATGGTTACAAGGACTCCCCCCGTGGTACGGCCAACCTAGGGGTGTCTCCCATATATAATAATAGGGGCGCAAGGAGGGGACCTAAAGCTACCAAGCCACCCTACTTCACCTTGGTGGCCATCCCGTATCGACGGAAACCATAGGAGCCCCCCTAGGAGCCACCTCCCCCTCTCGCGGAAGCTTCTCCGAAATATCCACCTCCTTCTAGATCCAATCAAGAGAAAAAATTTAGAGGCGCTAATCTTCATCATGTTGCTTCCCTGCCTCGTTTGTGTGCTAGATCGCACAACGATGCAGTGATGCTACATCGGAGCATGAGGATACCTCGGAAGTGTCATCTACTTTTGCGCTCAATCTTGCGGATCTTCACGAGGAAAAAACTCACGCGATTGTGATGTGTAACTTAGCTGCGGGAGTCAGAGGACTACGTAGACAACATCATCAACTTCCCTGCGGTGATGCGATCGACTAGTCGTTACTCGTTAAGAAGGCAGCGTGGCGATGGAGTTGTGGAAGGGAGACAAGGTCTTCTTTGATTCATAGGATTTGTATAAAAATTGTGTAGAATTTAGATCCTATAAAAATATATTCTACACTAGTTATTTGATTTATAGGAACATATCCTATAGAAACTAATCCTATAAGAATCTTGTAGTGCAAACCTATAGAAATATAACATTAGGTCCAACCTCATGGAAAAAAAATCTTTTGGTACAATCAAACACAATTCATCTTTCTATAGAATTTAATTAGCCATGATATCTCAATCCTATATTTTCCTACTTCCATGGTTTTCGTATCCTATGAATTAAAGGAGCTCTCAAGGTGGAACATGGTCTTTAGTGATGGGTTGAGGCTCACAATTTTCTTTTGTGAGGCTCCCTGGATTTTGTCCGTTTTACCCAACGAACAGATGGTGACGAAACGAGGACGTCGTTGGAGTTTGACTAACACAGGCTAGCGACTTTTGCTCCTAAAAAAAGAAAGCTGGAGACTTGTGCTGTGGTGCTGACCGAGCTTCAAGCTCTGGATGCTATCGTCAGTGATGAGGTGTGAAGGTTTTGGAGATTCTGAAAGGGAAATATCATGGACCGTGCTCTGAATGAAACTATATAAAATAAATGTCGTCGACCGTGTTGATTGATTTGGTGGATTAGAGTAGGTGGAATACGGTTGAACATAAACAAATTATATATAAAACTTCGAAAAATATAATTAAATACATATAAACTATCTACTTCTTCTTCTTCGCTGATGGCCCCGCCTCGCCGTCGTCATCGCGGTGGCGCTTCCTACTCGTCACCTCTTCCGAAGAGGCGGTGTCGGCGCTCGACGCGTCGTCGTCGCCGGTGCTCGTCGGCTGCGCCTTGGCCTTGGCCTTGGCGGCCTTGGCCTTGGCCTTGGCCTTGCCTTGGCCTTGGCCTTGGCGGCCTGTCCTTGGCAGCCTTCGCCTTGGCCGCCTTCGCCTTCGCACGGGCCACCGCCGCCGCCGCGCGCCTCTTTCTTCCTCCTCCTCCCAGCCTAGCCATTCGTCCTCGTCAACGGCGGCGGGGAATCGTCGCGCTGCTCGGCGTCCTGTCTTTGTCCCACCAATGGGGCCAGCCAGCAGGCTTTCCCTCGCTGGAGGTGTCGGACGGGAGCTGAGAGATGTAGCTCATCGTCGCTGGAGGTGTCGGATGGAGGCTTGGATGAATGACGGCGTACGTACGGGTCTTATTGAGCGCGGATGAACGGCGGCGCAGAAGTCGAAGAGAGCAGCGGTTGCTCTTCCGAGGAGTCGGCGCTTCATTCCGGCGGGGTTGGCGCGTCGTCGACGCGGTTGCCAATGCGACGGTTCCGCTTCCTATCAACGCACCGTCGCTACGTATGTGGCGGTTGAGCGTCCGAGCCGCGACGGGCCCGCGCCTCTCGCCTCTCATTTCGTTGTGTCCGGCGTGCCGTGCGTCCCCGTGGGACGGGGGGGACGCGACACCGTCGGCCGGACAAAAAAAAGGCCTTTGGGGCGCGCGGCTGGGAACGATTTTTTGTCCGGCGCGCCCCAAATCCCTTTGGGGGACGGTTTGGGGGACGCGACTGGAGATGCTCTAAGCTAACCTTCGTATCCAGTAACTTTCTAGAGTAACCAGTAACTCATATTGACCAATGTCATTGTCTTCTACGAGTATAAGAAAAAAAAATTAACACTGCTCGATCGGCTGGGGTTTGTCTCTCTTCCACGTGGACCACGTGCTATATGGCAAACCCGGAGCTAAACTGTCAGGTGGACCGTGGACGTGGTAAACAAAATTAAAGCAGTAGCACTGCTACAGTAAAGTTACTGTTGCTTAGTAGCGCTCGGCAGCTCGAAAAGGCAAATTATGGAAGCCGGCAGATTTTCCTTATTGGCCTTCAAACCAAGCCATGGAGTAGGCACCAGGCTGAGCAGGAGCAAGCGCTAGCTCTTGAGCATCGCTTTAGATGTAGGGAAAAAAAAAAGCACACAGCTGCCCATGTACGCCGTTTTTCGTTTTCCATCGTTTTCTGGTTACTCCTTTCTACCAAACTACATGGGAGAAAACAAGCATTATGCATGTCGTTTTGCTAGTTCTCAGCTAGCTAAGAATTACATTAGGGCTCAATTACCTTCACCGTTGGATTGTTGTTTCAAGATTCGTGCCGATGGATCCCACCTAATCTTCATGAGGTCTCCAGCAATCCAGCTCCAAGCTTCGCTCCAGCGACACAACGAGGCCAAGGCTGCGATTGATATCTTTTCCCCTGAATTTCAATACCTTTGTACATATTTTATGCCTGCCCATGCGTAGGAGAGACTACTGAGCCGGAGCCGGTGATGGCGACAATGAGGAAGAAACTTAGGGTTAGGGGGTACGGGTTGCCAGCGTCGAACAAGAAGGGACGAGGCTTAATTAGAGTGATGGTCGGGATGGCGGTGCACCGGCAGAGGGGAAGCTTTGGGCAGGGCGGGAAGGTCGGTTGTTCAGTTGGCAATAGCAACGGGGCCACGCTGGAGAGGGGGAAGATGGTGACGTAAGTATGATCATTTCTATAATATAGCGCAAGCTGCTCGATTTTTACGGTTCATTTTTTCTTCTCCATATTATAGAAATATGGGAAATCCACTCTCCACTACTTTACATTATTCACACGTTTGGGGGTAGTATAAATTATCGTGTCTAAAAGAACGAGAAAATAAACTATGACAGTCCAAGGACTTCTGTTTTCCGTACAGTCCCTCTCCATGTTGCAATGCACTCTTAGGTTAAGATATTGAGATTTTGATCAAACAAACGTGAAATGGTCTTCAATGAATAAGCCGTATAAATTTAGCTAAAAGTTAAAGATTACTAAGTTTAATCAAGTATATAGAATAAAAACATCAATCACGGACATGAGGTTGAGTTTTCGATCAAACAAGCGTAAAGAAACATTAATGCATGGACGTGACTTTCGACTACTTATGTCCGACTGAATAAGCCATATAAATTGAGTCAAAAGTCAAAGGTTATTAAGTTTGACCAAGTAAATACATTATGAGTATAAAATAACCTTACCAAATAAAATACCAAGATTAATACAAATATAAAATAAATATGTGTAATTGTTCACATTTTCTCTATAACATTTATCAAACTTGGAAAATATTAAAATTATATGCCTACAAATGGAGGGTTTATTTATTATTGAAGTTTTGCTTAATCTTAATACTAATCATAGTGGTAACTTGAAACTACATACAATTTTTTTTTGTTGCACCGTGGTTGTGGTAACTTTCTGTGTTACCATAACATCATAATTCTAAGAGAAAATGATACCACCTCTATTTCACTTTTTACTATGTAGGTAGTAACATAGTTAGTAACTTATGGAGGATACTAGCCTATGCTATTCCCCACTACGCGGAGCCTAATAACGCGAGAACTGACTTGGAGCTCAATCAACTCACTAGCCATTCGATATTGACGCCATATTTGTGCCTACGCTATTACAACCAGTTATTTTTCCAGTTGCATGGCTCGATTTTCCTTTAGTTATATAACTGAAATCTTTGCAAACAATAGTTTTTGGCTGCACCGTGGTTGCAGCTGCATTTTTCTCTTCAAATGTGGATGACGTCATTCGAGCTAATTCTCAATTTTTTGGTAAAGAGAATATATTAATATCAGAAGATACCAATTACACCCAGCCTCTGCAACAACAAAATACCCTAATGGCAGTACGAATGCACACAGCAAAAAAGAGAAAAAGAAAACTAAGAAAAAAATTCCGTTACAGCATCTCAGTCCTAGCAATAGCAATATTTCACCACCATGACAACACCTGAAATTCAGACACTCCAAAAGCGACGCCTTCAAGAAGAAAACAGTGCACCAGCGTCGGCGTCGCCCGATCAAAGATCTTAAGTTTTCACCCTGAAGATAGTTCCCGCTCTCAAAGCAATGCTTTCAAGAAGGTCATTGTCAGGCACAGTCAGTTAAGGCCAGACCTTGAATTTTCACCCTGAAAGGTAAGACTCTAAACTTCACCTATACTGCCATCCCCACTTGAATAGATTGATCCTTATTACTCAGATCAATCTATTATATATACTACATTACTACCTCCGTTTTGAAATAATTGTCACAACTTTACCTATACATCGATATGTCTAGACGCATTTTAGTGTGTAGATATAAAAATATGTGTGTTCGAGTAGAAGTCTCTGGTACACCATAAAGAACGAGGCGACTATTTCTGAAACCTACTCTCTATGTTTGAAATTAATTTACTTTTAACTTTATCTAGAGACGCGTCTAGATATGCAAAGTTATGTTAATTAATTTGAAATGGAGACTTGTTTTTGCCATGTTAACTCTGTCTTAGCAACTGGATAATCAATCATTAAGCTCAGCAAAGTGGGTCGCGATCGATCACTCCGCGAGTCAGACCCCGAAGCTCGGCGGTCCAAACGCGCGCGCGCGTTACGTTTTTGAAGTTTTGTTTTTCAGAAAGGGCAAGATGACGTCGCTTTCCTGTCCGAAGAGCCAGGAGAAGAGGCCAGGTGGAAGAATCGTCCGATCACCTAAACCCGTGCGCGTTCATGTACCTCCGTCGTCTCCTTCCTCCTTCCTTCCACGCACCCGGCCGCCGCCATGGAGCCCACGCACGCGAGCACGCACGCACGAGCGATCTCCATGCACATATATAACCAGGTCCATTAACTATGCTCAAGCCACACGCAGCCACTACAGCCACGACTTCACTTCACCACCACAACCACAAGCTTGAGATCGTCGATCGAGTCCACCATGTGTAGCACCGCCGATCATTTCGCGAGTAATAGTAGTAATCACATGCACTTCCAGCCCGATCACCATCAGAGCTTAGCTGCAGGGATCATGGAGGCGTGGGATCTCGATCGGAGGACTGGCCAAGCTCGGCACGAGGAGAGGCATGGCAGCCAGGGCCACGAGGCGGGGGAAGAAGGCCGGTCGGAGTCGGACCCGAGGGCGGTGCTCACCACGTACCTGACGTTCCTGGAGCACAAGATCGGGCACCTCCGCGGGATCCTCTGCTCCACGCCGCGCCCGCAGCAGCAGCACGCCATCGTGTCCGCCGAGCTCCGCTGCATCATCGTGCAGCTCGTCTCCATCGCCAACGACCTCGCCACCGGCGCTGGTACCGGTACCGGCACGGCGGCGGACGCGTCCACCCCGCCTACTCGTTGCGCCGGCCAGGAGGCGGCGGACCACGCCGGGTCGCCGACGTTGTCGAACGCCACGCACGACGACTCTGACCACGCCGAGGAGGCTGACGCCGCGGACGATCACCCGCCGGCCGGGCCATACGAGGTGGTGCAGATCGAGAAGGAGGAGATCCTGGCGCCGCACGCGCACACCTGCAAGGTGTGCGGCAAGGGCTTCAAGCGCGACGCCAACCTGCGCATGCACATGCGCGGCCACGGCGATCAGTACAAGACGCCCGCCTCGCTCGCCAAGCACGGGCACTCCTCGCCGGCGCCGGCGGACGCGAACAGGCGGTGCTACTACTCGTGCCCGTACGCCGGGTGCAAGCGGAACAAGGAGCACAGGGACTTCCAGCCGCTCAAGACCCCCGTCTGCGTCAAGAACCACTACCGCCGGAGCCACTGCGACAAGAGCCATGTCTGCCGCCGCTGCGGCGTCAAGAGGTTCTCGGTGCTCGCCGACCTCCGCACCCACGAGAAGCACTGCGGCCTTGACCGGTGGGTCTGCTCCTGCGGCACCTCGTTCTCAAGGAAGGACAAGCTCTACGCCCACGTCGCCCTCTTCGACGGCCACACGCCCGCGCTGCCATCGCACGACGACGATGCCATCGTCAACCATTGCAGCATCGCCAATGCCACTGCCACCGCAAATGCAAGCGTCCTGCCCAGCTCCGGTGAACTTCAGCCGGCCCATGGCGAAACTGTCAACGTGTTGGACCAGTGCTTGTCCTTCGACGATTTCAGGCGCTCCGGCGTCGATGCGAGCACGGGTGATGGCCGAGGGCACCCATCCTCCCCGATCGGCATTGGTTTGTGCGACTTTTATGGGTTCGACCTTCTCAAGGCCGTTGCAATGGACTTCGATTTCTGATACAAGGGGCAGGGGACGGGATGATGATCTGCAACTCCCTGAACCTGATGAACAAGTGCCCAACTTAAGGTCAAACCAAACTGGTTGGCACTAGCAATGAGGAACCAGTAGACTAATTAAAACAAAAATATCTGTAATTCAAGGCAACCATCATGATATTGACATTCATTGATTATTAAATTGATTTTATTTTCTGAAGAGAATTAAGATGCTGAAGTGACAGATAATGATCCAATTGTACACTATGATCCAACTGAATTCGAGGATAACATGAGGCTGGAACTGGCAAATTTTGCATACTAACACATGACAGGTTAGAGAATTTTGGGACTTGCTTCAATTGCAAGCATAGATATGGAGTATATGAAATCACGCCTCATAATTTAGAACTCAGAAAGTCAGAATCATATTTAGCCTTCATCATATCTGATATTCAAAACAAAATAAGAATACCACAATACAGTGACCAGATTCTGCACATTCAAGTTTATCTTACCGAGTGTAGAAGGATACTAAAGTCTAGAGAGACATCAAGTACAATGGCAGAATCACAGGGAAAGACAACTGAAACATGGTTTGGAGAACTCATATACCATTCACAGGTATTGGATATATTTATTGCAGATCCTTGCACATACAGTATGCTTTAGATGTTTTTCAAGATGTACTAAAAAACTAACATAAAGTTACCGAACATCAAGTTAAACCAAATTGGTTGGCACTAGCATGCACAGCAATTATGAAACAATGGGCAACTTAAAAACTAATGTTTCTACTATAATTCTTGATAACCAGCATGATATTGGTATTGATATTGATTGAACTAACAAACCTTATTTTCTGAAGGAATTGAGTGCTAAATGACAAAGGATAATGCAACTGTACATAATGATCCAACTGAACTTGAGGGTCATTAGGCTGGAACTGGCAAAAACATCTAAAGCATACTAGACTGGAGATTTTTGGGAATAGGGAGTTCCTTCAACTGCAGGCATTGCTATGGTGAATCATGCCCAGTTATTTAGAGCTGAGAATCATATGCTCATCACATCACCAAATAAGCAATACCACAATACAATAGCCAGATTCTGCACTTTCAAGTTTTGTTTTGAGCAAATAGAGAATCAAACGGAACTCTGAAGATACATAGGGAAATACAACTGAAGTTGCCTTTATGAGGTCAGCGATCCAAAACAGGAACAAAGATTGAAGAACTTGCATACCATTCACAGATATTGGATATATTTATCACTGATCATTTACACAGAGCATGGAGTATATGTTTTTGAAGATGTATAAAAAGCTAATAAATCCATCAATCTATACAGACTTGCTTCGATCAACCGATGCAAAAACAGCCAGAAATGTGGTATTGTATCATCAGAACTCTGAAGTTTTGTGCAGTAATGAAGAACATAACACTAAAACCTAACCCAACAGCGGGTGCACTGTGCCGCACAGTCCCCTCTGCAATCGACATTATAGCCCAAAACTTTCTGATTCCGTAAGAGAACACTCCAGTGAGTTTTCCAGTTTATTATCCAGTCACTGTGCAGCCCGCATTCAGCTCACCTTGCTCTCATGATCAAAACCAAGAACCTTGCTGAGAGCTTCACCTCGCTGTCAACTGTACACTATGATCCAACTGAATTCAAGGACAGCATTAGGTTGGAACTGGCAAATTTTGCATACACCAACACATGCCAAGTTAGAGAATTTTCTTGCCGAGTGTAGAAGGATTGTGAAGTCTGGAGAAACATGAAGTAGAATGGCATAATCACAGGAAAAGACAACTGAAGTAGTCTTTATGAGCTCAGGAGTCCAAAATAAGAACAAAGATTGAAGAGCTCACATACCATTCACAGGAAATGGATATATTTATTGCAAATCCTTGTATATACAGTATGGGTTAGATGTTTTTGAAGATGTACTCAAAAACTGTGAAATGCCCATCCTTCTATACATATCTGCTTGCGTTGAACAACCAATGCAAAATCAGACAGAATTTTTGATAACATATCATCTGAACTTCTGAAGGTATGCGCGCAGTTTATAGTATAGAACAGAACGCTAAAATCTAACCCAACAGCGGGTGCACTGTGCTGCACAGTCCCCTCTGCAATCCACATTGTAGCCCAAAACTTTCGGATTCCGTAAGAGAACACTCCGGAGAGTTTTCCCATTGATTTTCCAGTCACTGTCCAGCTTGCCAACATTCAGCTTCACCTCGCTCTCAAGATCACAACCAAGAACCTCTGGGAATTTCTTGAGCAACTTGTAAAGATCGTCGTCAGAGAGGCCAAGACCCCTAATATAGTCCAATACTCCACTTATCACCTCGACACTCGGAACCTCCTTCTTTCGCTCCTCAGTCCAGTATGGTGAATGGATCCATCCGTATGCCTTCTTCAACATCTTTTCGGCATCTTCAGTGGAGAAATTCAATGAAGTGAGCATCTGTTGGCACTCTTCCCATGTTTTGCTGTCACCAGCATCCACAACAGCGGCTTGAGCTGGATCAGACGATTGTGCCCGCCATTTTCTCTGAACCCTGCGTGCATCTGGAGTTTCTCGGTGTTGGATGTTTTGCTGGATATTTAATCTTCTTCCATGTTTCTTAAAATTCACACTCGGTGAAGTCAAGAGATCGCACTGAAGGAATGAAACGCGAACAGGTGAGAACTCATTGATATGCATTATGTCAACACGTACTAGCAAACTAGAATCTTAAAACTCCCAAGTTCAAAAAACACACTTCAGAGAAAACGATCAAGTTCACGTATATCGTCTAAACAATCTGAATGCTGCTGGGTCCTCAAGCCCACGACGAAACTGGTGTAGAAAACCGGTACCTTGCATTAAGTGCTAAGTTCTAAGATATATATAGTTCTAGAACATCTGAATTTGCTACTGAACTACAGCGTGGAGCAGTACGAAGCTAGCAAAAGGTACATCTGCCTCATTACAAGTGCTAGCTTAGCTATTTGTATGATCTTTCTACATGAAAAATGCACTGGATCTTTAATGCGCAGTTCAAATCCAGGAATACATATGATCTGAAAACCCCGGACAGGGGAAACAAAAAGAGTGAGCTCAAAGTGTTTAGGTATTCGTATAGGTCGTATATGATTTGTCATGGCAGGGAGCGGAGAAACTCCGGACATGTGAGGGAAGACAGACTGTTTATACAACCAAAAGAGGTACAGTAGTTAAGTAGATTGTTCATACAGATGGAAAGAAGGCCCATGCAGCAGGGGCAGTTTCGGTGGCCGTCAGAAAGGGCAGCGCCGGCAGCTTGGCCAACATCCTGCGTAAACAGCATTAGCATTGGTGAGTATTTGAAGTCGTAAACAGAGTTTGATGCCGGCTTTCCCATGCACGGAAGAGCAGAACAGGAAACAACTAACAATAATACAGAAAGAAAAAACAGGAGACATCATGGTTATCGATCACTGGCGTAACTGGCTGGTCGGGGTCATTTGTAGTACTAGGAGAAATCGAGATCCAAGCTGGGAAGAGAAGACATGGGAGGGGTGGGGAATTGATGGAAGGTCTACATACACGGCGAAGCACGGCGCGGCCGGCAGGAAGCTTGCCCGGTGCGGTGGGTGGAGATGCGGGCGGAGGCGAAATCGAGAAGGGAGGAGCAATACGTACGCTGAGCTCCTCGACGCCCCTGGCTCTCTCGCCGGAGGGAATTAGGGGAGTGGTGAGGAGACCTGACCGGGCGTCTCCACTCTCCAGCTCCAGCCAGCACCCCCTCAGCACATGAGCGTATCGTGTGTGCCCCTTCCGAACAGCTTCCAGCCACTTGTTTGCTTGGCCTCGCAAGAGCCACCACAAAACAAATGCGAAATCCCTAACCTCTCTCCAGCTGCACGGCTCTCAGGTTATCAGGTTTGGAATTCATCAGTCCTGGTGTGTTCTTTGAACAGAAAAAAGAAATGCATCAAACGAGGTTTTCCATTCATTCAGAAAAGCGGGCAGGAGCACCCGTCAGTTCGTTAGGAGAAGATGAAATTTACAACGTACTCACAGAATTGCACGGATGAAATTATAGCCTACATACAGATGATTCCTGGCCAACAGCATTGACACAACAGTTCCAGAGAAAAAATAGCATCGGCAGGAGAATAAACAGTACTAACTTTTCCACTTGTTCTTTTTCCTGGGACTAACACTGACAATGAACTAAGGTACAAGTAATGTCCATGTCCATGATCCCTCCAGCAATTCAGCAACCCAAATACAGCCACTCTACTCACGGAACAGGCAAGGGGAAGCAGCCTAAATATGTTGTAGCCACCTATCCAACAACCCGGCAAACATTCCCGTACGAATCGGGCCCTCGAAGCTGTCAGCACAGCCGCAACCCTCAGCTACGAAGTGCTATGCGAGGTGGCCTCCGTGGCGGTAGAGAAGCAACGACCGGTAGACGGCAGCGAGGTGGAGGAACACGATCACCAGGATGAGGAAGTCGTCGAAGAACCCGAATAGCCCCAGAACGCCTGTAGATTCAAAACCGTCAGAACACAGATTGATGCCACACGAGTCACTGGGAGTTAGGTCGTGCAAAGGGAAATTAACCCGGAACACCGGACTTACTCTCAGGAAGGATGTCCACCGGGCTCAGGACATAGACTGCGCTCAGGACCACCTACAGAGTTTGAATCAGCAAGCACGTCAGGTTCGTTATCTATGTATCCTTGGTCTCGGGTATGGCATCCATTGCACCAGCCACCAAGGGCTGGTACGAGAATGGATCAAGCGACAAACAGCACAACCTGTTTACTACACGAATCTTAGCAATTCTCCAGTATCATGTTAAGATGGCAAACGTAGCCTACATACCATCAGAATCATCCTCGCCCTGAAGACAAGCGGGAGTGTCCTCTGCGGATCCATTAGCTCCCTGAACAGTCTTCGCATGAAGAACGGTAGGTCTTGCAACCTCTGAAAAAGGATAAGTGAGTCAAATAACGAACTAGCTGGTATCATCATAGTCTAATACAGCAGATACCATATGTTTGTCCTCGGAATTTAAATAACAGTCTCTTCATTGTACAATGCTAATATATATTCTAACAAGTATAAACCTTGGATACCACCTATAACTAAGCAATTTGGAATGTTCTAATCTGGTAACACCAGAGCGGATGGTGTACAACTTTCTCCTTTCCCTACAATAACTACTGTGAGCATTTCTAGCCTATAAGAACATGGGAGACTGACACGCCCCCCTTTGAAATTGCTAGGGAGCTATCAGGTTTTGTGGCCAATCATATCTCGGTTGCAAAATTTATATCAGGCAAAGGGTGAAGATTTTGAAATAATTTGGCCAAATCTCTTATGTAGACTATATATCTGCAAAGAATGAAAGTCAGCTTTCATGACCAGAGTATAAATAAACCTGAGTTAAGCTGCGTGGTGCTCCACCGAATATGTGATTATAGTGCTCAATCTCTCCCAAAACACGGTGAAGTTGAGGATCATCATTCTGATCCTCTGATATATTAGCAGGTACCAGCAGATTTATAAGGCGGCGACAAATGGGACATTTGCAAGGCTGTACAGCAGCTCCATGATTCCAAACACGGATGATGCACTCTCCTGCAAAAACAGAGAACTTAGAATCGCTAACTACATCTTCGGTAATAAATGATAGTACCCAAGGCAGTAATAAGTGGGGTAGAGTTAGACAATGTAGAACTCAACAACAAACAATACTACTAATATGCATGCAGGGGAAACTGGAACAAATATAATAAGCTTTGCAGTGGATATCTCCATTGTGGAACACCGTACAGTAACACATCAGATTTCCCTAAAATGAAAACTACCATGCATTCGGTTACCAAGGGAACTCAAGGTGACTGCGGCCAGGTGAGTTTCTAGTTTAGTGTGAGCGGACTTTGGATGGGCCGAGATGATGCTCATTAGCTTGGCAATGAAGGTGATTTATCTACAGTTATTGCACGAGGAGATGGTGTTCATTGGCTTCAGTTGCAGGAGACAGTCTTAAAATCTTAGTTTTCCAGATAATGAGAAGCAACCTTAAATCTACTAGTTTCTGTTTCTGCATAACGTCATGCACATTCTGGTACCCACTACCCTGTCATCCTGTTCGACCAAGGTAAGTTACCGCCTCATACAAGGTAAACCGACTTGCTTATTCCTAGTGAATAACGTTACTGACACATTTCCTTAAATGACAACTATTATCCTTCAACCAGTGGATAAGGTAGCATTTGGTAGTATTGAAATATCTTTTCCTGTCCAGGTGGATGTGATCTGAACTCAAGATGAAAGAGTTCATATGATTTTCTTGCTTCGGCCCTACGAAGGGACACTGGATACACCGAGATGATGCTTCTCGGCTCGGTAGCGGAGTTATTTTTCTACAATGCTTGCATGAGGATATTTCACGGAGTGAATCGGTGGTGTTCACCGACTTCACTTGCAGGAAACAACCTTAAGTGTTATTGTTTCCATATAGTGAGAAAAAAAAAAACTTAATTCAGCTTATTATGTTTCTGCATCGGTCGTGCACATTCTAGTACCCACTACCCCGTGTGCTCCCGTTCCACCTGTACTTGACCCAAGGAAACCATACACACCCTAAACCCTCATTTCGGATCGATTTGAGCACGCACATCCTAGAAACACTCTGCGATAGAGCAACGGCCAGTTCTCGATCTGGGAATCCGGCTCCGCAGCTCACAGTCGCTCCGAACGAATCTACAAACAACCCCGAAGGCCAAAGCCGTCCCTCGCGTATCCGATGGGGAGCAAACTAATTCAGGAGGAGCAACAGCTTCTCGGCCGACAGCTCCCAGGGGAGCAATTTGATGGGGATCCTCGTAGAAAGGACCAAAGAGGGAATGGGGGAAAGGCGGAGAGGGATCGGGGGGAGGAGAGGGGAGAGGGACGAACCGCAGAACCAGTGGGAGCAGTTGGCCTGGCAGGGGATCCGGAAGCGGTCGTGGCAGACCGAGCAGACGTCGTCCTCCGGCGGCACCGGCGACGAGGAGGCGGCGGAGCTCATCCCCCTCTTTTTCCTTCCCTTCCCTCTCCCACACGGGACACGCGCTCGAACACGTCACGCGCTTTTTTTTTCTTTCCCTTTCACGGTCAAGTCGTCGGCGGTTTTGATTTGTTCTGCTTTTCCCGTCGTCGACGCGACGCGACGCGGTTTCTCATTCGAGACCCCGAGACCAAGGGCTTAATTGGTTCCACTTAAAATATGCAAAAATTACATGTTTCAAGTTCTACTAGTTGTGATAGGAAGAGATGCATTTGGATCAACCATAATCCTGCATTTCTACATACTAATATTCTTAGGAATGATTGTAATCTTGTCGTGTAATTAATAAACCTTAGAGTTTTCAACAACAAAAAGCTCTCGGCGCCACTTGCATTCTGGCTGGCTCAAGGGTGTAATTGCTTGTCGCCATTCTCTTAAGGCTGGTCATAGTGGGGAGTAACTTAGACTAGTAACATGGGAATGTTACTAGTCTAAGTTACTACCTTCATAGTGGGTAGTAACTTATATGTGGTGTCATGCATTGTATCATTTATTATCTGTCTCATGTTAGTGTGACATGTTTCTTCTTTCTTCATTAATTAGCATGCCATGTCACCAAAATGCATTGAGATGTGTGATGTTACTAGCTATGTTACTCCCACTATGAGCAGTCTAAAAATGCAAAAATTACCTGTTCAAAGTCCTCGACGCGGATCGAGGTTTGCATTGTGGCTAGTAGGCTGCTAAAATCAGTTTGTTTCTGGCCAGGTGGGAACGCTTAGTTCGGCGTTCAGCCGTTCCCTAAATGCATGTGTCAGTAGTGCGACAAGCGGAAAAGATGTTCGCGTGGGAGGCTGATACGAGATGGTGGTGAAACCAAAAATGTCTGAAAAGTTAGTGTCGCCTCCTATATCCGGTTACCTCCAAGCAAAACACCACATTTTCGCTCTCGGCATCGGTTGCAGAGGTTCCACTTATCTAGTTTACCAGTTGTTTTCGTCTACTCGAGCAAGGGAAGGACGACCTTGTCCGTTGCAACGGCAGCTGGTCTCCTTTGTTTCTAGCCCGAGATATGCGGGCAAGCTCTTCTTCCTCTTTGACCTCGGCTACTCTCCTGGCCGCAATCACTTCCGTTAGCTCTTTCCGTTAAAAGTTTTTTTTTCTGGACTAGTATTTTTTTTTTGACAATCAATAACATATATTCATATATTCATAGCAACAAATAGTACATGGTAGAGATACATGAACTGACTCCAACGATTACAAAATAAAGTCTAAAAGATAGTAACAAATTTTCGAGGTCTTCAAATTCTTTCTTCTTCCGAACACAATCTTGTACTCTTCAAGGCAAAGATAGATAACCAATGAGCTGTGAATCGACGAAAGTTCTCCTATAATTTTTTGAGCCGCAATGCCAAGGCTGCGTGCACGCACGCAACCATTAAAGCATCATACAACATCCAAGAACACACCATATCAGGGAATAATAACCGACTAGCTTTGTCGTCGTCGATGGAGAGCCGAGTACGAATCACCATTGTCGAGGACGTAGCAGACAAAACTGCGAGGATAATCCTCCTCGCGGCAACAACGACAAAAGATCCAAAATCGATCTGGCGAAAATCTGAAGGCCCATACCTAGAAAATTGTGATTGATCAACACCACCATTGACGTCGGGAAGAAGATCTCGTCGCCGAACGATAG
Source organism: Lolium multiflorum (assembly GCA_030979885.1). Classification (NCBI taxonomy): domain Eukaryota; kingdom Viridiplantae; phylum Streptophyta; class Magnoliopsida; order Poales; family Poaceae; genus Lolium; species Lolium multiflorum. Next base: position 34,664,072 of record CM061750.1, read on the forward strand.
GCCGAAGATCACTTATTGCAGACGATGCCATCTCCATTGAGGGGAAACCAAGAAGGCGGCTACCAAAATCCTAACATAATCTAATGAAAACAATACTTTTATTCGCTCCAATCATAGATCGGGTTTCCTCGACGCCGGAAGCCGCGGAGGAGGAGCAATCTATGAAGGAGGATGAACTGGAGGCGGCTAGGGGACACCCACGGTTCTCCGTTCCTCTCCATCGTTTCTCCGTTCCACGTTTCGCTATGTCTGAGAACCAGCAGTGATTGCGGATTCCCCTCCTTGTGCGCGCGCGCCTTCTCCCCACCCCAGCCACCGTGGATCCCGGCGCGGCGCCGACCCACACTGCCCAGGCCGGCGAGGCCGACCGATTTTATGTCCCAGAGTCCCCTCCTTGCGCGCGCCTTCTCCCCTGGCCACCTCTTCTGCCATGGACGCTCCTCCGCACGTGCGCCTCCATTGCCCAACAAGCGGGACATGGTCGCTCGACTCGTGGAGTGAGGGGCCAAGCTGCCTCGCCGTCGGTAGCTGCTGGGCACCCAGCGGACGCTCCCGGGGATGGCAGGCCAGGGAACTCGAGGTGGCGCAGGGTCGTGAACTGCGTTGGAGGCTGCGCTGCGGCACTGGTGGAGTGCGCGCTGCCGACACCAGCGCTGGCGGCCTCTCATCTAGTCCCGCCCCGCTCCTCTCATCTAGTCCCGCTACGCTCCTCCGCCCCGCTCTGCGTACTCTGACGGTTCCCTCCGACGACCACCTCTGACTGATGGCCTCCTCCGATACACGCAGCGTCCGGCCGAGACAACTGAAGCCATTCTCTGTTTTCTTTGACTATCCCAGTTTCTTCAGGTTTTGGAGAAATAGCAGCACAAAAAATTCAAATCTTAATTGATGGTCACTTATATAAGAGAGCAAAACAAATGAATTGAAATCTAAATAGTGACAACAACAACAACTATCTGCAACACCGGCGCGGGACGAGGCGGTCGGGCCAAGGCGGGACAAGGATCTCTTTTTTTATTAACTATATGCAACGCTGCATAACAATGTGTTTATTATTAGGCCAAGGAGTAGTTAACATTATTGCACTAGGGGTAAAAGAGTCATCTTAGGTATCACCGTTGATGTTAAAATTGTACTACAGGGCCATATAAGGAATCAACCGAAAATTCAGGGTCAAAAAGGGACGATTTTTTTTCCGAGGTCAAAAAAGGAAGCCAAATTTTAACTAGGGTCAAATAAGGAATTCTCTCTTAATTTTTCAACCTCCAATGAGCCAAGCCCATGTAGAATATGAAGATAACATGTGCTAAATAACTAATTTTCAAAAAATAACTAATTTTCAGATTTGACATTTTTCAGATTTGAATATTTTTTTTTAAAAAAAGGTTTCCCAAATTTAAAATTTTGCAAATCTGATCATTTAAAAAAACTACAACATTTTTTACAAATAATTACCATATTTGATAATTACAAAAACTAAGAAAGGAAAGAAACATAAACGAAAAAAGAATCAGAAAAAACATAAGAAAAAAAACAGTTCATAACATGAAGAAAAAAGAAAAAGGCCAAAATTGGGCTAGGTCCATCAAATGCTTGCGGTTGGTTGGTCGACATATAGGAGTTGGCGGGATGAAGCACCTACAAATGGGCTGTGGGCCAAAAAGGTTTCTTCATTTTAGAGTGAAAAATACACACAGCAGTGTGTATCTTGTGCTGAAAAGAATAAGATAAATGTCTTGTACAAAAATAATATAGCCACATTACCATTAAAAAATACATATAACCTTCACTTCCCGCCTTCCACTTTAAATAATATAACCTGCACTTTGACAAACCATATAACTTGCACATACACAAGCGTACAATATCATGATTATGGAACATCCAAGATAACGAAGATGCCACTCTTCCACTGCAAGCAAAGTAAACCCCATGCACATGTTTATTAGGGTTACAAGTAGTTTGAAAAAGTTTGGCCATAAATTTAGTTAGCAAAATATAAATTATGCCACAAAAATTGGTCAAACTTTTTCTTTAACTACGAGTAACCCTAATAAACAAGAGGGAGTGTTGAACATTGATATCACTGGGATGGGAATAAATCCAATGAATATTCTAACAACACCAGGGAATGTATCTTTATTACACTTTTATCTATTTTTAACGTTTCTCAGCGAAACATCACCAGCCTAGAATACTCAATATAAGCCAGAATAAACAATACTAGCTTTAAACTACACAATTAAGCACAATGCTGTAGTGACAGTCAACAGCCAAGGAGTGTAAGACCTGCTACCTATGAAAATGGAGATTTTCCTTTCACCCACTGCGCAAGAGAATATGTCCTTTGGTGGTGATATGTACTGGGCACAATGGACTCTTACGCCATTGAGGGGTCAGAAATCAACAGAGTACGTGTCTGGAAGCAATATAGAACTACTGCCGTCGCAACATTGGCAGCCTTCCTGTCCTTCTCATTCCGACTTAGCAAAGATAGCTGGCAAATGGGAAAAGGTCAGATCAGTTTACTGTGGATGATAAATATGGCGTGGTTTTTACTAGAATATCTACAGTGCAATATGATAAACAATGCACCCAAATAAAGAAAGGAGTCACAAAAAGCTTAAGCTGCTGAATGGCAAGCTCTACATCTTTTGCTTGCACTTAATTAGTTCCTACATGATAGAAGTAACAGAATCTAGGATACGGTGGTATTTGAAAAAAATCTAGCAATAACACATCAATGTTTAGTGCTTAGTTGATTGAAAAGATGATTTTACCCCCAATATCAGCACCAACAGAAACTCCTTCGGGGATAACTGCATCCCCAAAACCCAAATTGACAACTTGGCCAGTCCAAGGGGTGGACTGTATGGGCAATCACCAACTAGTGATAGCCTTTTTGAAACATAGTCATGGGAATGCATCAGCGACAATGGAAATGCATTTCTTTCAGATCAGCCCAACTGCTTTTGAACTTTTGGTTATAGCATTTTCTTTTGTGGATGCTGCAGTATCTCCAACTCCAACTCCAAAAAACAACTTTTCCATGTAATGGTCAAGACTACTAGAGTTGGGATAAGTACCATAACCAAAATCTAATGCATGGTTTACTGACAAAACAAAATCTTCAGGGCTGGTTGACTTGTGGCACGATGACTCCTCCGAGCTCGTTGTCCACACTATATTGCTGAAGTTGTCACCAATCGGAAGTAGGGCAACTGGACCAGAAGGGAGAATCCTCTGTCATGCGGTCATTCTCTGCAATATGCTCCACTGTACATATAATCGCACTCTGAGGATATTTCACCAGATGTTTTTATGCTGGCAGTCTTCCTTACATTGGTCTTGGAAGTTGGAATCATCAGCTCCTACATGTGGCCATAAGTATACATAGGCGATTGAAGGCAATGAAGATATAGAAAAGTTTAAATGAATGGAGAAGCAGATATAGGAAATTACCACCAACTTTGAATATAAAGTCTGTTAACCACTATACAATGTACTATTTAAGTGCTGAAGTACAGTTTTGTATTGCCTGCCACAAGTTCATGAAGCACACTTATACTTTTTTAGGTGATGTTAATAGTCTTATTCACAGGGGTGAAGCCAGAGCCAGAATTCATTGGGTTCATCTCTTAGTGTTGCTCTATAATCTTTCACTAATTAACAATACCACATACTAATATAGTGAAGGATTAACTAATATAATTGGGTTCAGCTGAACCCAATAGTTGCATGCCAGCTCCGCCACTGCTTAATCATAAGGTATAAAATGATCTTGAATATCCTAAAATGACCAAACGGAAGACACTGAAAAGATGATTTACCCTACCCAATTGGTATCTCTTGATTTCCCGTCAAAGTGCAGACAAGGAGTAGCAGAACTGAAGCCACCATCAACTGGCAAATCAATGTTGCATCTCTTCAAGATGTAACTGATAACTAGAAAATTACCCCGCGCTTTGCAGCGGGTATATCTTGAAGAGATTTATTGTGTGAATGAAATGGTATAAATGTGTGAAACATTTAATTTATCTATACTAAATGTAAGATTCAATTGGTCATGGTAGTCGAGAGGCTAAACTAAATCGATGTGAAATGATCATGTATTTGACCAGTTAAATGTTGTTAGGTTCTGAAATGTACCTATTTGATGTATAAGATAAAATCAAGGGGCCAAAAAGCTGATGATGTGGATAGCTTGAATTAAGATATGTCATGCACATTGTGACATAGACTTTTTTTTTAATATCATGAATGTTTAAACATGAAAGAGCACATGATCTTGAACATCAGTTACATGATTTTTATCATTGCAAAATAATTGGCAGAAATTTGCTTACTTGGCTGAGTAGATTCCCGTTTATTGTTGCAGGAACATCTACTTAAACATGGATATAACTACTTATTTTACCATGGTAAAATTGGATCATACAAATTAGGAATTTCCTTATTTCACTGAACTCAACTAACATCGTTCGACATAATGTTGTGTGCCAAGCAAATAATGTCCGATACTTTAGACTTCGACTGGAAAAGGGATTATCTTGTTAGAAAAGCTAATGATCAAGAAAAGTATATATGCTTCCACTTTGTACTTACAATCCGTACAATCCAAGGTGTAGTAGTAAAAGTAAGAGGATAAGAGGAAACTGTACCTCTTCATTTGTTTTGTTTCATTTTACTATTTTTTTATAAAATTGGTATTTTCCTTGAGAAAGGGAGCAACAAGTCTGTTGATTTCCACCGCATAATTTAGCTAATGCCTGAAACAAAATATAATTAAGAAAATAATAAATTATCTCCCGATGAGTTGTTGCTAAAACTAATCATCAAATCATCAATTGTCACCCAAAAACTATAAAAGGTAGTAACCGAGAAAGAACTACCATGGTGAACTGTTGGTTTAAAATGATAAAAAAAATTAGCATGCATGTTATCTCTGCAATCCGAGATAAATAAATAAATAAAATAACACATGACCTTGGTGCCAACTCGGAAGAAGCAACGTGTCACACAGCTTCTACAGAGAGAAGAAAGTTTAATGTAAGATGAGATAAATAAACACATCGTGGACTGAGAAGGATATACCAAACAAACAACCAGGGAAAAACTTTACGTGCATAGCCAAGTAAAACTGCCGCAACAAATGATATCCAAAGTGAACAGCTTACCAGCTATGTGATATACCAAATCACAGCTGACATGGAAGCAGAGTGATCAATTCCAAGGAAGAAGTATGTACATATCAGAGGGTGTATGTTGTTCTTGATCATGTGCATCTCTTGACCCGGCGACCGTTGAAGAGCACGTATAGAGTAAATACTAATGTAACTAGTAACCTCCCCTAAAATAATAACTAATAACCGCACTACTAAAGTGAGCCGAGTAGTAACAGATGCAGATGTTAAATTATTAGAATTCAAACTTGCCAGCATTAATGACAGTAAGACATCCAGAAAGCACGGAAATAGGACTTACAAGCAACTTAACACTAAAAACAACATGGGGTTAACTTATATATTCAGATGGTGTCCTCAAAGCATAAAAGATGGTAAAGTAAGTGAAAGATGCACCATATCATTCACATTATGTGAATAAATGAGGAAACCATCAGTACTTCACTAAAACATATTAATGCATAATTTTAAAATGCGACATTTCGTCAACGAAATATTGTTAAGCATGGAGCTCCTATGTAATCATGCTAACACAGCATAATGCCAGTAACCAATCATAGACTTCATATTGAACAGATATATCACCTAGCATCTGCATCGTAATATCTAACATCAACAGCTCTATATTCACCTCTGTAAGAGATGACTAAATGCAGAAATACTACTAGCTCATCAAAGCATAATATATCACATTTGCAACTCCAGATTAACTAGTGATGGACTAGGCGCTCTGAAGCAAAACAATAATGCAATATCATGCTAGTAAATAATTGACCCCTCCAGATAAAACTGTAACCCATATCATCTGTTGCGTGCCTTGCCACCACATCTAAGAATGATAACCAAATGGAGAAAGCATCACTAATTTATCAAAGCATAATACTTCACATATTTTAACACCAGATAAGCTACTAAAAAATTATGTGTTGAGCATGCAGCATTAAATCCCATGTTAGTATAATAAAGCTACTTCTATATCAGATAATAACGCCTAGCAGCTGGTGCATAACATCCGCATAAACGACATCGTCAGCACATCAAAAAATGATGGCTAGATGCAGAAAACATCACCAGTTTGAATGCAGAGTAGTTCTGATATTTAGCAGCAGATAATAAGCTACTAATGATATTGCAAAACTGTGAAAAGCAGTAACTTCATGCTAGACCACATAAAACTATGGTAAACACAGTCTTACCACTATAATCACAAAGTTGTTGCATCTAACAAAAAAAAGTTGCCTTAACACAACAAAAGAAGTGTGCACGCATGTAAATTCGGGCAGCACCGCAGCAGTAATCACTCTTTTTATTCATGGACCACTAGTGATGTCAATGTATTTCAATGGCTTAATTCATACCCACTGTTGCCCCTATTACTATAGGTTGTTATGCTTCGCAGAATAAACTACCATCATAAGTTGCCATGGAAGCTCATACGTTGGATACACAATACAAGTATCGTAATTTTCTTCTTTCTAGTTTTAACATTCAGAGAACGGAACAATACACCAAAATCGGAACAGAATGCGGAAAGGGGGATTGTTGTCCTTCTAGTGCGGCAATGCAGATGTCCCCCTTGTACATTCAAACAAAAGTACAGTATGTCTTGGTAGTAATCAGCTTTGCATCAGGTGAAAAAGGGGGAAAACACCATCCAGGTGGCCAAAAAAAAGAGCAAAGTTTCGCACTACAAAGTAGAAGTATGAAATACTTTGCCCAGGTGATGCTAGCGAATCTTGGTAGTCATCGGTACCGAAAAAAGCAAGATACTATACCAGGTCCATGTATCAGTCCGTGTTGCTACTGAACCTGACATTAACTACTAATTGTCTCCCATGCCGTCACACTTGACTACACCTCTTAATTCAATAGGACAACGATACTAGAACAAAAACATGAACAGGTTGTGTAGATGTTGCTGACATTAGGTCAAAGACCCCCAGGTTGGGAACAAGAAGAGAAACATCAACAAAAGAAATGATAATCAAGCTTTCTTATCATCCCAGGTGCATTTTAAAAAGGATAAAGATTAAATCAGTACTTCATATGTAGTGCAGGTTTACTGGAAAGGTATCACAACCAACATTATACAATTGTATACTCATGGATTCATGACCACTTATCAATTTCTTGTAAGACGTATGCCCCATCAGTTCATAGTAAGCATTAAAAAGGCTACTGGTTCCAAACTCCAAAGTGCAAATATCCATGGCCTAACCAGAGGCTAGTTACCATTAGCAACTCCAGCATCTACGACGACCTCATCCTGCACGGGTGAGACGGGGAAAATCAGCACACCCCGACCCTCCCCTTGTGCACAAGCCAATGAAAAGCGGGAGACACGTGGCGTTACCTTATGCTATGCAAGGAGCCGCCGGGCGACACCCGGATCTGGCCCAAACGACGACGACGGTGAACGTGACCGGAGGATGTGTAGAGATATCGGCGTTTAGTGGGAGCTCTCTCCACGACGGGGGATGCGGCGGCGGCGGCGGCGGCGGCGGACTAGTTGATTTGCAGGGTATGGATGGGGAACGAGTCCTCTCTCCTCGATAGATTACACAGCGCGCGGGCCGTGCGATGCAGATCCTACGGTTCACAAATCCGACGTCGCAGCGATAGATACACAAGACGCACCCCAAACTCTCTCCCCAAAGTCACCTGCTTCGTCCATTCACAACCCAACCTCCCCCGGCCACGCCCCCCACACACCACCACGCCACCACCGCCTCCCCCGTCAGCCCGCCGTCGCCGCCGCCGCCGCCATGTCTAACCAGCTGCTCTCGCGGCTTTGGAACTCCGTTCCCAAGCGAATCATTGTATCTCCAAACACCAAAAAGGTGGCGAGCGGCGCCTTCCTTGACTGGCGCCGCGCTCAAGACATCAAGAACAGCTTCAAGAAGCAAAGCCTGCCCAATCGGCCTCTACGGCCGATGGAAGCCGCGGAGTGCATCCTCCATAACATCTACGGCCGGCAACCGATCTTGGAGACGGCGGTGGCCGCGTTGCCTTCGGCGGCGGCGGTGCCGCGTTGGCAGACCAGCGAGGGAAGCTGGGTCCTCCTGGCCGTCGTCCCTCGAGTGGTCCGCGACGCGTTCATCCCCGAGACAAGTTCGTTCCACCTCGACCTGTTCGAGCCGCTTCATGCCAGCATACTCAAGGTGCCGAGGCGCCTTGCCACGGCAGAAAAGTCGGCGGCTTCCTACCCTTTCGTCGCTGCCGCCGGCGACGAAGCGATGTTTTTGCTTTATTCGCCGATGGAGCCGGCGGAAGAGGTCGGCGTCATCATCGAGGCGCAGGATCTTTACATCATGGACATCTTCTTCGCGACTCCAACTCCGACCGCGTCGGCCCCAGACGCGCTCGCCGACGCCGCTGCCTACTTCCTGTGCGACGGGCGCACCAGCGTGGCCACACGGCTCCCTGATTCGGGTTGGCCACTCATACCTCTGAGTGTGGGCATGATATCTTCCACAGATCCTTTGTCCACCACCGCAGCCGAGCTGCATGTCGATGCTTTAGGCTGCCGCGCCACACTCCTGATCTACTCCTCCACGGCCAACACATGGTCCGAGAGAGTGATGCACTACCTGGTTCCCGATGTCGGCAGGCCATGGAGTGGCAACTCGGTTCTTCTCCATGGGGATACACTGATTTGGGTGGATTTATCTCTGGGCTTTCTTGCGTACAATCTGCGCCATGAACAAGATGAGGATGCTCTTCGCTACACGCCCCTCCCTGCCGGATGCAAGATGCCACCGGGCACTCCGGGTCTTGAGAAGAAGCGCTGCGCCGCCATCTGCACAACTGGGATGTTGCATTACATGGAGATTGATGATGATGGCGAGGGCGAGCCAGGGCTGGCCCTGTGGGTGTTCAATGAGCAAGAAGAGGTGTGGTGCCTCAAGCACGCCATGCAGTTCAACTCTCTCTGGACAGACACCAGCTACAAGGATTCGGGCCTGCCCCGGGAGGTGCCGGCTGTTGCGTTTCTACACCCGGACGGTGACATCCCATTCTTCCTTCTGCGATCGGTTCTATTTGGTATCGATTGCAGGATTGGCAGACTGATATGCTCTGAGTTCCTGTGTTTGGATCACCCCCCGCCGCCTCTACATTCCTCGAGGGTCTTACGAGTATGGCAGTTACCAAGCGATGGTGGTGACGGCGACGATGAAGAAGAAGAGGAAGAGGAGATTACTGCTGAAGTGTTTGTGCGTCGCATCATCTACAGGCGCCTGTGGGGGCGGGGCGGAGGCCCTCGTTTCATCTGATCAATATCTCAGTTTTCTTCTTTTTGGTGTGTTCTGGTCTTGTGGATCAATTTGGAGCTTGTTTTGATCTGTTTTTATGTTGTGAACCATCTAAGTTATATTGTTACTCATAGACTATATTTTGGTGAGTTAATGTTAATTGTGTGTCTATTTTGCATTGTGAAATTTGTTTATCCGATGCCACAAAGCATTGTCTCTGTAGAACAGCGTAGTGGCAGATGACATGCCGTCACAGAGCTTACACCTGCTCAAGAAAACGAGATCGAATTGAGACAGTGATGATAGTCTCAATGAAATGGAACAAACCTGTTCCAACTCACTCGGTCCGTGACATTGATGAAATGCATCAGCGAAATGGAGGAGCTTCTGCCTACCATCAAGTGTTGTTTAAAATTATGTGCCGTGCTGCCTCTGCCCTGCCAAAGGAAAAGGGTCGATGCATCACAGTGAAGCTCGCACACTGGCAAGATAGAGCAGATATAGTTATCCAATTCTCAATACTACACTACACCAACTGCAAAAAAGTAGTAGCACAAAATGATTTCATGAAAGATTACCTTCCACATCCACTTTCGGGCTTCGTCCAGACCAAACTTTGCACGCTTGACCTTCAGCAAAATGACCAAAGCTGGCACTTTGTTAAGTACTAATATATGTAAAAAAAAAGTAGTAACTACCTTATTGTACTTCTTCAGAGACTCTGTATTGGCAATCAGATCAAGAAATGGCAAGATATATGAGACATTTTTATTACTATTTTTCACATTTTTAAATGTGTTTAAAATGCATTTCAAATAAAGGGTGCATATGCACCACCCTGTCCGTACTTATATAGCTTTTTTATTAATTCAATCTTTATAAGAATTTGACCAACTTTATAAAAAATTATATCAACATAAATAACATCAAATTGGTATATTATGAAACTACATTTTAATACGGATTCAGTGGTATTATTTTTGTGTCAAAATTGTTGCTTTATTTTTCAATAAAGTTGGTCAATTTAAAAAATTGAAACGAGGGCCAAAACTTGGCCCTATTCGATTAATTAAGAAGTTCTAGTATTACAATACTATAAAAATAAGATTACAAGAGTCTACTCTCATGGCATTATTTCACTCAAACGTTTCACCCCCCCCCCCCCACAAACCCACAACCGAGCTTCCTTGTTAATCTTGTGTAGGATAACAAAAGGCGGTGCATGCTTGTTTTGAAACACCCGGGCATTGCGCTCATTCCAAACTTTGTATTGTGTGATCCGCCCATTGGTGGGAAAGAGGCCATCGATTCCTATCCAATCTTTAATGAGGCCCCAAAGACGGATGGTGTATCTACAATTGACGAAGAGGTGTGTGACCGACTCCATTTTTTGTTTACATAGAGGGAACACACCATAATTGGGTCAACCTCTCTTTGCCAACCGGTCCGCCGTCCATAGCCTATTTTGAGTTACAAGCCAAGCGAAGAACTTCATGTTAGGAAGGGCACAAAATTTCTAGATAGCTTTCTTGCATAACGCACCATTTCTTCCTCTTCAAATCGACCTTTCCAATCCAATCGTTGTCGTGAGGAGCTTGCATAACGCACCATTTCTTCCTCTTCAAAGCATCGAATATGAGAGTACACGGAAGGAATGAGTAGCGGACGGAGGGAGACGCGTATACACTACATGCGCATAGAAAAAAATCAAGCATTTTTTTCTTACTCGAGACGTTTTTTATTATCACAAAATGTAACTTGAATTTAAGGGTTTTGTGTGATCTGAGAGCTTGATCCACGTACGTGTTATGCCTCTCACAATCTTTATTTATGTTGTGCAACTTTCTATAACTAAAACTATATATACTTATTTCCCTAGTTTCTACTACGTATTTGTAGCTTCCTAGATGTGAAGGGAACTAGGCATGACGTGGATACCCGAATCTTTATTTATTTTGGTTGTTGTTGTAAAAAAAAAACAATGCAGGTGCACCATGGCCGGTACTCGAGAACTTGTTCGAGTGCACTTGATGCAGCCCTTCGGTACGTCAGATAATTACGCCATGACAATCTCAAATATCTCGTCAAATAGTCGATGTTGGTCGAGGTATGCAAATATCATAAAGTGTCAAGTGAATGTGATGCATAATGGGGGCTTGATATGGTGGGAAAACTACAAAAGTTTTGGCCAGGAGGACACGTATATTTGCTATTGGTTGTCGACAAATTCACCAAGTGGATCGAAGCAGTACCAGTAACTTCGGCAGATGCAGCATCGGTGGTGAGCTTCATCAAAGGCATGGTTTTTCGATTTGGCGTCCCAAATAGCATAGTCACGGATAACGGCAGCAACTTCACCTCTAAAGAATTCAAGACATATTGTGAAGAACTAGGCATCAAACTACACTTCGCATCAGTGGCGCACCCGCAAACCAATGGCCAAGTCGAAAAAGCGAACGGTATCATCTGCAACGGCATCAAGAAGCGCATGTTAACACCATTGGAAAAAGCTCGGCACACCTGGATTGACGAGTTGCCTAGCGTGCTATGGAGCATACACACAACACCCAACACAGCAACGCAAGAAACTCCGTTCTTTTTGGTCCACGGAGCGGAGGTAGTGCTCCCGATAAAAATAGAGCATAATTCTCCGAGAATTGCAGAATATGATGAAGAGACCTCAAGGAAGGCGCTAGAAGATGATGTTGATGCACTCTATGAAGCCAGGGACGAGGTGCTATCGAGAGTCACCACATATCAACAGAATCTGAAAAATTATCATAGTCGATGTTTGCGACCAAGGTCCTTTCAAGTTGGCGACTTGGTTCTTCGACTCACACAAGACAGTCATGAAAAATTCGAGTCTCCATGGTTAGGTCCATACATCGTTACAGAAGTTATCCCAGGGGGAGCCTACAGGTTGAAGGACAAAAAGTCGGGCAAGAAAGAAGGGAACCCGTGGAACGTGGCGCAGCTACGACGGTTCTACGCCTAGAAGACGAAGAAAATCTTTGTAAACATACATTGTATCCAAATAGCTCGCAAGTTTTCAAACGCACTCTTTTCCTTTCAGGGCACCGAGTGGGGCTGAAAGGTTTTTAATGAGGCGGGCTTGCGAAGCTGCAATATAGTATGATTGAAATAAAATAAAATTGATGGAATATGATTCTTTCGCAAGCAAGGCCCGGGGGCTTATACCCGAAATTTTTCAAATATACTCGACAACGCCTTGGTTTTCTAACAAGCCTCGCGAAAAAATAAAGCCACAATAAAGAGGGTCATACTGATAACTTTACATAAAATCTCGCAATATATACAATACATGGTTCTCGCAATATACAAGATTTCTTCTTTGTTTCAGATAAAACTCGACAGCAGAAAAAGAAGACAAGGCATATATCAAGTCAACTATATTTACTCTTTCACCTTCCACAAAAGCATCCATGGTATCATCATAATGGTATTCCTTGAAGAAAGCAGCGTCCATCCGTAGAAGATCCTCGATCACTTGCTCAGCTGTGGGTGTCACTGCGTCATTGATCTTGTCGACACTCCTTCTTCTTTTCTTCAATTTGGAGTGGCAGATATCAACAACGTTAGCCATATTCAACTTCGGGTAGAAGATTTGCAACACGATCAAAGAAAATCTAGCACCAGCCATTAATTGAGCCTTCACAAATTCATGGATTCGACGAACACTCTTGAATTTGTTCATCAAGTCAGGAAAAGTTTTAGGCTGAAGATTCCGAGGAAACATGGCATTGTAAACCATGGCCAGGGTGTTCGTGCAGAATTCAAGATACTCCCTAACCTGAGCCGCGCGGTCTTGGAATCGTACAATCCGACGGGTGCGGTCTGGGTTAGACCAAAAGCCAGCATCGTTCTGCAGAGCAAGTTGAACAAGAACCTCGGATCTTGCATCAACACATTGATCTTCGGCAGCAGCGTCCAAAAAGGAGCCTAATTATGTTAAAGGGAACAATGAGGCGTGAAAAAGACACATACGGATAGTAAAAGGAAGAGTAAAGAGGTAAAGCTTACCCGCCATATCCAAACTTGCATCGGTCAAAAGGTCGAGCATATATTCTTCGCGGCTGGTGGCGCGTAAAGCTTCGTCTGTAGCAGTTTCTTTCAACTTCAGAGCTTCTTGGGCCTGTTGAAGCGCAGCTCGTTCACGATCCAAGGATTTTCGGGATTAGTCCATAATAACAACAGCTTGCCTCTTCATTGATTGAAGTTGTTGTCGAAGTTCACTTAACTCTTGAGATAGGTCAGCACATGAAGAATCGGCGGCAAAATCGTCGATAGGAACTCTCGAATAAGAGGTGGCGGGCGAAGCATCAGAAGTCTTAGCAGCCGCGGTATTGTTATCAAACACCAACTGGTAAAAGGAAATATCGACATCAATCATTCGGCAAGCGGTACTTCAGTAATCATCAAGATATTTACAAGTTCATTACAAAAGTCGACTCCTATTGAGCCAATAAAGGTTGTCGCAAGTCATAACAAGAGCGACAACCTCAAAAGGAAAGAGAAAAATAAAAAAACATAGGGGCTGGACGGTCTACTTGACCTCCGTCTTGGCGGTACTAGCGGAAGCAGCAGGCTTCGAGCTGAGGAAGGCAAGGATTTTCTTCGAGTGAGGCTTGGCGTCCTTCACCAATGCCTTCCATTTTTCCTTGTTCATCTTCTCGGGGTTACCAGCCTTTGCCCAGTCGACCTCTTGCTGGCTGTTAGCAACCAAGGTAATGGTACCTTCGACTCCAATCTTCAGATTGTCTTGTCGATAGGCTAATGCAAGGTCTTCCTGGGGAAGGAAGCGCTTGTTAAGCTCAGAGAAAATTTGCGGTTACGTCTGCTTGTGGAACAAATGGGGGAAGAGGCGCGTAAACGTGGCTCGCGCATCGAAAATATTGGTGCGCGCCAGATCCCCTTGCAATTCGAGGATGGTGAGGGTGTCGAGAAGACGATCCTCCTCAGCTTCATGCAGGGTAAAATCTTCACCCATCCTTCCTGTTGGAGCAAAGTATAAGTTCATCAATACTCAGAAAGGCAAGAAAAGATCAAAACGGAGGCAGGCAAAGGAAAACACTTACTAACGAATCACCAGTTTTGGGTTTCCAAACGATTTATGATAGATTCCTCACGCGCGATTTGCTGAGAGACCTTGTCGCTCAGAGTAGTTTCAGCATTGTGGAGCCTCTGACGAAGATCTCCAACAACAGCAGCATCTTGCTCAGCCTTCTCGCGAGCTTTTTCGCTTTGCTCAAGCTTAATAGCCAATGCATCAGCGCGTTTTCGGCTTTGTCAAGGGCCTCTGAAAGGAAGGTCGAGATGCGAGAATCCGCTGTCAGAACACAAAATAGGTTTGCCGAGAAAAATGGATTACTAGGAGTAAAGCGAGACTCACCTCTCAAATCTTTGGCTGCCTCACGAAACCCAATAAATTGGGTGCCAAGTTTGATGAGATGATTCATCACAGGCTGTAAAGGAAATATTGGGAAACAAGTTCAGTAGAGGAAAAATTCGACAAACGATCAAAGATAGACTGGCAGAACAAAATAGCAAATCAAGAAGGAAAAAGAACTTACATCATTCAAGGAAGGAGTTGAGGAACCCCCAGCAACAATCTCATGGCTCTCGCCAGCCCCAGTCCTTGCCCTCTTCGGTGAAGGGGCTCGGGGGCTGGTTATAGGAGTCGACGTTTCCACGTTTTGTTGAGGGGGAGGGGAGGATTCCTCGGCAGCGCGGCGTGCTTCGGAAAGAACCACGGTGTTCGACGTGCTCGTTGGAGCCGTGCCATGAACCGCGGTTTCTTCTTCCTCCTCTTCGCCACTGTTAACATAGAAAAGTGAGCAGGCCAAACAAACAAGAGTCACGCAAAAAATAGCAACAAAGAAACTTACGAGCTAACGGAGCCCGCGTCATCATAAGTGTTGAAAGTACCCTCTTCTTCGGGCAACATTTCTTCGGCAACTGGTTCAGTGGGCTTGGAGCTGCCGGAGTCTTCGACTTCGGCCCTCTTCCTCTTGTTCCTTGGAGAAACAGCGAGAGGAGGGGAGTCGGAGCGACCGGATTCAGAAGCTTCGGAGTCAGTTTCTTTTTCGAAGGAAGCCGCAGATTTGTGAGATCCCGCGACTTCACTCTCAGGATGAGAGGATTCTTGCGACTCGTCATTAACAACGGTTCGCTCATCCACCTCTCCACCTTCAGGGAGGGGAGGAAGAGAAGATAGAATTTGATGGTTCTGTCGGATGAAAAAGCAACACCAAGGTAAAACTAAGGAAATAAGAAAGCATTCGAAAAATAGCAGTACAACTCAAGAGAAAAGCAACTTACTTCGGGAAGGGCGTGGCTGCCACTGTATGGCTCCACGCGACAAGAGGTTGGAACCTCGTGCTTCTTGCTCAGCGAAGAAAACCGTCGAATGAGCCTCTCCAAGTCCTTCACAGAAAGGTCCTTGGACACGCGATCAACATCTTTCTCGCCAGCATACATCCAGAGGGGGTTTTTGCGAGCCTGCAGAGGCTGCACCCTTATTCTAAGGAAATGAGCAGTGATTTGAATACCCGGCAGTTCTTCACCGTGGGTGTTCTGGAGCTGGTGGATGCGCTTCATGAGAGCGTTTGTGGCTATTTTTTCTTCGGCAGAAGCCTCAGCGTCCCAGGATTGGCGCCTGAGGATTTCTGCGACACCATCAAAGGGAGCGATGTCGTACTCCTGGTTGCCGACGTATTCTTCTTGGATGTACAGCCACCGCCTGCGCCACCCTTGGACTGAGTCATGGAATTTGACGTCGAAGTAATCAACGTCGCGTTGGACATAGATGCAAACGCCGCCCAGATTGTAGATTACGTTGCGAGAGTTGTTGCGCCGGATATAGAAAATTTGCTTCCACAGGCCCCAGTGAGGATGGGTCCCGAGGAAGCACTCGCACAGGGTGATAAAAATCGAGATGTGGAGGACAGAGTTAGGGGTCAGCTGATGTAGCTGAACCCCGTAAACAAAGAGAAGTCCACGGAGAAACTCGTGGATGGGGGTAGAAAGGCCGCGAATGAGGTGGTCGATGAAAGTTACCCGGAATCCAATCGGAGGGCTCGGGAAGATTTCGTCGCCAGGGAAGATCAACGAGTCCTTCTTCTTCATTAGGCCCAGCTTCTTGAGGGTCTTTTGGTCTTGGTTGGAGATTTTGTAACTCTCCCACCTAGAGATCTCCATCTTCTCCACCGGCGCGTTGGTCCCTTGAGCGGTGTGCGTGGTGAGCTTCGTGCGCGGCGGCATCAAAGCAAGCGTTGGGGGAGAATGGAGATGAGCGGAAGCACGAGCGTGAGGAGCTTGGGGACGACAATGGCGATTTTGGAGAGAGGAGAATAGGTGAGCGGTGCAGCGAAGGGGAAGAATAAGGACGAAGGAGAAGATTTATAGCAATGAATCGATCCGCCGCACCGTTGGATGAAAAGGAAATGGATCTGACGCCCTATGCGTGTCGACCGGGGTATAATCGTCTTTTCACTTCGAAGTTACTGGACATGCATTACAGTGCGCGTGCCGGAAATTGCGGAGGACGTGTGTCCCCCACTTGCGCGACGTGTCAACGGCGCAGGGTTTTGGACCCACAGACCAGAGAAGTGATAGAATTCGCGCCTTTCCAATACAAAGTTCGTGGCCATCGTCAACGCTGACATCGCCATATGGAAATTTTCGACTGACCTTCTTTGAAAAAATAGCGACAGGGAAATGTCGATGGTCCAAACAAAATAACTTCGGGAGCCTCTGATCAAATACAAGTATTTGTTCAAATGCTCGGGGGGTACTCTTATCAGAAGTATTATTCGTACTTCTGATAAGAGGATAATATGAAGGACAGAAATAGATGGTTGTTCAAAGAAGACGACGGTTGAGCCTACAACCAAGTATAAATACTCGACTGTAGCCTCAAGGGCTACTCCCATCGAGAGCGTTGGTCGTGCACCCAATAGGATAAAGGTGGAACAAAAGTCGTGATTTTAAAATATAGAGGGAAGCAACAATACAAGTTGAGCCTACAACCAAATATAAATACTCGACTGTAGCCTCGGGGGCTACTCCCATCGGGAATTCTGGTCACGCACCCGATAAAATATGCAGAGGAAAATATTGGTGGACAAAATACACGGAGAATGATTGTCGTCATACATCTTTGAGTTACATATAACTCGTCGTGTACTCCCATCGGGAGAATCAAGATATTATCATTATATGACTCGATAAAATTGGCTATTCCAACAGCCGATAAAGGTACTCGACAATATATTCCTAGAGCGCGTCTGCCGCGATAAAACCTCTAGATGCCGTAAAACTTTACGAAGGTAAGACCCCGGGTTCTGTCCCGTGTGGCGTGGTATAGCACGCGAATGCGCTCTTCTACTTTTTTCCGTATCAACAGATGTGAAGGAATATTCCCAGCGGACGCGCTGTATATTTTATAAATTTGACTGGGATTCGATTCATGATTAAGTCCTAAAGCGGCACATGACGAATTACGCCAGTATTCCGGGGTCATGTCCAGGGACTTGACCTTGAAGTAGGTTTTTTTTATTTGCCACAAGAGCAGTTAACTGGTACCTGATCCGTTAGATGAACCAGCCCCATCTACCATTATCCCTGTACAAGATATATATATCTCGAATAAATTGTTTGTAAGTAACTAGAAGAATTTATGGATGAATTTTACGACGGAGATTTTACTCGACTCTATGATTCAAGCAAAATCTCGGGGGCTACTGACATAGGCATCCTGGATGGGCTGCCGAAGATGGTACCGGGGTTTACTGAAGGCCCACGACCGAAGTTCATGAAGCCCAGAAGCCCACTAAAGCATCGATTATGGGAAACAGAGATAGATTAGGAATAAAGGGACTTGTAACTTCACGGGACGAACTCAAAGAGTCTCCCAGCATTTTGTAACTTGTGTAATACGAAATCCTCGGCTCCGCCTCCTGTATAAGGGGGAGTTGAGGGACAAAGAAAGGATCGATCTGATTGTCAACACAACCCTAGCTTTTAGCAGTCGAGCACCTTTTCGGCTGAAACCTTCGAGATCTACTTGCCCTCTACTTCCGCGAAACCCAAGTCTACAACTTGTAGGCATTGACAAGTTAATCCCTCGTCAACAGGGGACGGCCGGTGGCGGCCGAATCGAGCCAGGCGGTGGTGGCGGCGCGCGGTGGCGAGGATGAATCGAGCCAGGCGGTGGTGGCGGCCAGCATTGACACAAATGAAGGCCCCTTCATTTTTGCCTCTCAACCTGCACTAGTACAGGTCGAATTATTGAGGGTTAAAGGGTCTCAGGGTTCTGTTCCACGCCAAGTTTCGGCCTCAACCCTCAAAAAACAGTTATTTTAAGGGTTTGACCAGTTTGAGGACACTGCTAGTGATGCTCCAAGCTGTTCTTTTTCATCCACTGTGTGTTTCCAAGCCTGATTCGGATGACGTGAGGCACTCATGGCATCATGATGCTCAAAACAGAGGTGGGATGGTCGTACTGACGCCCACCTGTGATGTCGCACACCGACGGGAGGCTGAGGAGTGAGTTCCTATCTGGTGGCGCTATGTGAGTAAGAAGATGCATCAGTGCAATTGAACACCAACGAGCGGAATTTGCTAGCCAGACCATATGTTAGATTCATTACCGAAAACAACATGACAGATGCACAAGCATACTTAACCACACACATCAGACTAAGCACATGCATCATCTGAACATGGAACAAGTAGCAGTGCAAGGTAGGAGAGATAAAGCACGTACATCGCGACCGGTAAGGTCGCACCAGCAGCAGCACCACCATGGGAATTGTTGATGTCGCCCATGGTGTATTCGGATCTGTCGATGAAGCAGTCGAACCGGCAAAGAAGAGCACGAACAACAGCGAGCAGTCGCGCCGAGACGCTCCCCAAAAACCTTATCGCCCGTCTCCCGGTGCAGACTCTCAATGGACGGGGTTTCAGAGCCTACTCTCCCGGACGGCTGTGCACACAGTCGCCGGGATGGGGAAGACTAGAGAGTAGTGCAACAAAAGGAACTTCGTGAGAGAGACGGACTAGAGAGTTCTGAGAGCTGTGTTATCTCTAGATCTGATCTATCTCCTTGTATGGCCTGGGAGGAGAGCTAACCCGACCGCGTTGCCACGCGTAGGAAGCCAGGAACACGCGGCGAGCATGCACATGCAGGTCGACACGTACCCAACTCAGTTGGTGCACCAAGCAAAAATTTAGGCTTCCTTGAGTGTGTCTCGAACTCGAGAGTCACGAAACGTGACGTGCGTGCGTGACGTGACGAGCCGAGGCGGGGCGGGCGGAGGAGGAGTGCGTGAGGGCTCCTTCTATTCTCACTCACTTGGAAGGACTAGAAGAGCAGCCCTTATATACCACTCCAACTCACTCCCAACTAGCAATGTGGGACTAAACTTTGTCCCCCAAGGCTGTCCCAAGCTGCCAACGTGATGGGCCTTGAGATTTCAGGAATTGTAGACTACATGGGCTACCTTACTGGGCTGCAGCCCATCTACATTCAACAATCCCCCACCAGATCTCATATGCACATCAGATGACACATTAGTTCCATTCAATTTTTAATATACCCGCACTTCAGTGGAGACTGATAAGTTAAACTTCCACCTAGACAAGGAGCTACGCTTGACTACAACTGAATAGTGGACTATGCATTGAATTGTCAGTCTTTGTGCAACAAGTTTTACTCAATATCGGCATGGTACTAGGCTACCATAGCCTTCCCCTCGGGTGGAGCTTATAAGTCATACTCTTCGGCCCTTCATGAGCTTACTAGAGATTCACCCAAATCTCCCACACTATGACCAGTAGTGTCACTCGTATAGGTGTGTTCTTCAAAGATCGTCCTGTAGGACAGCGTCTTCGCTCATCAAGAGCCGCTCAGAACACATTAAGACATTGTCAACCTGCCTTACAGTAACTATGAGAGAATTGCATCTGCAGCGGAGTGGGAGTATTAAATTTTCTCTCAACTCAGTTGCTCCGGTTTGTTTTCCCAGGTCCTAGTTCACGGAATTTCCGATCACATAGGTTGGGTTACCCCCTCGGCAACTCAAGTGGGTCTCAAACCCATCTCCCTCGATACAAGGTCTATCATGTTTCTTGATAGTCTTTTTGTGAAAGGATCTGCCAGATTCTTAGCACGATATAATCCAATGCTATCACTCTGGAGTTTTTCAGTTTTCTGATAGACTTCAATCTCCTCTTGATATGTTTGGAACTTTTCATATTATCCTTAGAACTTTTGACTTTAATAATCATAGTTTGATTATCACAATTCATGAGGATGGCCGGTATTAGTTTTTCAACCATAGGTAAGTCCATCAAGAGCTCACGAAGCCATTCCACTTCGACAGTAGCTGTATCTAATGTTGTGAGTTCTGCTTCCATAGTTGACCTCGTTAAGATGGTCTGCTTGCAAGACTTCCAGGAAACAGCGCCACCACCAAGAGTGAAAACATAACCACTTGTGGCCTTCATCTTAGCATCTGAAATACAATTGGAATCACTATACCCTTAAAGTCCTCTTGGATACCCGGTATAATGAATTCCATAACTCATAGTTCCCTTTAGATAGCACATCACTCTCTCAAGATCATGCCAATGATCATCTCCCGGGTTGGCCACAAACCGACTAAGTTTGCATACAGCAAACGAGATATCAGGCCTCATAGCACAAGCTAAATACATGAGTGAATCAATGATTTGGGAGTATCTTAATTGATCTCTAGTTGCCTTTTCATTCTTTCGAAGCAAAACACCAGGATCATAAGGTGTGAGAGAAGATTTGCAATCAGCATAGCCAAATGTCAACACGTTGGGAACCCCAAGAGGAAGGTGTGATGTGCACAGCAGCAAGTTTTCCCTCAGAAAGAAACCAAGGTTATCGAACCAGTAGGAGCCAAGAAGCACGTGAAGGTTGTTGGTGGAGGAATGTAGTGCGGCGCAACACCAGTGAAACCGGCGCCAACGTGGAACCTGCACAACACAATCAAAGTACTTTGCCCCAACGTAACAGTGAGGTTGTCAATCTCACCGGCTTGCTGAAAACAAAGGATTAAGCGTATCGAGTGGAAGATGGTGTTTGTTTGCAAAGAACAGTAAAAGCAGTAGAATGTATTCAGATGTAAAAGAATGGACCGGGGTCCACAGTTCACTAGAGGTGTCTCTCCAATAAGATAACTAACATGCTGGGTGAACAAATTACAGGCGGGCAATTGACAAATAAAGATTCAATACATATCAACGATGATTACTATGTGATTTAATCAGGGCATTACGACAAAGTACATAGACCGCTATCCAGCATGCATCTATGCCTAAATAATCCACCTTCAGGTTATCATCCGAACCCCTTCCAGTATTAAGTTGTAAACAACAGATAATTGCATTAAGTATGGTGCGTAATGTAATCAACACAAATATCCTTAGACAAAGCATCGATGTTTTATCCCTAGTAGCAACAGCACATCCACAACCTTAGAACTTTCTGTCACTGTCCCAGATTCAATGGAGGCATGAACCCACTATCGAGCATAATTATTCCCTCTTGGAGTTACAAGTATCAACTTGGCGAGCCTCTACTAGCAACGGAGAGCATGCAAGAACATAATCAACACATATATGATAGAATGATAATCAACTTAACATAATATTCTATATTCATCGGATCCCGCCAAACACAACATGTAGCATTACAAATAGATGATCTTGATCATGTTAGGCAGCTCACAAGATCTAAACAATGATAGCACAAGCGGAGAAGACAACCATCTAGCTACTGCTATGGACCCATAGTCCAAGGATGAACTACTCACGCATCAATCCGGAGGCGGGCATGATGATGTAGAGCCCCTCCGGTGATGATTCCCCTCTCCGGCAGGGTGCCGGAGGCGATCTCCTGAATCCCGAGATGGGATTGCGGCGGCGGCTCGGAATGTTTTCCGTATCGTGGCTCTCGGTACGGGGGTTTCGCGACGAAGGCTATTTGTAGGCGGAAGGGTAGGTCGGGGGCGACGCGAGGCCCCCACACAACGGGCGCGGCCAGGGCTTGGGCCGCGCCGCCGGTGTGGCCCCACTTCGTCTCCTTTCGGTCTTCTGAGCTTCGTGTAAAAATAGGCCCTGGGCGTTGATTTCGTCCAATTCCGAGAATATTTCCTTACTAGGATTTCTGAAACCAAAAACAGCAGAAAACAGCAACTGGCACTTCGGCATCTTGTTAATAGGTTAGTGCCGGAAAATGTATAATAATGTTGTAAAGTATGTATAAAACATTCAAGTATTGTAATAAAAGTAGCATGGAACATAAGAAATTATAGATACGTTTGAGACGTATCAAGCATCCCCAAGCTTAGTTCCTACTCGTCCTCGAGTAGGTAAACGATAACACAAATAATTTCTGAAGTGACATGCTACCAACATAATCTTGATCAACATTATTGTAAAGCATATGAGATGAATGGAGTGATCTGAACAAAAGATTGCTAACAAAGATAATGACTAAGCAAATGAATCATATAGCAAAACTTTTCATGAATAGTACTTTCAAACAAGTATCAATAAGACTTGCATAAGAGCTAACTCATAAGCAATAAATTCAAAGTAGAATGCATTGAAGCAACACAAAGGATGATTAAGTTTCAGCAATTGCTTTCAACTTGTAACATGTATATCTCATGGATATTTGTCAACATAGAGTAATATAACAGGTGCAATAAGTAAACATGTAAGAATCAATGCACACAGTTAACACAAGTGTTTGCTTCTAAGATAGAAAGAAGTGGGTAAACTGACTCAACATAAAGTAAAAGAATGGCCCTTCGCAGAGGGAAGCATGGATTACTATTTTTGTGCTAGAGCTTTTGTTTTGAAAACATAGAAACAATTTTGTCAACGGTAGTAATAATTCATATGTGCTATGCATAATACTTCCTACAAGTTGCATGTCTCATGCATAGAGTACTAATAGTGCTCGCACCTTGTCCTACTTAGCTCGGAAACACGGATTATCATCGCATAACATATGTTTCAACCAAGTGTCACAAAGGGGTACCTCTATGCCGCCTGTACAAGTGTCTAAGGAGAAAGCACACATTGGATTTCTCGCTTTTGATTATTCTCAACTTAGACATCCATACCGGGACAACATAGACAACAGATAATGGACTCCTCTTTTTAATGCTTAAGCATTCAACAACAGTTAATATTCTCATAAGAGATTGAGGTTGTATGTCCAAACTGAAACTTCCACCATGATACATGGCTTTAGTTGGCTGCCCAATGTTCTTCTCTAACATATGCATACTCAAACCATTTGATCATGAAATCGCACTTACTTCAGACAAGACGAACATGCATAGCATATCACATGATATCCAACAAAGGTAAAAAGTTGATGGCGTCCCCAGAAACATGGTTACCGCTCAACAAGCAACTTATAAGAATTAAGACACATAACTACATATTCATCACCACAATAGTTTTTAAGCTATTTGTCCCATGAGCTATATATTGCAAAGGTAAAGGAATGAAATTTTAAAGGTAGCACTCAAGTAATTTACTTTGGAATGGCAGAAAAATACCACATAGTAGGTAGATATGGTGGACACAAATGGCATGGAGTTTGGCTCAAGGTGTTTGGATGCACGAGAAGCATTTCCTCTCAGTACAAGGTTTGGGCTAGCAAGGTTGTTTGAAGCAAACACAAGTATGAACAGGTACAACAAAACTTACACAAGAACATATTGCAAACATTATAAGGCTCTACATTGTCTTCCTTGTTGTTCAAACACTTTACCCGAAAATATCTAGACTTAGAGAGGCCAATCATGCAAACCAAACACTACAAGAAAAGTTGCCATGGCCGACGAAGTTGAAGTCGCGCCGTGGTTGCTGGTGTACCATGGCCGACGATTTTGGTCCCTCCGTGGTGCATGTCAAAACTTTTTTTTTCTCGTTTTTGAGGCCACCTAGCCCGACGAAAGCGGCCAAAACGTGGCGTATGGTGGCCCGGGACGTGGTGCATCTCGAAATCTCGGGTTCGCCGGCCGAGTCAACGCAAATCCGCACCGCCGAGGGATGTAGGGCCCAGATGGCAGCCTCTCTGGCATTGTTTTTTTTCTACATCGCGCCATCTCGTTCAACGAGCCGTTTACGATGCAGGATCATGGGTCCCGCATGTCATCCTCTATGAACCAAAATTCTTTCTATTCTTGGATTTTTTTGACCCCCTGATTTCTGGCTACTTCCTTTTTCTTTTGATCCCTTGCCGCCTTGGAAACGTTGAGACCGCTGCTGCTAAATGGGACCCGCATGTCATCCTCTATGTGCAATCAACTTTCTTTTCTTGGAGTTTTTTTGGCACCTCAAATTTGGTCACTTGCCTTTTTCTTTCGATCCCCTGCCGCCTCTCAAACGGTGATACCGCTGCTGCTCCCCGCATGTCATCCTCTATGTACTATAAAACTTTCTTTTCATGGATTATTTTTGGCACCTCAAATTTGGTCACTTGCCTTTTTCTTTCGATCCCCCGCCTCTCAAACGGTGATACCGCTGCTAACGGGACCCGCATGTCATCCTCTATGTACTATAAAACTTTCTTTTCTGAATTATTTTTGGCTCCTCATATTTTTTCACTTGCCTTTTTCGATCCCCTGCCGCCTCTCAAACGGTGATACCGCTGCTGCTAAATGGGACCCGCATGTCATCCTCTATGTACTATAAAACTTTCTTTTCTGGATTATTTTTGGCACCTCAAATTTGGTCACTTGCCTTTTCTTTCGATCCCCTGCCGCCTCTCAAACGGTGATACCGCTGCTAATGGGACCCGCATGTCATCCTCTATGTACTATAAAACTTTCTTTTCTTGAATTATTTTTGGCACCTCATATTTGGTCACTTACCTTTTTCTTTCGATCCCCCGCCTTCAGTGATACCGCTGCTGCTAAATGGGACCCGCATGTCATCCTCTATGTACTATAAAACTTTCTTTTCTTGAATTATTTTTGGCTCCTCATATTTTTTCACTTGCCTTTTCTTTCGATCCCCTGCCGCCTCTCAAACGCTGATACCGCTGCTGCTAATTGGGACCCGCATGTCATCCTCTATGTACTATAAAACTTTCTTTTCCTGGATTATTTTTGGCACCTCAAATTTGGTCACTTGCCTTTTTCTTTCGATCCCCTGCCGCCTCTCAAACGGTGATACCGCTGCTGCTAATGGGACCCGCATGTCATCCTCTATGTACTATAAAACTTTCTTTTCTTGAATTATTTTTGGCACCTCATATTTGGTCACTTACCTTTTTTTTTCCTGCCGCCTCTCAAACGGTGATACCGCTGCTGCTAAATGGGACCCGCATGTCATCCTCCATGTACTATAAAACTTTCTTTTCTTGGATTTTTTTGGCACCTCATATTTGGTCACTTGACTTTTTCTTTCGATCACCTGCTGCCTCAAACGGTGATACCGATGCTGCTAAATGGGACCCGCATGTCATCCTCTATGTACTATAAAACTTTCTTTTCTTGAATTATTTTTGGCTCCTGATATTTTTCACTTGCCTTTTTCTTTCGATCTCATGCCACGTTTGAAACGTTGAGGAACCTGCAGGCTCATGGGACCCGCATGTCATCCTCTATGTACTATAAAAGTTCTTTTTCTAGGTTTTTTTTCACCATCTGATTTTTGGCAATTTCTTATTTTCTTTTGATCCCCTGCCACCTCTCAAACGTGATACCGCTGCTGCTAAATGGGACCCGCATGTCATCCTCTATGTACTATAAAACTTTCTTTTCTTGAATTATTTTTGGCTCCTGATATTTTTTCACTTGCCTTTTTCTTTCGATCTCATGCCACGTTTGAAACGTTGAGGAACCTGCAGGCTCATGGGACCCGCATGTCATCCTCTATGTACTATAAAGTTCTTTTTCTAGGTTTTTTTTCACCATCTGATTTTTGGCAATTTCTTATTTTCTTTTGATCCCCTGCCACCTCTCAAACGCGATACCGCTGCTGCTAAATGGGACCCGCATGTCATCCTCTATGTACTATAAAACTTTCTTTTCTTGAATTATTTTTGGCTCCTGATATTTTTTCACTTGCCTTTTTCTTTCGATCTCATGCCACGTTTGAAACGTTGAGGAACCTGCAGGCTCATGGGACCCGCATGTCATCCTCTATGTACTATAAAAGTTCTTTTTCTTGGTTTTTTTTCACCATCTGATTTTTGGCAATTTCTTATTTTCTTTTGATCCCCTGCCACCTCTCAAACGCTGATACCGCTGCTGCTAAATGGGACCCGCATGTCATCCTCTATGTACTATAAAACTTTCTTTTCTTGAATTATTTTTGGCTCCTCATATTTGGGCACTTGCCTTTTTCTTTCGATCTCATGCCACGTTTGAAACGTTGAGGAACCTGCTGGCTCATGGGACCCGCATGTCATCCTCTATGTGCTATAAAAGTTTCCTTTGTTGGATTTTTTTCACCCTCTGATTTTTGGCTTGCCTTTTTCTTTTGATCCCCTGCCCCCTTTGAAACGTTGAGTAAGCTGTTGGCTCAAGGGACCCGCATGTCATCCTCTATGTCCATCAACTTTCCTTTCTTGGATTTTTTTCACCCCCTAATTACTAGCTACTTTCTTTTTCTTTTGATCTCAAGCCGCATTACAAACATTGAGACCGCTGCTGCAAAATGGGACCCACATGTCATCCTCTATGTACAATAAAGTTTCTTTTCTTGGATTATCTTTTGCTCCTGATATTTTGTCACTTGCCTTTTTCTTTCGATCTCATGCCGCCTTTGAAACGTTGAGTAAGCTGCTGGCTCATGGGTCCCGCATGTCATCCTCTACGAACAATAAAAGTTTCCTTTCTTGGAGTTATTTTTGACCCCTAATTTCTGGCTATTTGCCTTTTTCTTTGGATCTCCTGCCCCTTTGAAACGATGAGGACGCTGTTGGCAGGTCGGTCCCACAAGTCATCCTCTATGAACAATAAAAGTTTCCTTTGATGGATTTTTTTGAACCCCTAATTAATTTCTGGATATTTCCTTTTTTTTCTTTGATCCCCTGCCGCCTTGGAATCGTTGAGGATGCTGCTGCCTCATGGGTCCCGCATGTCATCCTCTCAGAACGGTAAATGTTTCTTTTCTTGGATATTGTTTACCAAATATTTTTGGCTTATTTTTTCTTTCGATATCCTGCCGCCTTTAAAACGTTGAGGACGCTGCTGGCTCACGGGTCCCACATGTCAGCCTCTATGAACAATAAGCGCTGAGGACGCTGCTGCCTCATGGGTCCCGCATGTCATCCTCTCAGAACGAAAATGTTTCTTTTCTTGGATTTTTTACCAACAGATTTTTGGTTTATTTTTCTTTCCATCCCCGCCTTTTTAAAACGACGCTGCTGGCTCATGGGTCCACGATGTCAGCCTCCCCGTACAAGAAACATGTGATATCTTGATTATTTTGCAGACAATAAACAGTGTATTGCGCTCTGAGCTATTGCAAACGGATAAATTAAATCTTTATTTTTACAACATATATCTTGAATCTCCTTGTTTTTTGTTTTGGCGAAGCATAGGACTTTCCTGTTTTTTTTTTTGAGAAAAATCCGAACTATCATGTTCTGGAGTGGGCTGAAATTGTACGTGTCAAAAGGCCCAGAAGGATAGTTCGAAGGCCCAGATGTCTAGATGCAGCCCAATTGAAATCTTTCTTTTCTTGGATTTTTTTCACCCCCTGATTTCTGGCTACTTCATTTTTCTTTTGGTCTGTGCCGCCTTGGAAACGTTCAGACCGCTGCTGCAAAATGGGACCCGCATGTCATCCTCTATGTACAATAAAGTTTCTTTTCTTGGATTATTTTTGGCTCTGATATTTGGTCACTTGCCTTTTTCTTTCGATCTCATGCCACGTTTGAAACGTTGAGGAATCTGCTGGCTCATGGGACCCGCATGTCATCCTCTATGTACAATAAAAGTTTGATTTCTTGGATTTTTTTCACCCTCTGATTTTTGGCTATTTCCTTTTTCTTTTGATCCCCTGCCGCCTTTGAAACGTTCATAAGCTGCTGGCTCATAGGTCCCACATGTCAGCCTGTATGAACGATAAAGCTTTCCTTTCTTGGAGTTTTTTTGACCCCCTAATTTCTGGCTACTTTCTTTTTCTTTTGATCTCAAGCCGCATTTGAAACGTTGGGACCGCTGCTGCAAAATGGGACCCGCATGTCATCCTCTATGTACAATAAAGTTTCTTTTCTTGGATTATTTTTGGCTCCTGATATTTGGTCACTTGCCTTTTTCCTTCGATCCCATGCCACGTTTGAAACGTTGAGGAACCTGCTGGCTCATGGGACCCGCATGTCATCCTCTATGTACTACAAAAGTTTATTTTCTTGGGTTTTTTTTCACTCTCTGATTTTTGGCTATTTCCTTTTTCTTTTGATCCCCTGCCGCCTTGGAAACGTTGAGTAAGCTGCAAACTCGTGGGACCCGCATGTCATCCTCTATGTACAATCAATTTTCTTTTCTTGGAGTTTTTTTACCCCCTAATTTCTGGCTACTTTCTTTTTCTTTTGATCTCAAACCGCATTTGAAACGTTGGGACAGCATGTCATCCTCTATGTACAATAAATGTTTCTTTTTTTGGATTATTTTTCACCCTCTGATTTTTGGTCACTTGCCTTTTTCTTTCGATCTCATGCCGCCCTTGAAAACGTTGAGGAACCTGCTGGCCCATGGGACCCACATGTCATCCTCTATGTACTATAAAAGTTTCTTTTCTTTGATTTTTTTCACCCTCTGATCTTTGGCTATTTCCTTTTTCTTTTCATCCCCTGCCGCCTTGGAAACGTTAGTAAGCTGCTGACTGGTGGGACCCGCATGTCATCCTCTATGTACAATCAAGTCTCTTTTCTTGGATTTTTTTTTACCCCCTTATTTTTGGTCACTTGCCTTTTTCTTTCGATCTCATGCAGCCTCTGAAACGTTGAGAAGCTGCTGGCTCATGGGACCCACATGTCATCCTCGATACTATAAAAGTTTCTTTTCTTGGATTTTTTTCACCCTCTTATTTTTGGCTGTTTCCTTTTTCTTTTGATCCCCTGCCGCCTTGGAAACATTGATTAAGCTGCTGACACAAGGGGCCCGCATGTCATCCTCTATGTACAATCAACTTGCAAGATCTTGGGGCGGAAGAGCTTGTATAAGTGGGACCCATATGTCATCCTCTATGTACAATAAAAGTTTCTTTTTCTTGGATTATTTTTTGCTCCTGGTATTTGGTCTCTTTCCTTTTTCTTTCGATCTCATGCCGCCTCTGAAACGTTGAGTAAGGTGCTGGGTCATGGGACCCGCATGCCATCCTCTATGTACAATCAACTTTCTTTTCTGGGAGTTTTTTTACCCCTAATTTCTGGCTACTCTTTTTCTTTTGATCTCAAGCCGCATTTGAAACGTTGACACCGCTGCTGCAAAATGGGACCCGCATGTCATCTTTTATGTACAATAAAGTTTCTTTTCTTGGATTATTTTTGGCTCCTGATATTTGGTCACTTGTCTTTTTCTTTCGATCTCATGCCCCCTTTGAAACGTTGAGGAAGCTGCTAGCGCATGGGTCCCGCATGTCATACTCTATGAACAATAAAAGTTTCCTTCCTTGGAGTTATTGTTTACCGCTAATTTCTGGCTACTTCCTTTTTTCTTTTGATCCCCTGCCGCCTTGGAAACGTTGAGTAAGCTGCTGACACAAGGGGCCCGCATGTCATCCTCTATGTACAATCAACTTGCAAGATCTTGGAGCGAAAGAGCTTGTATAAGTGGGACCCATATGTCATCATCTATGTACAATAAAAGTTTCTTTTCTTGGATTATTTTTTGCTCCTGATATTTGGTCACTTTCCTTTTTCTTTCTATCTCATGCCGCCACTGAAACGTTGAGTAAGGTGCTGGCTCATGGGACTGTACAATAAAGTTTCATTTCTTAGATTTTTTTTACCCACTGATTTTTGCTAACTTGCCTTTTTCTTTTCGATCATATGCCGCCTTTGAAATTGAGGTCGCCGCTGGCTCATGGGTCCCACAAGTCAGCCTCTATGAACAATAAACCTTTCCTTTGTTGTATTTTTTTTACCCCTAATTTCTGGCTATTTGCCTTTTTCTTTTGATCCCCTGCGGCCTTTGAAACGATGAGGACGCTGCTGGCAGGTCGGTCCCACATGTCATCCTCTATGAAGAATATAAGTTTCCTTTTTGGATTTATTTTTGACCCCTAATTTCTGGCTATTTGCCTTTTTCTTCTGATCCCTACCGACTTCGAAATGATGAGGATGCAGCTGGCAGATCGGTCCCACATGTCAGCCTCTATGAACAATAAATGTTTCCTTTGTAGGATTTATTTTTTACCCCTATTTTCGGGCTACTTGCCTTTTTCTTTGAAACGTTGAGGACGGTACTGTCTCATGGGTCCCACATGGCATCCTCTCTGAACGATAAACCTTCATTTCTTGTTAACGACAGGTTTATCAGTATTATTTTCGCAGACTAATACAAGCTCTTTGGCTCCAAGATCTTGCAAGTTGATAGATTAAATCAAGGAATTATTAGGATATGTTTTAAATTTCAAATCCACTTTATGAATTTTTAAAAATACCGTTATCCATGTGGGTATGGAGCGATCAAGGATTTTCATATTGGGCATGAGCAGTTTCAAAAATTGGAACCCTATAATTCAAAATAAATAAAAACAACTTTTATGTAGAATCTCCGTGTATTTTTTTTTGCCAATCATAGGATCTGTGTTTCATTAGAAAAGGGCCGAAATTGCATGAGCAGAAAGGCCCATTTGAAGTTATTGGGCTTCGACGGCCGGAGCAAGTAGACCGATAACAATTACCATGTAGATGTTCCTTGGCAACCCAAAAGTGAAATATTGGGCCCAACAGGGGAAGGTTGAACAGTACTTTTTCTATTGGGAAGGTGGTACATGGGGTTATCCTGACAAAAAAAAATGGAACATGGGTTACTGAAGGTTGCCCATTTGTGCCTAATATGTTTGTCAGCAGGAGCTTTACCTTCCGCCGCCGCCGCTCCGCTTCCGCCGCCGCCGCCATGCCTCGTCGCGGGTCGAGCTACCGGTACGGCGGCGTCTCGAGCTCGGGGTACCGCAGCGTCCGCGCGCGCCCCAAATTAAGGTACTTCCTCCTCGGGACGGCACCTACGATAGGCTCGGCTGGCCTTGGGGCATTTACCCCTAGCCTCTTCCATGCTCAAGTTTTTGAAATGTTTCTGGCTCTGTTCAACACTGGATCAAATTTGTCAACATGACCATTCTTATGGATTGTGATGCCACTATTTCGTGTCTTCAAATGTTGTTCACGCTCATAGGAGCTGTAATGGACACCATTGGCATTGCAAGCTGCAGCTACCAACACCCTCTTATCTGGACCACGTGATAGGACAAGGAGATCAGCACTAACAGCGCCTGGATTCTCCGCATGGAGTTTCGAGATCTACGATTACAAAATAGACAAGAGGTCATCTCATGTGAAAACACATAGACAAGTCAGAGTGCAATTGAACATCTTACATATTTCTCAAACCAGTCCTGAAACCCACTCCCACGTGCCGATAGCTTTCCATTCGTTTCCATGTACAACCTGCAAAACATAGCCAAGTCAGCTGAATATATTTCATTTTGATACAAGTTCATAGTATATGCGAGGAACTGAGTAGTTCGTGTGCATAGTACTCACTTAACATATTCATCAGCCTCTGTAGCATTATTCAGCACATACCAAGACAGCTGTTCAAATTCAGACTGCTCTAATGTTTTTTCGGTCCTCTTTCCTATTAGCTCAACACCATGTTTAAAAACAGATCCTCCAACTTCCAAAATTCTGCGACCCCGATTGAATCTGGTCTCAATATCAGGAATATATCTTGAGGCAAATGTATATGCTTCAGCAGCAATATACGCCACTGCAATGCAAGCCTCCGGTCTAGCTTTGTTCCTAACTGTATTCTTGAAAGTGCACAGTCGACGTTCTATAGGGTACATCCATCCATACTGTACCGGACCTCTTAAAAGTGCCTCATCAGGTAGATGAACAGCCAAATGCACCATCACATCAAAGAAGGCTGGAGGATATATCAGCTCCAGCTTGCACAGGATTACTGCTATGTCCACCTTAAGACGTTCTACAACAGCTCTGCTTAGAGTTTTACTACATATTTCCCTAAAGAACCTTCCCAACTCTGCAATCACGTTGTACATATTTGGCTTCACTAAATCTTTAATGCCAATAGCTAAAAGCCTTTGCAGCAGGATGTGACAATCGTGAGTTTTCAACCCTTGGAGCTTGTTTCCTTCAGCATTGAGACAATTTGCAATGTTGGAAGCAAATCCGAACGGGAACATCACACCTCGGAGGTACTCACAAAATAATCTCCTTTTAGGCATCGGCAATGTGAATTCCGCGCCTCGAAATTTATAATGTTTTTCCTTGCCTTTGTTCACTTTGTCATTACGATCCAGTTGCAAGTGCCTGTTAACATTCAATGTTGCACAATCAATCCTAGCATTTGAGCTATCTTTTGTCTTGGATGGAATGTTGAGTAATGTGCCGACAATGCTGTCACATATATTCTTCTCCATGTGCATGATATCAATATTATGCCGAAGCTTCTTACCAGCCCAATACGGCAAGTCCCAAAGAGTGGTCCTGCGCTTATAAAATATTCTCGGTCTATCATTTTCCATTTCCTTCCTCTTGGTACGTGCTGCTATTTCACCTCCCATCTTCCTTTTGGTAGCTGCTAGACTCAGTTCATCTCGTCTCTTCTTCCTTTTTCTATCTGCTACTACTGCTGCTGCATCTTCTGTATTCTTCTCTGCTGTACCTCCATTTGGCAACGGGGAGAGAAACCGCTGGTTATTACTAAACCAAAACCGTCCCCGTGAGGCAAAGTTCTTCCCGTCCCCATCCCTGATAACTGCCACGGGGACATACTGCATACCATAACCACCACCATCGGGTTAACGGCTAACCAGCGGTTACCCATCCCTGACAATAGGCTAAAAAAAATTGAGCAGCACTTCTCTAGTACCTTAGCTAAAAATATTGACAGCAAATCAATAGGAGAAAACTGGGCACATAGCCGCACAGGGACACATAGCAGTTTAAGTTTCAGCCATTACATGACACAAATGGTAGGAGTAGCAGTTTAAGTTCAGCCATTACATGACACAAATCAATTGGCAGTTTAACTTCAGCCATTACATGACAAGAGTCATGACTCATGACAATACAGAATTCGAATGAACCGAAAATGAAGATAAATTGCAGTCTTTACTCCAAGCTTTGCTTCATCATTTCAGACTTGTAGAAGCACTGAAGTGCAGGCTGCGACTCACTAAACATTACAGCTTCAGGCCCTGCATAAGGTGAAAAGATTAGACTGAAAGCTTGTTCTATACAAGTATCATCATCCTGTCCGAAACAAGTGAATAACTGATGATCCATTCATCTATCATAGTAGTATCATCATCTTGTCCGAAACAAGCAAGTGAATAACTGATGATCCATTCATCTATCATAGTAGTATAGTGAAAATGCTACAGTATTAGAGATAGATGCTAACCTCGAGGCCTTCCTCAATATCTTCAAGAACACTCCAGAAGCTAGCTTCTTGTCCATTGTCATCATCTACAAGCAAACACAAATACAACAATTTAGACATGAAAAATAAAGGAATATAACTAGAGATGTTGCTCTATGCTCTCTGCTGTACGCCTGTACCTGCTGTGGCGGCTGGTGGTTTTCCTGGTTTAACATTTCTGACCGCTTCTAGGTGCGCCTCCAACTCGTGACTCTTAAAGTGCTGCGGTTTAGTCTTTTTACAGGCCTGATCACCAATAAATTGCAATTTTTTTCTATTTTTTCGGAAACTGTGATCTAATGGAAGGAAACGGCGATGGCCCATATAGCATATCTTGTTTATTATCCTCACTGCCAGCTGATCAGTATCACAGTGAACACATGCATTATAACCTGATGTTACTCTGCCTGACATAGTGCCCAAAGCTGGATAATCATGGGTGCAATACAGTACAGCAGCACGTAATAGAAAATTTTGTTCTTTAGGTTGACACACATCCCATGTAGGGACACCCTCCCATAATGTTTGCAAGTCTCTAATAAGAGGCTGCATGAACACATCAAAATCCTTCCCAGGAGATTTGGGACCTGGGATGAGTAAGGCCATCATACAGTTCGACTGATCGGTGCATGTCCAGGGAGCCTGGTTGTAAGGTGTAACTAGTACTGGCCACATGCTATACGAGTTGCTCATGTTGCCAAATGGGTTGAATCCATCTGTAGCAAGGCCAAGTCTCAGGTTCCTTGGATCTGCAGCAAAATCTGGATGATCCAGGTCGAATTGCTTCCATTCATCGCCATCAGCAGGATGCCTCAGTAAATCAGGGTCGGGCGTGAGAATCTCTTTGTGCCATCTTGTTTCCCGAGATGTTTGTTCTGAAGCAAACAACCTCTGCAATCTTTGTACAAGTGGAAAGTATCTCAGAACCTTCCAAGGAATCTTTTTCTTACCACCAGCTCCATCATGTTTCCATCTTGATTCCTTACATACTGGACATTCATCGAGGTCATTATACTCCATCCAAAACAGTGCACAGTTATTTTTGCAAAAATCAATCTTCTCATATCCAAGTCCCAGTACCTTGATGTACTGCTTCACCTCATAAAAGGATTTTGGCAGTCCAGCCCCAGGGAGTGCATCGCTGTATGTCTTCGCAACTGCATTGAACGCTTTATTGGTAATCCCCTGGTATGACTTGTCATGAAGTAATTTCACAATTAATTCGAATCTTGACACAACAGAACCAGGGGCCACTAAGCGCTTAGCATCTTCTATCAGGTCATGGAAAAGAGGCTTTTTGTGATAAGCATGGGGCTGTTGGCTTGCATATGGATACAGATCCCGTAACAAATTAGCAGTAGCCTCATCCTGGACGAGATCTTCAGGCTGATAACCATCAGAATAAAGAGGATCAATAATGTCAGGCTGATCATAGTGTTCACCATGGTTAATCCACCTGATATATGTCTGGTCCATCCCATAAACGAATAAATGATCTGAGACTACATGTTGAGGCTTGGACCCAATATTCAAACATACGCGGCATGGACAAATCACTTCCTTTGTCTTGTCGCCGTCAGTAAAATCACTAACGTGCTTCATGAAGTCTTCAATACCACTCAAATATGTTGGTGTGGTTAATGAGTCAAATAATATCCAAGTTCTGTCCATCTGTTGAGGAGATAGATGGTCAGAGAAGCGATAAGCTATTTCAACAAACAGGTCACCTACGAATGTAAGCAAGCATACCTGAGCAAACAGGTCGAATATAAAACTATAAATGCTACATTATTTGAGCCGATTTCAGCAAACAAACTGAGTGCAAAACTACGGCTACCTAGCGAACAGATTTTTTTAGGCTGACCACTGGGTTTCCCCACTTTGTATTTTTTTATTAATAAAAAGAGGGAAATATGTACAAAAGTTGCTGGAGAGCAGCAACTAAAAGGATCATAGATCCCAAGCAGCAAAATATATATATAATGTTCTACCCATGATATGATTTCCTCTTTGCCTTATGAACAAGGAGAGCAATTTCATCCTTGAATCTCTTGTGCCATCTATAAATGCTTGGGGGGAGGGGCGAACAGATCTATCGAAAGCAATACAATACCAACACATTCTTTCTTCTTTTTTGCCGTAATTCCGCCGATCTATTAGCAGTGCAAAGAAGCCAAAAGTAATAAGATTACATACAGGTTCATAGACCACCAGGGCCGTACCTGAGAATACGGAGGGCCTGAGCAAAACAAGAAATAGAGGCCCTCAACATGATCATTGGCAACTAAAATGATTTTATATATACTACTCACTCCATTTCAATAAACAATGCACCCTTGTTTTTCGTATTTTATCTTCGAAAAAATATTAATCTATATCTCTCTATTTAAAAATGATGTTTCAATTTTATGTAGATATACATGTATTTAGATGAGTTTAGTTTGCAGATACATGCAAGTTTTGATGAAGTTGAAACATATTTTTCAGGATGAAGTATATAAAAAAATTGATATAAAACTGGTATCATTAGAAAGTATTTTCCAACACGATTCTAACAATGCTGCTTATGTATTATATGATCGTGATATTGTTGTCCTATTTATTTGGTCAAGGTTCACATTGAAATGTGGTAAAATAAATTAAAAGAAGTGCATCGTGTGAAAAAGCAATCTAAGAATTCAAAAGTGCTAATTGTTAGTCGAAACATGACATCATTGAGACAAAATATTAATATTCATTGGAAGACTAACTGAATTAGCTGCACTCGCGATGAAAAAGAAAGAGAAGATACGGGTAAGAGCAAGTACAATAAGGTACAGTCTTTTTGTTTGTTTGTTTGGGTTGCTCATCAAGCTTATCGCTCGATACAATAAGGTACAGTCAGCGGGAGTGGTGTTTGGAACATGGGTGCATAGTGGGTGGTATCATAGAGTACTATCATAGATATGCTATATTTATTATAGTGGAGTATTGAAAATGGCATATATAGAAGGGGATATTGAGAATTGAGAGTGGCATAAACACAACTTCAGTTTTTGTAATGGCATAAACACAACTTGTGAATTGAGGAGTGGCATAGAACCAATTAACACTTGTTTCAATAACAGCCATCAAAAGCCAATCGAACGCACGAGAATGGATCCAAAATTTACCCATTTTAAGTTTCACGAGAAAATTTTAAACTTAAAATTCGTACTGCCTAGAAGTTTTTGAAACAAAAATCCAGTAAATCTTATATGTCGGGTTATGCATTCTGGGGGAGTTTCATCAGATTCAGCCATATTGTTTATCAATAAACCTCATTTTATGTTTTACAACCAACTTTAAACTTAAAATTCAAACTGTCCAGTAAAAAGAACAACATTCCAGTAAATCTTATATATTTCTTCTGCATTCCGGGAAAGATTGGTCGGATTCAAAAAAAATAGTTTGGGAATAAACATTGTTTTTGTCTGGAAACGACTTATTGTAGAGTGATTTTTGGTTGGATACATTCATGTGTGTTCGATTGGCTTTGGATGGCTGATATTGAACCAAAGTCAACGCTGGGCTTTTGACCTAGCTGAACGTCACTGGAGCTGCGTCAAAAGTCCAGCCATGACTTTGTCTCAATAACAGCCATCAAAAGCCGATCGAACGCACAGGAATGGATCCAACCAAAAATCACTCAACCGCTGGAATTTTGACCTGAAAGTCACTGAAGCTGTGTCCATACTTGCCCAACAGGTTGCGTATGAACGTAAACCAACATATCTGAGCAAACAGGTCGAATATAAAACTATATAACTAAATGCCACGTTATTTGAGCCGATTTCAGCAAACCAACTGAGGTCTATTTTTTTTAGGCTGGACAGTGGTTTCCTCGCTGTGTATTTTTCACTGTAATAAAAAAGAGGGAAAATGTTACTGGAGAGCAGCAACTAAAAGGATCATAGATCCCAAACAGCAAAATCTAGCTAAAAAGGTTATACCCATGATGATAAGCCATGATATGATTTCCTCTTTGCCTTACAAACAAGCAGTGGCGGACCTAGGATTTTAGGAAAGGGTATGACACAACAAAATTTTGGAGTTTCTATTGAATTTCTTTTGTCCTAATAAAAATAATTAAATAAAATACTTTCTCGGATTCATACTAATTAACTCAAATTTGTCTAGATATAAATGTATCTACTCAACAAACTTGTCTAAGATACATCAGTATCTAGACAAAGTTGAGTCAATTAATTTGGATTGAAGGGAGTATGTCAAAATGATTAAATAAAACAGATTTTGCATATAATCAAAATGTAAATTGTTGAAAAATGCACCGTTGACGGGGTGCTCTAATTTTGAACTGAATTCTCACTAAATATATATAATTAATCATATACTTGACTACCAAAGATTAATTATCAGTTGATTAATCGTATATACAGTAGCAAGATATTTCCTTTGATTAATCATGATATCTAATCAGGTCATGGTGCATGGCCATAGCTGGCCTTGTAGGCTTACACGCGAGACAAAATCGCACATCTTGAAAAACATGCAAGTAGACTGTTGGCTAAAGCCAATGCATTAATCAATCGGATGTCTAATCAATCGGTTACATGCACTAGCTCAGTGTTCGCATGGCTGCACGCCACATGTATTAGCACCGCATGTATACATATACATCACTCATCTTGATTAATTGCTCAGCTCATTAAACTATCAAAGATCTTGCACGGCTTGGACGCAGGGTATGCCGTGGCATATACGGCATACCCTGTAGATCCGCCACCGCAAACAAGGAGAGCCATTTCATCCTTGAATCTCTTGCGGCTTCTGTAAAAGCTTGGGGGCGAACAGATCAATCGAAAGCAATATAATACCAACAAATTCTTTCTTCTTTTTGGCCGTAAATCCACCGATGTATTAGCAGTGCAAAGAACCCAGAAGTAATAAGATTACAAACAGGTCCATAGAGGACTGGCACCAAGCGACGACTAGAGACATTGGGCAATGGTGAGCAGTACAGTGTACAGTACGAACGAATTCGAGCAAATAGGTAAAGCGGAAAACAATGTCAAACAAACACATCGAGAGGAAAACAATATCAACCGATCGATTCGAACGAACTAACGAACTTATAAGGGCTGGGCGACGGCGACTGACTTCGATTGAGCTATAATGAATCGTACTTGCCCAGGCCTGAAGATAGCATGCATACCGTGAGGATCTACCAGCTGACCGCGCCTGCCGGTGCGGCTGGAGAAGAACGGCGCCACCAGCAGTCGCCGGCTGACGCGGCTGATAGACAGCGTGGGGAAGTTTTGGTGCGCGGCCTGGTTCACCGAGGGTGTGTCTAGAGAAGAACAGGGCGCCGAAGGAGGTGTCTAGAGAAGAACAAGGTGGGCTGGGTGCTGAGTTAAAGGCGAGCGTTCGAAATATTGGGCGCGCGTTCGAAAGTTTAGGTGCGCGAGGGAGGTGTCTGCTGTGCTGAGTTAAAGGCGAGCGTTCGAAATTTCCCCGTCCTCTTCTTTTTTGGGCTAATCTATCTATACCTCTATTCTATCTACATGTTTTTTATTTTTTTCTATTCTATACATGAGTTTTTGAAATTGAATTTTTTCACTCTGTCAGCGTTCCGGCCAATGCTCATTTGAAGTAATTGAAGCTGTTGATTTGCAGCTTAGAGGTGCTATCTACCGCTCATCATACAAGGACTCTTCAGATCTAAACGGCTGTGAATGCACGGATTCGTCACCCATCCTTCCCTTGGACTGGCGATGCTGAAAGCCTGAAACACTGGAACCCTCTAGATACTTCGGGATACCTCACTGCCCCACATTATTAGACAGGCCTTTTCCGACACGGGAAGTCAAAAGTTGGGGGCTCCATGCAGTACATATGAATACTCGCTAGCTGCATGGTCTAGAAGCAGACTAGAGTAAATCATCAATTCGTCAAATCAATTGGTGTATAATTTTTTTTAGCAGCTAAGACGCCGGCATGAACCATTTTATCAACTTGAATGCTTACTACATGACATAAGAAGACTATGTACTTTGGTTTTTCATTTTTCTGATTTTTTAAATTTTGTGCCCATTTGAATCTTGGTCAAATCCTAGGTTTGACCAAGATTAAACAAGTTTAAAACATGAAAATGAAAAGGTAATCATGGATCCTTCTTAGTCACTCTAAAATGAAGCTTTTGGGATGTTCTTGAAAATTCCATGTTTGAAACCCAAAACGACTTCTCTTCATGCTTGACTTCATAAGACAGAGTTTAGGGGTTAGGGGGTAGATACATGATTTGTCTAGTTTGCATATATCTAGACCTTTTTTGTCAACTTTAATGCTTACTATATGACACAAGGAGACTATGTGCTTTGGTTTTTCATTTTTCTATTTTTTTTGAATTTTTTGCCCATATATTCGAATCTTTGTCAAATCCTAGGTTTGACCAGGATTTAAACAAGTTTAAAACATGAAAATGAAAAGGTAGGCCTGGATCCTTCTTAGTCACTCTAAAATGAAGCTTTTGGGAGGTTCTTGAAATTTCCATGTTTGAAACCCAAAACCACTTCTCTTCATGATTGACTTCATAAGACAGAGTTTAGGGTTAGGGGTAGATATATACATGATTTTCTGGTTTGAATATGTCTAGACCTTGTTTATCAACTTGAATGCTTACTATATGACATAAGAAAATTATGTGCTTTGGTTTTCATTTTTCTGATTTTTTTATGCCCGTTTGAATCTTTTGGTCAAATCTTAGGTTTGACCAAGATTTAAACAAGTTTAAGACATGAAAATGAAAAGGGGAGAATGCATCCTTCTTAATTAGTCACTCTAAACTGAATTTTGTAAGAGGTTTTTGAAATTTCCATGTTTGAAACCCAAAACCACTTCTCTTCATGTTGGACTTCATAAGACAGAGTTTAGGGGTTAGGGGGTAGATACATGATTTGTCTAGGTTGAATATGTCTAGACCTTGTTTATCAACTTTAATGCTTACTATATGACATAAGAAGACTATGTGCTTTGGTTTTTCATTTTTCTATTTTTTTGAATTTTATACCCATATATTTGAATCTTTGTGAAATCCTAGTTTTGACCAGGATTTAAACAAGTTTAGAACATGAAAATGAAAAGGTAAGCTTGGATCCTTCTTAGTCACACTCTAAAATGAAGCTTTTGGGAGGTTCTTGGAATTCCAATGTTTGAAACCCAAAACCACTTCTCTTCATGATTAACTTCATAAGACGGAGTTTAGGGTTAGGGGTAGATATATACATGATTTTTCTGGTTTGAATATGTCTAGACCTTGTTTATCAACTTGAATGCTTACTATGTGACATAAGTAGACTATGTGCTTTGGTTTTCATTTTTCTATTTTTTATATTTTATACACATATATTTGAATCTTTGTGAAATCCTAGGTTTGACCAGGATTTAAACAAGTTTAGTACATGAAAATGAAAAAGGTAAGCCTGGATCCTTCTTAGTCACACTCTAAAATGAAGCTTTTGGGAGGTTCTTGAAATATCCATGTTTGAAACCCAAAACCACTTCTCTTCATGATTGACTTCATAATACAGAGTTTAGGGTTAGGGGTAGATATATACATGATTTTCTGGTTTGAATATGTCTAGACCTTGTTTATCAACTTGAATGCTTACTATATGACACAAGAAGACTATATGCTTTTGTTTTTCATTTTTCTGATTTTTTTTGAATTTTATGCCCGTTTGAATCTTTTGGTCAAATCTTAGGTTTGACCCAGATTTAAACAAGTTTAAGACATGCAAGTGAAAAGGGAAGCTTGCATCCTTCTTAGTCACTCTAAAATGAATTTTTAAGAGGTTTTTGAAATTTCCATGTTTGAAACCCAAAACCACTTCTCTTCATGCTTGACTTCATAATACAAAGTTTAGGGGTTAGGGGGAGATACATGATTTGTCTAGTTTGAATATGTCTAGACCTTGTTTATCAACTTTAATGCTTACTATATGACATAAGAAGACTATGTGCTTTCGTTTTTCATTTTTCTATTTTTTTGTATTTTATACCCATATATTTGAATCTTTGTGAAATCCTAGGTTTGACTAGGATTTAAACAAGTTTAGAACATGAAAGTGAAAAGGTAAGCCTGGATCCTTCTTAGTCACAATCTAAAATGAAGCTTTTGGGAGGTTCTTCAAATTTCCATGTTTGAAACCCAAAACCACTTCTCTTCATAAGACAGAGTTTAGGGTTAGGGGTAGATATATACATGATTTTTCTGGTTTGAATATGTCTAGACCTTGTTTATCAACTTGAATGCTTACTATATGACATAAGAAGACTATATGCTTTTGTTTTTTCATTTTTCTGATTTTTTTGAATTTATGCATGTTTGAATCTTTTGGTCAAATCTTAGGTTTGATCAAGATTTAAACAAGTTTAAGACAAGAAAATGAAAAGGATGTTTGAAACCCAAAACCACTTCTCTCCATGCTTGACTTCACAATATACAAAGTTTAGGGAAAATGTCAGTCTTTTTATGCAAATCTGCACATAAATGGCTCAAATTAAAATAGTATACTCGTTTCAGTGTTTTTGATTTCCTATAAAAAAATAGATTTTCCTGAGAAGTTCTAATTTTTGCCAGAATTTGAAAATTTTGGATTTCTTGTTCCTATTTAGATATTATAGATACTAGCAAGATGGCCCTCGCAATTTTGATTTACCATGAATAGTTACTATGACATTTCCAAGAATACCATGTCACATATTCTACAATTTATATTTGAGTTTTTGGTATTTAAAATTCCACTGGTTTGATGACTAAATATTGAAGGTGTAGCCTTGCATTAGTGGATTTTTATCGTGACAAAACAACCTATTGTTATTGCTACTCTTACACTTACATCATTATTCTCTCTAATAATAGACCGACGAACTACCTCCATATACATATTGTCCTTACTCTCTCTTCTATTTAATCCAACTATGCTAGTGGATTACTTATGTGCCTATGAGTTTGATTCCAAATAAGAACTCCAATATTGTTGACATGATCTTTCTAAAACTAACACTTAAGGTACAATGGAGCAATCTTGTCCTGATTCTATATCCATACGCCTGTGGAAATTTTGATAAAACCACTTAAATCCACGCAAAATAGTACTCTCACCCGGATATAATTGTTTTTTATTTACCGCGTCGTACCCTCTGACCCGGAGTCCCAATTAGTATAACCATAAACTTGTGTAGCCGACTTAGAAGTGGGACATGACTATCTAGATATTACACTTTGTAAAATTTTCATAAATAAACGTAGCTAAACATGGCGGTGAGCTTTAAATCCAAAATCATATAATAATGTATTTATAATCATCTATAGAGATTTTTCTAACATGTTTCTTCGAAACACAGCACTCTATCGAAAATAATTGGTCTAATTGGAACTTATTCACTCTTCAGAACCAATTACACCCTTCTCTCATAATAACTGATTTAGAATGATTTGGGATAGACCAGATGGAATGTTTGTGTGTGACGAACACAGGATAGCATGTGGTTACCATGAGTGTATATGATTATGGCAATGACCAACCGTATTACCTACAAATGAAGTTTGGGGAAAAACTTCGTATCTAACTATCGAGCAAG
Organism: Lolium multiflorum; assembly: GCA_030979885.1. Lineage (NCBI taxonomy): Eukaryota > Viridiplantae > Streptophyta > Magnoliopsida > Poales > Poaceae > Lolium > Lolium multiflorum. The sequence continues at coordinate 34,707,839 of CM061750.1, forward strand.
ATAATTGTGGAGCAAGATGCGTGCTCAATATTTTTAGATAATATTTTTTTATATCATACTTCCTCTGTTTATAAATATTAGACGTTTTAGCTAGCCAATCTAGCTTGTTTAAATGTCATACATTAACAAACGGAGGGAGTACATACATGTGCTCTACTTTGTACTACCTTGTTCAGAAAAAGATGTCGCAATTCTTTTTAAATTTTGATGAATCTATACACTATTTAGTGTAGGTGTAAAGAAACGTCCCAATTTTAAAAATCTGCTATATCCTTCTCGAGAGTGAGGGTAACCTTTTTTCTTTCGATTTGTTTAAGTACACTCAATTCATGTAGTATAAACCACTTCACACTATTTAGCGTACATCCTCATCTTCCAGGCTACCCGGCTCGACGGCAGGACGACCGTAGTAGCTCGACGCATAACACGTCCTCCTCGCCGGCACTCTCGCTCAGCTCATGTGGTTACTAAAAAAATGAATTCTAATTTTAAAATATTACACGTCCTAGTTTAAAAACCTTGTCATGCACGTGTGGTTCAGAATATGTATGCACACGACACAGTCCGACGCTAGGATAATACACAGATAACTCATCTAAACTTTCAAAAAAACTGGTCTAAACGTGACGGGATAGGTCACATGCACGTAAATATATGGCTCAATCTAGATCCCATTTAAACGTGATCTGATAGGATTCTTTTCTTTTTGACAGAATCTGATAGGATTCTTACGGTCAAAGAAAGAAAACAACATATGTTAAACTCGTATGGGCAACAGACTCTGTTTCCATGTTTTTCCCCAAACTACACTTTTACGTGCAACCTTAGACTTTCCCGCGCCAAATAAAAAAAATAGATCGTGTCAAGTTTGAGTTCGTGTTACACATGTGTACGTTTAACTCGTATGGGCAACAGACTCTGTTTCCATGTTTTTCCCAAAACTACACTTTTACGTGCAACCTTAGACTTTCCCGCACCAAATAAAAAAAATAGATCGTGTCAAGTTTGAGTTCGTGTTACACATGTGTACGTTTACGTTATATTCATCTATTAGTAAATCCTAGTCACAAATTACAGATCCAACGATTAATAATAATTAAGATGATGTGGATTAACCTTGTGTCTCTATTTAAAATTAAAACATCTTATTTTGCTTTTAGTATATAATAGAAGACTAGGTGACTCAACGAGAACGACTCAACATTGACTCGACTCAGACACAACTACTACATTGACACAAGTACTAATATAATAAAGTAAGAGTACTAGTTAGTTTACATTTCCACAGGCCAATTTTACGAACAAAATTTCGAAAATTAACCTTCAGAAACTCGGAAGCCAGGTGACACAACAGTCATCAAGGATTGCAGCTAGTGGTACACAGTGACCTGGTCAAGATCTACCTTGAGCCTGCTTGACGCTTCAGCTCGGAGTTGAGAGCCTTCTCCTGTGACAGCTCGGCCTCTAGTTTGTCCGTCCTAACCGTGAGGTTCAGGATCAGTCCGGCGAGTTTGTCCATGGTCTCCGCCTGGCCGAGGCTCCGCCGCTGGATCTCATTACTCGCAGTGAACGATTTCATGGCGATATCGTCGAGAATGCGAATCCGGATCTTCTCAGTGGCGAGCTCAGAATAAAGTCTCATGCACTCATCGGCGAGGGCGCTTCTGTCCGCCGTCTCGACGCAGAAATCGCCCATAACCATTTCTAAAATGGGACCGATCTCGTAGCGGGGCTTCTATCAGATGGGGATGGAGCACAAAATCAGAAGTGTACCCAGAGAAGTACCAAGAAAGAGAAAATGGGAATCCCAATTTGCACGAATGTCTATACCTCGCTGCTTTGAGAACTTGGCTCCGTGGAAGATGTTTCCGCAGGCAGGAGGGCTGCGGGAAAACTAAGGCCGCCCGACCTGAATATACGATTGAGAGAAGGTAAGAAAAGGAGGGGATGATAAGTTGTGAAAGACATAGAAAGATGCGCAAGAACGGAGGATCGCCTGAAGGTAGCAGTCGCGGGCTGCGACGCCCTTGAAGACTCTTGCGCAGAAGGCACCTCGACAGCAGCACAGGGACGCCATTGCTGGGATTCCCTCAGCTTCGCCGCAGCCGCACGAGCCCTTCTGTGGCGAGACTTGCTCCCGGTCATGGTGGCGAAGTAGTATTCCAAGAGGTAAACAAAGTGGTGAACTGAGGAAGACGGCAAGAGCAAAGGTTAGTTCTTAAATTTGGCCTCCCCGTCTCCTCGGCACCTCGCGAGTAGTAATACTAGTCAAAGAGCAAACTTCAAGGCAGAGACTTGGTGGGCCATTCATCTCCAACTATACTTCCTCCGATCCGAATGATACCAAATTTTTGAATGACAAATCACCCAAAACAGTATCTAGGATTTGATCTAGATTCAAATGGGCATAAAATTCTCTTGACAAAGAAAATGGCTGGGAGTTTGCGTACCTATTGCACGTGACTTGTGCTCACTGAAGTGTGGGACCTCACGCATGGGCACCACACGTAAGTGACAGACCTGTTGATGTAAAAACTCGGTTGATTATTATACTACTACATTTATACAAAGTTTCCTATGGATTCAAGGGTACGAAAGCCAAGTTAAATCATTTACATGACATTATTTTTTCCATGAAGCCAAGTTAACTCATTTATCAATTGGTACATTTTGGAGTGACTAAGAAGGATCCAGGCTTACTTTTTCATTTTCATGTTTTAAACATGTTTAAATCTTGGTCAAACCTATGACTTGACCAAGATTCAAATGGGCATAAAAATTCAAAAAAAAAAAAAAAGCACACCGTCTTCATATGTCATATATCAAGGTGATAAACAAGGTCTGCCATATTCAAACCACAAAAATCTTGTATCTACCCCCTAACCCTAAACAAGGATCCAGGCTTACACCTTTTCATTTTCATGTTTTTAAACTTGTTCAAATCTTGGTCAAACTTAGGATTTGACGAAGATTCAAATGGGCGTAAAAATACTTAGAAAAATCATGTACGTATCTACCCCCTAACCGTAAACAAGGATCCAGGCTTACCCTTTTCATTTTCATGTTTTTAAACTTGTTCAAATCTTGGTCAAACTTGGAAGATTCAAATGGGTGTAAAAATACTTAGAAAAATCATGTACGTATCTACCCCAAACCCTAAACTCTATCTTACGAAGCCAAGCATGAAGAGAAGTGGTTTTGGGTTTCAAACATGGAAATTTCAAAAACCTCCCAAAAGCTTCATTTTAGAGTGACTAAGAAGGATCCATGCTTACCTTTTATTTTCATGTTTTAAACATGTTCAAATCTTGGTCAAACCGTACGTACCTAGGATTTGACCAAGATTCAAATGGGCATAAAAATTCAAAAAAAAAAATGAAAAACCAAAGCACATAGCCTAGCTTCTTATATATGCCATATAGTAAGCACTCAAGCTAGTTGATAAACAAAGTCTAGACATATTCAAACCAGAAAAATCATGTATCTATATACCCCTAACCCTAAACTTTGTCTTAATTATGAAGTCAAGCACGAAGAGAAGTCGTTTTGGGTTTCAAACATGGACATTTCAAAAACCCTCCCAAAAGCTTCATTGTGGTGTGACGTACTAAGAAGGATACATGCTTACATTTTCAACAACCCCCCTAAAAGCTTCATTATAGAGTGACTAAGAAAGGATCCAGTCTGGCGGGCTTACCTTTTATTTTCTTGTTTTAAACTTGTTCAAATCTCGGTCAAACCTAGGATTTGACCAAGATTCAAAATGTGCATCAAAATTTAAAAAAATTAAAAACCAAATTAAAGCGCATAGTGTTCTTATGTCATATAGTAAGCATTAAAGTTGATAAACAAGGTCTAGACACATATTCAAACAAGACAAGTCATGTATATATACCCCTAACCCCTAAACTCTATCTTATGAAGTCAACAACATGAAGAGAAGTGGTTTTGGGTTTCAAACATGGAAATTTCAAAAACCTCCCAAAAGCTTCATTTTAGAGTGACTAATATATATAAGAAGGATACATGCCTGCTTACCACCTTTTCATTTTCATATTTTAAACTTGTTTAAATCCGTGTCAAATTAAACCAAGGATTTGACCAAAAGATTCAAATGGGCATAAAATTTTAAAAAAAATCAGAAAAATGAAAAACAAAAGCATATAGTCTTCTTATGTCATATAGTAAGCATTCAAGTTGATAAACAAGCTAGGTTTGGACATGCATATTCAAACCTAGGCAAATCATGTATCTATCCCCTAGCTAGCCCCTAAACTCTATCTTATGAAGTCAAGCATGAAGAGAAGTGGTTTTGGGTTTCAAACATGAAAATTTCAAGAACATCCCAAAAACTTCATTTTAGAGTGACTAAGAAAGGATACAGGCTTCCCTTTTCATTTTCATGTTTTATACTTGTTTAAATCTTGGCCAAACCTAGGATTTGACAAAGATTCAAATGTGCATCTATCAAAATAAAAAAACAGAAAAATTAAAAACCAAAGCACATAGTTTTCTTATGTCATATATAGTTAGCATTAAAGTTGATATAAACAAGGTCTAGATATATTCAAACAAGAAAAATCATGTATCTACCCCTAACCCTAAACTCTGTCTTATGTAGTCAAGCATGAAGAGAAGTGGTTTTGGGTTTCAAACTTGGAAATTTCAAGAACCCCCCAAAAGCTTCATTTTAGAGTGACTAAAGGATCCAGGTCGGGCTTACCTTTTATTTTCATGTTTTAAAATTGTTCAAATCTTGGTCAAATGTACCTAGGATTTGATCAAGATTCAAATGGGCATAAAATTTCAAAAAAAATGAAAAACCAAAGCATATAGCCTTCTTATGTCATATAGTAAGCACTCGATCAAGTTGGTAAACAAGGTCTAGACATATTCAAACCAGAAAAATCATGTTTCTACCCCTATCCCTAAACTTTGTCTTATGAAGTCAAGCACGAAGAGATCGAAGTCGTTTTGGATTTCAAACATGGAAATTTCAAAATCCTTCCCAAAAGCTTCATTTTGGAGTGACTAAGAAGGATACAGGCTTACCTTTTCATTTTCATGTTTTAAACTTGTTTAAATATTGGTTAAGCCTAGGATTTGACCAAGATCAAATGGGCATAAAAATTCAGAAAAAGTCAAAAAAAATGAAAACCATAGCACATAGTATTATTATGTCATATAGTAAGCATTCAAGTTGATAAACAAGGTCTAAACAACAAACTAGACAAATCATGTATCTACCCCCTAACCCTAAACTCTGTCTTATGAAGTCAAGCATGAAGAGAAGTGGTTTTGGGTTTCAAACATGGAAATTTCAAAAAACTCCCAAAAGCTTCTCATTTTTGAGTGACTAAGAAGGATTCAGGCTTACCTTTTCATTTTCATGTTTTAAACTTGTTCAAATCTTGGTCAAACTTAGGATTTGACCAAGATTCAAATGTGCATAAAAATTGGGAGGAAGGGTATGAATTACAATTCAAAAAAACAAGGTAACTTAAATACTTGGATGCCCCAAAGATGTGTGGAAGCCCAGAACGATGGCAAAACATGTGCGCACGCTGCATCCAATTCAAGTAGAACACATAGTAGGCATCGATAGTTTGACCTAAATTTGAAATCAAAGAGAAGGTGGTTAGAAAAAATCGAATTTGGCAAAGCAAAGCATGAAATCATAAATTTGTGATGCACTATAGCTATGAAAAGTATCAAACAATGCATACCAAAATGATTTTTTTAGAGGAATACTAGTTCAACTTATTTTAATTTTATATTAGTAGCCCAAAATCGAACTAGTAGTTGGATATTTCTGAACTTGATCTGTATAGTAGTGGGCAAAACCCTAGTTTAACCTATTTAATCATAGATTCGTAGGTCGATTTTTCTACTTTTTTATTATTACTATGCAGCACATGTGTGTTTGCCCGTCGAGTGAAACTCGGAGGAAGAGGGATCACTCGGAAGGAGAGAAGAAGGGAGAGAATTATGGTGTCTCCCCTTTTTCGGGTGATGATGTTGACTTTTGTGCAGGGTTTGTCAGTGAGCAGGAGGTGCGAGCGAGCGAGCGAGCGAGTCGAGCGAGGCCGAGAATGAGAGAGATTTGTTTTTTTTTTTTGTGAGAGGGACAACCGAAGGATCCAGAAGGACCCACATACTTCCAATACGCATCCTGATGCGTCTTCTCTTGACAAAGAAAATGGCTGGGAGTTTGCGTACCTATTGCACGTGACTTGTGCTCACTGAAGTGTGGGACCTCACGCATGGGCACCACACGTAAGTGACAGACCTGTTGATGTAAAAACTCGGTTGATTATTATACTACTACATTTATACAAAGTTTCCTATGGATTCAAGGGTACGAAAGCCAAGTTAAATCATTTACATGACATTATTTTTTCCATGAAGCCAAGTTAACTCATTTATCAATTGGTACATTTTGGAGTGACTAAGAAGGATCCAGGCTTACTTTTTCATTTTCATGTTTTAAACATGTTTAAATCTTGGTCAAACCTATGACTTGACCAAGATTCAAATGGGCATAAAAATTCAAAAAAAAAAAAAAACAAAAGCACACCGTCTTCATATGTCATATATCAAGGTGATAAACAAGGTCTGCCATATTCAAACCACAAAAATCTTGTATCTACCCCCTAACCCTAAACAAGGATCCAGGCTTACACCCTTTTCATTTTCATGTTTTTAAACTTGTTCAAATCTTGGTCAAACTTAGGATTTGATGAAGATTCAAATGGGCGTAAAAATACTTAGAAAAATCATGTACGTATCTACCCCCTAACCGTAAACAAGGATCCAGGCTTACCCTTTTCATTTTCATGTTTTTAAACTTGTTCAAATCTTGGTCAAACTTAGGATTTGACGAAGATTCAAATGGGTGTAAAAATACTTAGAAAAATCATGTACGTATCTACCCCAAACCCTAAACTCTATCTTACGAAGCCAAGCATGAAGAGAAGTGGTTTTGGGTTTCAAACATGGAAATTTCAAAAACCTCCCAAAAGCTTCATTTTAGAGTGACTAAGAAGGATCCATGCTTACCTTTTATTTTCATGTTTTAAACATGTTCAAATCTTGGTCAAACCGTACGTACCTAGGATTTGACCAAGATTCAAATGGGCATAAAAATTCAAAAAAAAATGAAAAACCAAAGCACATAGCCTAGCTTCTTATATATGCCATATAGTAAGCACTCAAGCTAGTTGATAAACAAAGTCTAGACATATTCAAACCAGAAAAATCATGTATCTATATACCCCTAACCCTAAACTTTGTCTTAATTATGAAGTCAAGCACGAAGAGAAGTCGTTTTGGGTTTCAAACATGGACATTTCAAAAACCCTCCCAAAAGCTTCATTGTGGTGTGACGTACTAAGAAGGATACATGCTTACATTTTCAACAACCCCCCTAAAAGCTTCATTATAGAGTGACTAAGAAAGGATCCAGTCTGGCGGGCTTACCTTTTATTTTCTTGTTTTAAACTTGTTCAAATCTCGGTCAAACCTAGGATTTGACCAAGATTCAAAATGTGCATCAAAATTTAAAAAAATTAAAAACCAAATTAAAGCGCATAGTGTTCTTATGTCATATAGTAAGCATTAAAGTTGATAAACAAGGTCTAGACACATATTCAAACAAGACAAGTCATGTATATATACCCCTAACCCCTAAACTCTATCTTATGAAGTCAACAACATGAAGAGAAGTGGTTTTGGGTTTCAAACATGGAAATTTCAAAAACCTCCCAAAAGCTTCATTTTAGAGTGACTAATATATATAAGAAGGATACATGCCTGCTTACCACCTTTTCATTTTTCATATTTTAAACTTGTTTAAATCCGTGTCAAATTAAACCAAGGATTTGACCAAAAGATTCAAATGGGCATAAAATTTTAAAAAAATCAGAAAAATGAAAAACAAAAGCATATAGTCTTCTTATGTCATATAGTAAGCATTCAAGTTGATAAACAAGCTAGGTTTGGACATGCATATTCAAACCTAGGCAAATCATGTATCTATCCCCTAGCTAGCCCCTAAACTCTATCTTATGAAGTCAAGCATGAAGAGAAGTGGTTTTGGGTTTCAAACATGAAAATTTCAAGAACATCCCAAAAACTTCATTTTAGAGTGACTAAGAAAGGATACAGGCTTCCCCTTTTCATTTTCATGTTTTATACTTGTTTAAATCTTGGCCAAACCTAGGATTTGACAAAGATTCAAATGTGCATCTATCAAAATAAAAAAACAGAAAAATTAAAAACCAAAGCACATAGTTTTCTTATGTCATATATAGTTAGCATTAAAGTTGATATAAACAAGGTCTAGATATATTCAAACAAGAAAAATCATGTATCTACCCCTAACCCTAAACTCTGTCTTATGTAGTCAAGCATGAAGAGAAGTGGTTTTGGGTTTCAAACTTGGAAATTTCAAGAACCCCCAAAAGCTTCATTTTAGAGTGACTAAAGGATCCAGGTCGGGCTTACCTTTTATTTTCATGTTTTAAAATTGTTCAAATCTTGGTCAAACTGTACCTAGGATTTGATCAAGATTCAAATGGGCATAAAATTTCAAAAAAAATGAAAAACCAAAGCATATAGCCTTCTTATGTCATATAGTAAGCACTCGATCAAGTTGGTAAACAAGGTCTAGACATATTCAAACCAGAAAAATCATGTTTCTACCCCTATCCCTAAACTTTGTCTTATGAAGTCAAGCACGAAGAGATCGAAGTCGTTTTGGATTTCAAACATGGAAATTTCAAAATCCTTCCCAAAAGCTTCATTTTGGAGTGACTAAGAAGGATACAGGCTTACCTTTTCATTTTCATGTTTTAAACTTGTTTAAATATTGGTTAAGCCTAGGATTTGACCAAGATCAAATGGGCATAAAAATTCAGAAAAAGTCAAAAAAAATGAAAACCATAGCACATAGTATTATTATGTCATATAGTAAGCATTCAAGTTGATAAACAAGGTCTAAACAACAAACTAGACAAATCATGTATCTACCCCCTAACCCTAAACTCTGTCTTATGAAGTCAAGCATGAAGAGAAGTGGTTTTGGGTTTCAAACATGGAAATTTCAAAAAACTCCCAAAAGCTTCTCATTTTTGAGTGACTAAGAAGGATTCAGGCTTACCTTTTCATTTTCATGTTTTAAACTTGTTCAAATCTTGGTCAAACTTAGGATTTGACCAAGATTCAAATGTGCATAAAAATTGGGAGGAAGGGTATGAATTACAATTCAAAAAAACAAGGTAACTTAAATACTTGGATGCCCCAAAGATGTGTGGAAGCCCAGAACGATGGCAAAACATGTGCGCACGCTGCATCCAATTCAAGTAGAACACATAGTAGGCATCGATAGTTTGACCTAAATTTGAAATCAAAGAGAAGGTGGTTAGAAAAAATCGAAATTGGCAAAGCAAAGCATGAAATCATAAATTTGTGATGCACTATAGCTATGAAAAGTATCAAACAATGCATACCAAAATGATTTTTTAGAGGAATACTAGTTCAACTTATTTTAATTTTATATTAGTAGCCCAAAATCGAACTAGTAGTTGGATATTTCTGAACTTGATCTGTAGTAGTGGGCAAAACCCTAGTTTAACCTATTTAATCATAGATTCGTAGGTCGATTTTTCTACTTTTTTATTATTACTATGCAGCACATGTGTGTTTGCCCGTCGAGTGAAACTCGGAGGAAGAAGGGATCACTCGGAAGGAGAGAAGAAGGGAGAGAATTATGGTGTCTCCCCTTTTTCGGGTGATGATGTTGACTTTTGTGCAGGGTTTGTCAGTGAGCAGGAGGTGCGAGCGAGCGAGCGAGTCGAGCGAGGCCGAGAATGAGAGAGATTTGTTTTTTTTTTTTGTGAGAGGGACAACCGAAGGATCCAGAAGGACCCACATACTTCCAATACGCATCCTGATGCGTCTTCTCTTGACAAAGAAAATGGCTGGGAGTTTGCGTACCTATTGCACGTGACTTGTGCTCACTGAAGTGTGGGACCTCACGCATGGGCACCACACGTAAGTGACAGACCTGTTGATGTAAAAACTCGGTTGATTATTATACTACTACATTTATACAAAGTTTCCTATGGATTCAAGGGTACGAAAGCCAAGTTAAATCATTTACATGACATTATTTTTTCCATGAAGCCAAGTTAACTCATTTATCAATTGGTACATTTTGGAGTGACTAAGAAGGATCCAGGCTTACTTTTTCATTTTCATGTTTTAAACCTGTTTAAATCTTGGTCAAACCTATGACTTGACCAAGATTCAAATGGGCATAAAAATTCAAAAAAAAAGAAAAACAAAAGCACACCGTCTTCCTATGTCATATATCAAGGTGATAAACAAGGTCTGCCATATTCAAACCACAAAAATCTTGTATCTACCCCCTAACCCTAAACAAGGATCCAGGCTTACACCCTTTTCATTTTCATGTTTTTAAACTTGTTCAAATCTTGGTCAAACTTAGGATTTGACGAAGATTCAAATGGGCGTAAAAATACTTAGAAAAATCATGTACGTATCTACCCCCTAACCGTAAACAAGGATCCAGGCTTACCCTTTTCATTTTCATGTTTTTAAACTTGTTCAAATCTTGGTCAAACTTAGGATTTGACGAAGATTCAAATGGGTGTAAAAATACTTAGAAAAATCATGTACGTATCTACCCCAAACCCTAAACTCTATCTTACGAAGCCAAGCATGAAGAGAAGTGGTTTTGGGTTTCAAACATGGAAATTTCAAAAACCTCCCAAAAGCTTCATTTTAGAGTGACTAAGAAGGATCCATGCTTACCTTTTATTTTCATGTTTTAAACATGTTCAAATCTTGGTCAAACCGTACGTACCTAGGATTTGACCAAGATTCAAATGGGCATAAAAATTCAAAAAAAAAATGAAAAACCAAAGCACATAGCCTAGCTTCTTATATATGCCATATAGTAAGCACTCAAGCTAGTTGATAAACAAAGTCTAGACATATTCAAACCAGAAAAATCATGTATCTATATACCCCTAACCCTAAACTTTGTCTTAATTATGAAGTCAAGCACGAAGAGAAGTCGTTTTGGGTTTCAAACATGGACATTTCAAAAACCCTCCCAAAAGCTTCATTGTGGTGTGACGTACTAAGAAGGATACATGCTTACATTTTCAACAACCCCCCTAAAAGCTTCATTATAGAGTGACTAAGAAAGGATCCAGTCTGGCGGGCTTACCTTTTATTTTCTTGTTTTAAACTTGTTCAAATCTCGGTCAAACCTAGGATTTGACCAAGATTCAAAATGTGCATCAAAATTTAAAAAAATTAAAAACCAAATTAAAGCGCATAGTGTTCTTATGTCATATAGTAAGCATTAAAGTTGATAAACAAGGTCTAGACACATATTCAAACAAGACAAGTCATGTATATATACCCCTAACCCCTAAACTCTATCTTATGAAGTCAACAACATGAAGAGAAGTGGTTTTGGGTTTCAAACATGGAAATTTCAAAAACCTCCCAAAAGCTTCATTTTAGAGTGACTAATATATATAAGAAGGATACATGCCTGCTTACCACCTTTTCATTTTTCATATTTTAAACTTGTTTAAATCCGTGTCAAATTAAACCAAGGATTTGACCAAAAGATTCAAATGGGCATAAAATTTTAAAAAAAATCAGAAAAATGAAAAACAAAAGCATATAGTCTTCTTATGTCATATAGTAAGCATTCAAGTTGATAAACAAGCTAGGTTTGGACATGCATATTCAAACCTAGGCAAATCATGTATCTATCCCCTAGCTAGCCCCTAAACTCTATCTTATGAAGTCAAGCATGAAGAGAAGTGGTTTTGGGTTTCAAACATGAAAATTTCAAGAACATCCCAAAAACTTCATTTTAGAGTGACTAAGAAAGGATACAGGCTTCCCCTTTTCATTTTCATGTTTTATACTTGTTTAAATCTTGGCCAAACCTAGGATTTGACAAAGATTCAAATGTGCATCTATCAAAATAAAAAAACAGAAAAATTAAAAACCAAAGCACATAGTTTTCTTATGTCATATATAGTTAGCATTAAAGTTGATATAAACAAGGTCTAGATATATTCAAACAAGAAAAATCATGTATCTACCCCTAACCCTAAACTCTGTCTTATGTGTAGTCAAGCATGAAGAGAAGTGGTTTTGGGTTTCAAACTTGGAAATTTCAAGAACCCCCAAAAGCTTCATTTTAGAGTGACTAAAGGATCCAGGTCGGGCTTACCTTTTATTTTCATGTTTTAAAATTGTTCAAATCTTGGTCAAACTGTACCTAGGATTTGATCAAGATTCAAATGGGCATAAAATTTCAAAAAAAATGAAAAACCAAAGCATATAGCCTTCTTATGTCATATAGTAAGCACTCGATCAAGTTGGTAAACAAGGTCTAGACATATTCAAACCAGAAAAATCATGTTTCTACCCCTATCCCTAAACTTTGTCTTATGAAGTCAAGCACGAAGAGATCGAAGTCGTTTTGGATTTCAAACATGGAAATTTCAAAATCCTTCCCAAAAGCTTCATTTTGGAGTGACTAAGAAGGATACAGGCTTACCTTTTCATTTTCATGTTTTAAACTTGTTTAAATATTGGTTAAGCCTAGGATTTGACCAAGATCAAATGGGCATAAAAATTCAGAAAAAGTCAAAAAAAATGAAAACCATAGCACATAGTATTATTATGTCATATAGTAAGCATTCAAGTTGATAAACAAGGTCTAAACAACAAACTAGACAAATCATGTATCTACCCCTAACCCTAAACTCTGTCTTATGAAGTCAAGCATGAAGAGAAGTGGTTTTGGGTTTCAAACATGGAAATTTCAAAAAACTCCCAAAAGCTTCTCATTTTTGAGTGACTAAGAAGGATTCAGGCTTACCTTTTCATTTTCATGTTTTAAACTTGTTCAAATCTTGGTCAAACTTAGGATTTGACCAAGATTCAAATGTGCATAAAAATTGGGAGGAAGGGTATGAATTACAATTCAAAAAAACAAGGTAACTTAAATACTTGGATGCCCCAAAGATGTGTGGAAGCCCAGAACGATGGCAAAACATGTGCGCACGCTGCATCCAATTCAAGTAGAACACATAGTAGGCATCGATAGTTTGACCTAAATTTGAAATCAAAGAGAAGGTGGTTAGAAAAAATCGAAATTGGCAAAGCAAAGCATGAAATCATAAATTTGTGATGCACTATAGCTATGAAAAGTATCAAACAATGCATACCAAAATGATTTTTTAGAGGAATACTAGTTCAACTTATTTTAATTTTATATTAGTAGCCCAAAATCGAACTAGTAGTTGGATATTTCTGAACTTGATCTGTAGTAGTGGGCAAAACCCTAGTTTAACCTATTTAATCATAGATTCGTAGGTCGATTTTTCTACTTTTTTATTATTACTATGCAGCACATGTGTGTTTGCCCGTCGAGTGAAACTCGGAGGAAGAAGGGATCACTCGGAAGGAGAGAAGAAGGGAGAGAATTATGGTGTCTCCCTTTTTCGGGTGATGATGTTGACTTTTGTGCAGGGTTTGTCAGTGAGCAGGAGGTGCGAGCGAGCGAGCGAGCGAGCGAGTCGAGCGAGGCCGAGAATGAGAGAGATTTGTTTTTTTTTTTTTTAGAGGGACAACCGAAGGATCCAGAAGGACCCACATACTTCCAATACGCATCCTGATGCGTCTTCTCTTGACAAAGAAAATGGCTGGGAGTTTGCGTACCTATTGCACGTGACTTGTGCTCACTGAAGTGTGGGACCTCACGCATGGGCACCACACGTAAGTGACAGACCTGTTGATGTAAAAACTCGGTTGATTATTATACTACTACATTTATACAAAGTTTCCTATGGATTCAAGGGTACGAAAGCCAAGTTAAATCATTTACATGACATTATTTTTTCCATGAAGCCAAGTTAACTCATTTATCAATTGGTACATTTTGGAGTGACTAAGAAGGATCCAGGCTTACTTTTTCATTTTCATGTTTTAAACCTGTTTAAATCTTGGTCAAACCTATGACTTGACCAAGATTCAAATGGGCATAAAAATTCAAAAAAAAGAAAAACAAAAGCACACCGTCTTCCTATGTCATATATCAAGGTGATAAACAAGGTCTGCCATATTCAAACCACAAAAATCTTGTATCTACCCCCTAACCCTAAACAAGGATCCAGGCTTACACCCTTTTCATTTTCATGTTTTTAAACTTGTTCAAATCTTGGTCAAACTTAGGATTTGACGAAGATTCAAATGGGCGTAAAAATACTTAGAAAAATCATGTACGTATCTACCCCCTAACCGTAAACAAGGATCCAGGCTTACCCTTTTCATTTTCATGTTTTTAAACTTGTTCAAATCTTGGTCAAACTTAGGATTTGACGAAGATTCAAATGGGTGTAAAAATACTTAGAAAAATCATGTACGTATCTACCCCAAACCCTAAACTCTATCTTACGAAGCCAAGCATGAAGAGAAGTGGTTTTGGGTTTCAAACATGGAAATTTCAAAAACCTCCCAAAAGCTTCATTTTAGAGTGACTAAGAAGGATCCATGCTTACCTTTTATTTTCATGTTTTAAACATGTTCAAATCTTGGTCAAACCGTACGTACCTAGGATTTGACCAAGATTCAAATGGGCATAAAAATTCAAAAAAAAAATGAAAAACCAAAGCACATAGCCTAGCTTCTTATATATGCCATATAGTAAGCACTCAAGCTAGTTGATAAACAAAGTCTAGACATATTCAAACCAGAAAAATCATGTATCTATATACCCCTAACCCTAAACTTTGTCTTAATTATGAAGTCAAGCACGAAGAGAAGTCGTTTTGGGTTTCAAACATGGACATTTCAAAAACCCTCCCAAAAGCTTCATTGTGGTGTGACGTACTAAGAAGGATACATGCTTACATTTTCAACAACCCCCCTAAAAGCTTCATTATAGAGTGACTAAGAAAGGATCCAGTCTGGCGGGCTTACCTTTTATTTTCTTGTTTTAAACTTGTTCAAATCTCGGTCAAACCTAGGATTTGACCAAGATTCAAAATGTGCATCAAAATTTAAAAAAATTAAAAACCAAATTAAAGCGCATAGTGTTCTTATGTCATATAGTAAGCATTAAAGTTGATAAACAAGGTCTAGACACATATTCAAACAAGACAAGTCATGTATATATACCCCTAACCCCTAAACTCTATCTTATGAAGTCAACAACATGAAGAGAAGTGGTTTTGGGTTTCAAACATGGAAATTTCAAAAACCTCCCAAAAGCTTCATTTTAGAGTGACTAATATATATAAGAAGGATACATGCCTGCTTACCACCTTTTCATTTTCATATTTTAAACTTGTTTAAATCCGTGTCAAATTAAACCAAGGATTTGACCAAAAGATTCAAATGGGCATAAAATTTTAAAAAAAATCAGAAAAATGAAAAACAAAAGCATATAGTCTTCTTATGTCATATAGTAAGCATTCAAGTTGATAAACAAGCTAGGTTTGGACATGCATATTCAAACCTAGGCAAATCATGTATCTATCCCCTAGCTAGCCCCTAAACTCTATCTTATGAAGTCAAGCATGAAGAGAAGTGGTTTTGGGTTTCAAACATGAAAATTTCAAGAACATCCCAAAAACTTCATTTTAGAGTGACTAAGAAAGGATACAGGCTTCCCCTTTTCATTTTCATGTTTTATACTTGTTTAAATCTTGGCCAAACCTAGGATTTGACAAAGATTCAAATGTGCATCTATCAAAATAAAAAAAACAGAAAAATTAAAAACCAAAGCACATAGTTTTCTTATGTCATATATAGTTAGCATTAAAGTTGATATAAACAAGGTCTAGATATATTCAAACAAGAAAAATCATGTATCTACCCCTAACCCTAAACTCTGTCTTATGTGTAGTCAAGCATGAAGAGAAGTGGTTTTGGGTTTCAAACTTGGAAATTTCAAGAACCCCCAAAAGCTTCATTTTAGAGTGACTAAAGGATCCAGGTCGGGCTTACCTTTTATTTTCATGTTTTAAAATTGTTCAAATCTTGGTCAAACTGTACCTAGGATTTGATCAAGATTCAAATGGGCATAAAATTTCAAAAAAAATGAAAAACCAAAGCATATAGCCTTCTTATGTCATATAGTAAGCACTCGATCAAGTTGGTAAACAAGGTCTAGACATATTCAAACCAGAAAAATCATGTTTCTACCCCTATCCCTAAACTTTGTCTTATGAAGTCAAGCACGAAGAGATCGAAGTCGTTTTGGATTTCAAACATGGAAATTTCAAAATCCTTCCCAAAAGCTTCATTTTGGAGTGACTAAGAAGGATACAGGCTTACCTTTTCATTTTCATGTTTTAAACTTGTTTAAATATTGGTTAAGCCTAGGATTTGACCAAGATCAAATGGGCATAAAAATTCAGAAAAAATCAAAAAAAATGAAAACCAAAGCACATAGTATTATTATGTCATATAGTAAGCATTCAAGTTGATAAACAAGGTCTAAACAACAAACTAGACAAATCATGTATCTACCCCTAACCCTAAACTCTGTCTTATGAAGTCAAGCATGAAGAGAAGTGGTTTTGGGTTTCAAACATGGAAATTTCAAAAAACTCCCAAAAGCTTCTCATTTTTGAGTGACTAAGAAGGATTCAGGCTTACCTTTTCATTTTCATGTTTTAAACTTGTTCAAATCTTGGTCAAACTTAGGATTTGACCAAGATTCAAATGTGCATAAAAATTGGGAGGAAGGGTATGAATTACAATTCAAAAAAACAAGGTAACTTAAATACTTGGATGCCCCAAAGATGTGTGGAAGCCCAGAACAATGGCAAAACATGTGCGCACGCTGCATCCAATTCAAGTAGAACACATAGTAGGCATCGATAGTTTGACCTAAATTTGAAATCAAAGAGAAGGTGGTTAGAAAAAATCGAAATTGGCAAAGCAAAGCATGAAATCATAAATTTGTGATGCACTATAGCTATGAAAAGTATCAAACAATGCATACCAAAATGATTTTTTAGAGGAATACTAGTTCAACTTATTTTAATTTTATATTAGTAGCCCAAAATCGAACTAGTAGTTGGTAAACAAGGTCTAAACAACAAACTAGACAAATCATGTATTTACCCCCTAACCCTAAACTCTGTCTTATGAAGTCAAGCATGAAGAGAAGTGGTTTTGGGTTTCAAACTTGGAAATTTCAAGAACCCCCCAAAAGCTTCATTTTATAGTGACTAAGAAGGATCCATGCTTACCTTTTCATTTTCATGTTTTAAACTTGTTTACATCTTGGTCATAGCTAGTGTATTTGACCAAGATTCAAATGGGCATAAAATTTAAAAAAAATAATGAAAAACCAAAGTACATAGTCTTCTTATGTCATATAGTAAGCATTCAAGCTGATAAACAAGGTCTAGACATATTCAAACCAAACAAATCATGTATCTACCCCCTAACCCCTAAACTTTATCTTATGAAGCCAAGCATGAAGAGAAGTGGTTCTTGGTTTCAAACATGGAAATATCAAAAACCTCCCAAAAGCTTCATTTTAGAGTGACTAAGAAGTATCCATGCTTACCTTTTCATTTTCATATTTTAAACTTGTTTAAATCATTGTCAAACCTAGGATTATACCAAGATACAAATATGGGCACAAAACCCTCTTAGCCAAAATCAACTACGAGCAAGATTTTCTGTATTGTAGATGCCCCAATTGACTCTCATCCCCAATGTAGTCTTTTTTATGTCAGTATAGACTTCTTTACTAGATGTATACTATCGTACATGGCATGCATTTGCCTAATGAGCAGCATTGTTTAGCCGTTCTAGCCAACCCGATCAATCTGTCAAGCTTCATGCACGAGATGCCATGTTTATGGCCCTTTTGTTGTGGCTTTTTTTGGCTTTTGGCTTTGGCAAAAGCCAAAAAAAGCACGTAAATAGGTGCTTTTTTGGGCTTTTGGATTTTGGAAGCCAAGAACAAAGATTCTATTCTTTTGGCTTCCAAAATCCAAAAGCCCAAAAAGCACCTATTTAGGTGCTTTTTTTGGCTTTTGCCAAAGTCAAAATAAGCCACAACAAAAGGGTAATTTACTCCCTCGCTCCGGTGATCCGATCCATATTTCTTGGTGCTAAAAAGAATGTGAATCGGAGGGAGTACTTTTCTTAGATAGTACTATATCAGTTCAAAAAAAAGTACAGTGTACTACTACATCACAAATGCATCAAAAGAGTACTACTGTACATCACAAGACCACGACAGTTGTATAGTATATAGAGTTTAATGCTGAACTTTAAACAGGACCAGGAGCATCAGGGCCAGCAGCAGGGGCGTTGACCGGCAACAAACCAGGCAAAAGACGTAAGGAAGAGGCCATATGCTGCGTGCTTGGCCTTGATTGCAGGGTGGTGATTCTTCGCCGCTCGCCATGTATTCACGCCGTACCAGTTCCGCGTCGCCCGCGAGCGGATCGAAGCGATCCCGCGCGCCGGACACGCTCGAGGAGGCGTGGCGGCTCCAGTGCAAGCAGTCCGCCGCCGGGAGTCGGCGCGCGGCGTGCAGGTACAGAGGCTCCCTGTACATGCCGTCGTCGCTCCGCGAGTTCGCCCCGGGCGGGCTCTGGTACAAGGCGGATCCGCCGCTCAAACCGATGAGCGGCCCCGTCTTCAACAAATGGCGCGCCGACCGGGAGAGGAACCGCCGGTCGAAGGCGGCGTGGGAGGCGAGCACCAGCGGCGGATTCGCGCCGCCAGCCGGCGAGGAGGCGGAGGAGGCGGAGGAAGGGGAAGACCCCCTCTTCTTGAAGGCGCTGGCCGCGTCCCTCAAGGACGATGCCGACAAGAAGAGGGCGGAGGAAGAAGACAAGGCGGCGGCCATCGCCGCCGTGAAGGAGAAGGAGGCGCGGGATGCGGAGGAGAACGCGACCATCATCTTCCTCGACGACTAGATAGGTTAGAAGTCGCGATAAGGATCGCGCAATTCTGTATGTATGATCCGTATGTATGATCAACTATGAATTATGAACAATGAACTATCAAACCAAACCACATAGTTTTTTTATGTCATATAGTAAGAATTCAAGTTGATAAAACAAGGTCTAGACATATTCAAACTAGACAAATCACGTATATCTACCCCTAACCCTAAACTCTGTCTTATGAAGTAAAGCATGAAGAGAACTGGTTTTGGGTTTCAAACATGGAAATTTCAAAAACCTTCCCAAAAGCTTCATTTTGGAGTGACTAAGAAGGATGCAGACTTACCTTTTCATTTTCATGTCTTAAACATGTTTAAATCTTGGTTAAACCTAGGATTTGACCAAGATCAAATGTGCAAAAAAATCAGAAAAAATCAAAAAAATGAAAACTAAAGCACATAGTATTCTTATGTCATATAGTAAGCATTCAAGTTGATAAACAAGGTCTAAACATATTCAAACCAGACAAATCATGTATCTACCCACTAACCCTAAATTCTGTCTTATGAAGTCGATCAAGCATGAAGAGAAGTGGTTTTGGGTTTCAAACATGGAAATTTCAAAAACCTCCCAAAAGCTTCATTTTAGAGTTACTAAGAAGGATCCATGCTTACCTTTTATTTTCATGTTTTAAACATGTTCAAATCTTGGTCAAACCGTACCTAGGATTTGACCAAGATTCAAATGGGTATAAAAATTCAAAAAAACTGAAAAACCAAAGCACATAGCCTTCTTATGTCATATATAGTAAGCACTCAAGTTGGTAAACAAGGTCTAGAGATATTCAAACCAGAAAAATCTTGTATCTACCCCTAACCCTAAACTTTGTCTTATGAAGTCAAGCACGAAGAGAAGTCGTTTTGGATTTCAAACATGGAAATTTCAAAAACCTTCCCAAAAGCCTCATTTTGGAGTGACTAAGAAGGATGCAGGCTTACCTTTTCATTTTCATGTTTTAAACTTGTTTAAACCTTGGTTAAACCTAGGATTTGACCAAGATCAAATGGGCATAAAAATTCAGAAAAAATCAAAAAATGAAAACCAAAGCACATAGTATTCTTATGTCATATATTAAGCATTCAAGTTGATAAACAAGGTCAAGACATATTCAAACCAGACAAATCATGTATCTACCCTAACCCTAAACTCTGTCTTATGAAGTCAAGCATGAAGAGACGTGGTTTTGGGTTTCAAACATGGAAATTTCAAGAACCCCCCAAAAGCTTCAATTTAGAGTGACTAAGAAGGATCCAGGTCGAGCTTATACCTTTTATTTTTATGTTTTAAACTTGTTCAAATCTTGGTCAAACCTAGGATTTGACCAAGATTCAAATGGGTATAAAAAAATGAAAAATCAAAGCACATAGCCTTCTTATGTCATATAATAAGCACTCAAGTTGATAAACAAGGTCTAGACATATTCAAACCAGAAAAATCATGTATCTACCCCTAACCCTAAACTTTGTCTTATGAAGTCAAGCACGAAGAGAAGTCGTTTTTGGGTTTCAATCATGGAAATTTCAAAAACCTTCCCAAAAACTTCATTTTGGAGTGACTAAGAAGGATGCAGGCTTAGCTTTTCATTTTCATATTTTAAACATGTTTAAATCTTGGTCAAACCTATGATTTGACCAAGATTCAAATGGGCATAAAAATAATTAGAAAAATCATGTACGTATCTACCCCTAACCCTAAAATCTATCTTACGAAGTCAAGCATGAAGAGAAGTGGTTTTGGGTTTCAACACATGGAAATTTCAAAAACCTCCCAAAAGCTTCATTTCAGAGTGACTAAGAAGGATCCAGACCGGGCTTACATTTTATTTTCATATTTTAAACTTGTTCAAATCTTGGTCAAACCGTACCTAGGAATTGACCAAGATTCAAAAAAAAAATGAAAAACCAAAGCACATAGCCTTCTTATGTCATATACTACCTCCGGTTCAAGGAATAAGGCGCCCTCGTTTTACGTGTTTTTTGTTTGACCAAGAATTACTTCAAATATATAAAGATTGTTTGTATGAAATTAGCATCATTACAAAGTGCTTTTCAATACGAATCCAACGATACTAATTACATATAATATAATCAAGATTGTGTTGCTCAATTTTTATGGTCAAAGTTCGTCTTGGAATACGCGTGCGCCTTATTCCTTGGGACGGAGGTAGTAGTAAGCACTCAAGTTGATAAACAAGGTCTAGTCATATTCAAACCAGAAAAATCATGTATCTACCCCTAAGCCTGAACTTTGTCTTATGAAGTCAATCACGAAGAGAAGTCGTTTTGGGTTTCAAACATGGAAATTTCAAATACCTTCCCAAAAGCTTAATTTTGGAGTGACTAAGAAGGATGCAGGCTTACCTTTTCATTTCCATGTTTTAAACATGTTTAAATAAGGATGCGTGATTCTGAAACCTCATACACATTGTTGCAAAAGTAATTACATCACCTAAACAATACTACCAGTTCATAATTCTAAACTTATGTACAATCTTGGAAACATATAACGCCAGCCTAGTTCACCAATTATCATCATCCCTCTTGATGCGCTTGCCGGTGCCGCTTGTACCTGCCTCCCACGGGTTGGCAGTCCAAGTTCTGCACTCGTTCGCACTTCGTGTGTCGGGAATCCTTGTTGGAGCTTCCCAACCAGATACAGGCCCTGCCCTTGCTAGCTCACCACATCCAGCCGTTGCCCTAGCTTGCTCACCGTGTGAACCGCCATCCCACGGAGACCCCGAAGTAGGCTCGCACGAGTCCTTTATCCATGGTGGCATTTTCTTCGGATCAAATGGTATGTTGTGCCTAAAGCAATAAGATACAAATTCCCAGTAGGTTGTCCCGACACACTGCTTCTTCTCGTCGCGCCAGGCAGGGGGAAGAGCGGCCAACCTAGCCGCTTCCTTGCAATCCGGGCAAACCACTTCCCTTGGAATTGGTTGTGCTTGACGCTGCCCATCATTGATTTTTTTGAGTCGCCTGTACAACTCAAAACTGACATACCCATCAATCGCAGCATACCTCAAGTTTACTTCAGGCAATGGCATGCACTCCCATTGATCGTGGCTGCTAGTAGGGAACTTGGTCTTCATGTCTTTGTAAGATGGGTCAATGATGGCGGCTGCCAAATCACCCATGCCAGTCCTATTGCCAGGACCATTGAAATTGATCATATCCTGAATGTCAATCCAATTATGTTTAGGAATTTTAATGCCATCTCTAGCAAACCTGCTAGAGTCACCCCTGATGTCAACAGTTGTGAAACAAATTCCTTTATGTTGAAGGAATTCTTGCAGTGCCAGATTATCAGGACTCCTGCATGTTAACACAAATCAATCTTGTAAGATCGTATATGCTGAAATAGTACACATATTTTTCTTCCAGTAAACTGTATACTTGTTGCAGTGAAACAATGATTTTGCATCAGTGATACACATCAAAATAACATGAATTATTGTTGCGACTATATGATCTAATTATTTAAGTGTCATCAAGTTAAGATTCAGTTACTATATGTTAATATCTTGACATCCATGCCGATTATCGGTGAGTATGAGTACATGAAATTTGTGCAAATTTTGAGTACCAAAATCATGAAACTAGATATCGTGGTCAATCCAAAAAAATTATACAAGTATATGTTGGATATTACGTTCCAGACCACATTTTTCATACAAGTTAGTTTGTTCGTGTTTTCATACAAGTTAGAACCTAGTCTATGTCGAAATAAAAAAGCAGATCCAAGATAAAGGAAGAGTTTCTATATTAAAAAACAAAAGGATAAAGGAAGGCATGTGAAGAACATACCTGCAGAAATGGTACACCAGGACGTGGTCGTCCATGGCCAACTGAACGACGGCGGTACTTACTTGGTCCGCAGTGTATTCTAGGTCGAGGCCGACGAACCTGGACCTGTCCTCTAGTAGCTTTTGTTCGTACATCTTGAGGGTGTGCTCGAGAACGGAAGGGTCATTCGTGTAGACCACGTTCACCTTGGTCGTCCCATGGGGAACGACGCTCCTCTTTAGCGTAAACAGGCCGCCGTCGGCCATGGCAGCGCTGAAGCACGTCGAACTGATCGGAGGGATTGAGGGGGAGGGAGGGAGAGCAACTGCAAACAATGGGGTTTTTTGGAACTTGCCGAAATGCAGGGGAGAACGAACCGCCAGGGGTTGTTTAGTGGGGACAGATGGGAATAATACTGCGATGAGGTTGAGGAATTAACTCCAACCGCCATTTAAATCTAGTACTCCCTATAGTCAGTTGATAGGAAATGGACGGGCAAGATTGATTCTAGGGAGGCGAACCCCAGTATTTTCCCAATTTATTTGAGTTGTAATATAACCATCGTTAATACTTGAATTGAAAAATATTTACAAAATTAATTTATTATATACTACATGATGAGATAATCCAACAAACCATGGAAATGCATGGCCATCCAACCATGTCACCCTCTTGTGAAAATTGTATAGGTGGTAGTGTGCGCAATACACGCGGTAGCCACTTCACAAATACATCCTTTTAATTTTGCCCCCCTTAATTCGGCCAATAAAAATGAAAAGACTTTATGTGGAAAACCAAAAAAACTTTATTTGGCAAAGTATAGTCGAAAATAAGAAGTTTTTCATTGATCTCTTAAAAAAGGGGTCATGATTCGAAAGTTCGCCATGCATGGTTCTTGCGGTAACCAAGCTAGCTCACCCATGTGGCAAGAAGCGAATCAATGTCCAACATGCATGGTTCCAAAAATATATATTTACAGAATGATTCTGCTTCTCAAGAATATTTGCATGCCATCATGTTTGTTATTTTTCCTAGATAAAAGTAGTAATTGGTGACTTCGTGATTGCCTTGCTTGCTGATTTCAATAAGTTTGAACCTCATTTTGGCTTTATTTCAAATTTAGGCAAAAACTTCTTGGCAATCGACTTTGTGAGCTACTATACTTGGATGCAACCCACATTTTCGTTGGCTAATGTTTTCTGATTCCACAACAATAGGGCACATCCCTATATCATCCCAAATTTTGAATTCTTTTTAGTTTGGTTGATGACCACCATTCATATCCGAACTTAATTAATTGGAGTACACATGATGGTTTCATGGTAAGCTAGTTTGACAAATTAGCCTTCGAAATGGCGATTCGCCTACCATGCATGCATGTTTGGCCTACCCGTGAAATTTTGATTTGCGGTATTGTGCACACACGTACTGCACATGATAGCGAATAAACAAAACACATATTCGGACCCCTTTGGCCAGCAAGGGCATGTTTGGTTCCTAGCCACAATTTGTCAAGAAGCCAAAATTTGGCAGCCATGCATGCATATAGTTTATTTGGCATGTGTTTGGTTTTTGCCACAATTTGGCTTATCACACTTCATTGCATGTATATATGGTCCATTTGTCATAGACTCAACTTTTTTTTACAAAGTTTTGACAAAGTTTGGCTTTAATATTTTAAGCCACAATTTGGTGGCTAGCCATACTAGCTTTTTTTTTGGCTAACCACACTTTGGCTTTGGAAAAATGTGGCTACCAAACATGGGTCCTAATAAAAAGAAAACAACACACTAATGTGTGGTAAACCAAAAATCCCTACTTTGCAAAGTTGCATATGTGCAAAAGGGGGGCAATGCATGCATTATTCAGAAGTTGATTGTGGTTTTCGTAGTGTAACCAATTAATTAAGCTTACATATGGGAAGAGGCTAGCGAGGCGAACTCAAGCAGCTATGGTTCCAATGTTGTCAAGTTTGAAGTGGACACTGCATGAAGCTTGCTCAAATTAATGGGTAGAAAGCCAAAAGCAGTCCATATTTATTCTATATGTGTGTGAATAATAACTCTTCACCCCAAACCTCTATGTATGATAGGGTTTTATATTTTTTACTTGTTAGTAGTAAGTACATGTCATGTGATGGCTCCATGCACATGTTTCACAACTTTTTTCTGATTTGTTTCTACCTCATTTGGTTGGTTTCAAATTTGCTCAAACTTCCTATGCGCGCTATGTTGTACTATTGGGACCCATGTTTTGGCTTAGTTTGTGGTACCACACTTGCAGGGTACCTCCAAGTATTTTATTCCCAAAAATTATGAATTCTAATTAAATGGTGAACTATAAACTGATCATCTAAAGTTGGAAAATAAAATCCATATATAGCTACACATCTAGATATGTGTATAAGGTAGACAAACTGCATTGCCACACATGCCTTATATAAGTTTGTTTTTTCTAGCGGAGTGGATTCCCTAATCACCCCACGGTTGTGACATTGTCAATGTTGTCATGATAAATAACATTGCGAGACTTTCCATCTTATTCTTTTTTGTAGAAATGATCGTCCCATTATGGCAAACGTCCCCATTCGTTTTTCAAATTAAGTAAACGTTATAGGATGAAAATTCATTGAAGTGACAAATTTTCTAGATTTCTAACTATTTTAGCTCATTCAAACAAGTTTGCAATAGGCCGACCTGTTGTCCAGTGACAATTTTAGAGTACAATTTGATCAACATCACAAAAAAGTGCTTTTAAGGCTCGTAAGTAGTATCATACATGCCATGTTGGCAAAAATCTAATGTGTCACATCAATTATGAGGTGAGATATGAGAGTAGTATTATAACACATAAACCTAGAAAACTTAGAAAACTTCATGACAAATACATCATGTACACACATTTGCATTGAGATTCTACAAAACTTTAAATATGACATAAGTATGAACCATATTATGATACTATGCATTGTGGAGGTAGTATCACAAACTAGTAGTGTATGATACTACGTACTACGTACTTCCCATTGTGACTAGTCTTAATCACTCTGACCTCGCCGTCTCGCCGTCTTACTATAGTACATACTACACCCCCACTCCGTCTCTCATACATCGCCCCACTCGTTTCCCACTCCGTCTCTCATACAGCGGCTGCGCCTGTAGATATCTTCGAGGATCTGGGCGATTTTGACCCGCTTTTCGGCGCTCGCCGTTTCAAGGTGAAGACCCCAATCTTAGCATGCATGTTGGACCAATTAGGAGTACAAAATTGTGTTCTAAATGTTGCTCAAACTTTCCATACAACTAATATATAACTTATACTACGTAGGTTACACCATCGAAATAGGTATGACCAGTTGAGAAATGGGAACAATAACTTGGAACCTTTCTTACTATCGAGTGGGACGTGTGATATTGGTGTGACCCTGCTTTTTTCTTCTTCTACATAATGGCTACATGATGGTTCTAGAAAGAAGTGTATGCTGTTGTGGTATCTCTTGACGCGAATCCCTCTAATCACAAGCGTTAGATTTTGGAAACCAACGGTTAGTACTGCTGTTACATCTCTAGTTCAAAACTGGTGCATTTTGTATGTTGTTGTAGTAGTCTAGTAGATAGATTCAGATGCATGGTCAGGAGTGCAAACATTTCGCAACTAGTTGATCCCTCATCTTATTGTCGGATGTCACATTTCGAGTTTGTAAAAAAATGTAAATTCAAATCATAGTCACGGGTTATGTTGTATCTTTCGCACATCTAAACATTTGTTTCAAAAGGTGACCATATGTGAGCTGTGGAAAAAAGAAAAGACCAATGTGAATAATATTCCTTAACTATTCACATATCATTTGTCTTTTTTGTGCAAGCTAGAATTTTTTTTACATACTCATCTGTGACCTGTGGAGCAATACACAACATAATATGTGTCCCAGTTTTGTTTTTCTTCATATTTTTTAAAAGTGCAGAAGTGTGATATCCGATAATAGGATGCGAGTGCAACTAGTTGCAAATGAGATGCTAATGCATGCTGATATGATACTACCTCTGTCCATAAATAGATGTATGTCTTTTGTCGTGGCCCCATCCTACTTCTGCATTTTCTTTACGGCCATTTTTGAGTAGTTGCGACCTGGACGTGATCGGACTAGTCGATACTCGATAGTAGTCGTAGTACTGTACAACTTCTGCATGTGGCGTCAGCCTCTAGAGTAGTAGTACTAGCTAACGGATAGATTATATCTGGAGAAACTGACATGGCCATTGATATGACAAGACTATACCCGGATTCGGACGCATTGTAGTGACTCCATCAATGTTCCGCTATGATGGTCTATTTTACTGCTACACCAGATTGTCGACGCAGAGGATTCCTTGGCTTCCGCGCAAGACCCTTCCCAAAGAAGGCATCTGCTCTGGCCCGTTGATTCTATGTGGACGGTTCCAGATTGCTTTATGTGTTTTTGTACAGTATCAGATCTAGGTTTTCCTTCCCTCCATATTAGGGGTTGTTTGGTTTAGGGGATAGGTTTATGGGATGAGAGTATCCCCAACCACCTGGCTAGGATAGCCAATTTTTGTTGTTTGGTTGTGTAGGAATTGAGTGTAGGACGAGAGGTGGGTAGTGGTATAGATTTTTTTTGTTTGCTCGAAATGTTAGGGGTGGCTATAAGATGGTGAGATTATCTCTACACACATCAAATATACCACACCTCCTATTTTTATAGCCCAAAAAAATACATAACCGGTGGTATGTGAATTGATCTGGGTAAAAATATTACACAACCGTACAAATATTCAAATCCTATAGTCAAATCCTACATAACTCCTATAGTCAAATCCTACATAACTCCTATACAAATTGTACGAATCAAAGGATATGATTTTCCCCCTATATAGCTTGTTTGATTTGAAGAATTGAATCCTCCAAAATTTCTATGTATTGTTTTCTTATACTAGTACAACCCTATAGGATTTCTAATAAGAGGTTAGACCTCTTGGAAAAGTTCATATGCATCTGTGACAACTATGCTATGCACTCTCAATCTCTATAGAAATTTCCTTTGTCTTTCCGATGATACCATCACACACCTAGCTCTACCAATTCATGTAGATTTCTTTCCCGTAGGATTCAAGGAGGCATATGTCATAGCGATTCTCCATTATTCTATCATATGAATCTAACATGCCCTCTCAGTTTGAGTGATGCAAAGTGGCCACTATAAGATTTATTTAGTCAGATTAATTGGTCATGCATACACTAGTTGTTTTCTATCTTTCCTACACATGTCAATTAGCGAAATTTATAAGTAAAATCCTAAAATTCAAATAAATTGCTGAAAATTGGAAATAATATTACAGTTGTAGCAAATTACTAAATCGATCCAGAAATTATGTACATGGCTTCAGTAGTCCGTAAATGATGTCCTTGGAGTAGTTTGTGAGTTAAAGAACGTCCATTTCGTTAAACTGACATGGCCTTTGATTTGACAAGAGAACACTAATATTTTGTACCTGAATCAGAGTGGTAAAGGCGTACAGCTCGATCAATGCAATGGTATGATGGCTATGCAGCTATACCTATATAGGAGTAGACTACTAGTAGACTTTGGGACACAGAGATTTGGCTTCCGCGGCCGACCCCGAACAAGATTCTTTTACATTGCCCATCTTTTCACTGACATTGAATCGCTGAAACTTGGGGTCCGCCTGTGGCAGGACCAGCCTGTCAATGGCCCAAAGTCTTATGTGCTCCCGCCCTTTGATTTTGGATGGACGGACAAGATTGCCCAGTCCCATCCCTGTCCTGTTCGTTCCAGTTTTCATCCTCCTCCCCGGGGAACCCTCCCCGGAGAGCTCTACACCGACCCCTTCTATCCCCACCTGCTTGTCCCTTCCTTCTTCCTCCAGCGATTCATCCATCGTTCAACAAGTTGTCTAAGAAGAACATGAAGAAGTGTAAGAAGAGGAAGGAGGCGTTGTTGTCTGAGACTAAATCCGCGGTGAAATCCATCCCGCTGAAAGTCCTGCAAACTCCGACTTTGAAAGTCTACCAGCGGCGCCGGCGGACAGGCATGTCTGCGCTTCCATCGCAAGCTCAGTCTGCTTCGGGCTTGTTGGGTCAGGGCAGAGTAATCCAGCAAGAGTCCTGGTAGGTTTTTATCGCCATGTGCTTTCTTTGCCCCCATGAACGCAGATTACAGCAAGGCAAACAGATCCAACTATTTTTTTACCCGGGAGAACCAGCTATTTGACCGTCTTTCTTCCAGGGCCGCCCGTTCAAGTGTCGCCCTTCCTACCGATGCCGAGAAATCGACCGTGTTTCGCCAAGATGGTGGGTACGAAGCTCCCCGGTATGTTTCCATCGCCATGCCGAAGTTTCTCTGCCTTCTGGCTGGCTAGCGGATCAAACAATTTAACCGTCTTTCTTCCATGGCGGCTGGTTTCAGCGCCATTCCTACCCAAGTTGAGAAATCGCTCGTTTCTCGCCAACCTGGTGGGTACGAAGCTCCTGGGTATGTTTCCATCGCCATGCCGGATTTTCGTTGAGTCCTTGCTGGCAGGCGGTGCCAACTAAACCGGCTATCATCTTCCAGGGCCGACGGTTCCAGGCTCGTGCTTTCTACCGCAGGATCCACTTCGTACTTAGCTATCGAGGACCCGTTGTTTGATGAGCACTTGTTAGCTCTCAAGAGCATTAATAATGTATGCACTATATAATATATATCCATTGCTTTTTTTTCTTCCTCTTCATCTCCGTACTGCATGAGGGCTTCTTTAATTCGTAGGACTTCTATAAGAATTGTGTAGCATTTAGATCCTATGGTTTTTTTTCCTACATTAGTTGTTTGATTTATAGAAATATATCCTATGTTTGTTCCTTTTTTCGAAATGGGGGACATATCACAGCCTCTGCATCAAAATGATGTATATGGCTGCTTTATTGCTTTCTTCAGTTCATACACAAATTATGACAACTTCTCACGGATCAGCTAGAGTCGACACAAAGATCCACCAACGAAACATAGAAAACAGCGGGTGCCAAAAAGGCAAAAACACATCAGTAAGTAATTCTATGAGGAAACTGCCAGCCACCCTGGCTGTAAAAATCCCGTGCGGCTGTCTCTAGTCAGTTGCACCCAGACTCCATGATATCCTGCTGATCCTCGGGCTGGAGATAAGAAACATACGGATCTAGTGAATAATCATAGGGATAACCTGCAAGAAGGGATGAGATTTGGGTTTATTAAACTCGACTTCATTTTGTACATTCCAAATAGCCCATAAAATAGCGCATACACCCTCTGTAATGTATACAAAATCCTATGCTTTTCCTAATCTTATGATTTTCATATCCTGTGAATGAAAAAGGATCCCTGATTCGTTCCTGGTGAATTTTTCCATGCAGGAAGGGATTATGAGATTAAAGGGCCACAACACCACCCTTCAGAACAGAAACCTCAAACTCTTGCATAGGTTTGGTATCATGAATGCAGAATCAGAGACGAATGCCCAGTCTCCGGGAGAGGAGCAGCCAGTGCGCGTGTGTGCATCTTCGGCCGTGTATGTTTCCATTGCCGTGCCGCAGTTTCATCGCCTCCTTGCTGGCTGCCAGATCCAACTACTTAAATGTCTTTCTTCCAGGGATGGCGGTTCCATCGTTGAAGAGGTTCCTATGGACAAGGACTTTGCAGCTCTCAGGCATATTGAAGAGGTTGGCACTCCATTTGTTTATTTCTCCCCCCTCATCTGCACTCTGCATACTTCATTGCTGTTGAATTTGCAATGCAGGATGTGATAACACGATTCTCCGCGAAACTGGACCAGATCAAGGGCCACAACATCATCCTTCATAAGAAAATCCGCCACCTCGTGGGCAGGTGCATTTTAAATCGTGCCATATCGAAGGAGAATGCCCGTTCCATGCAATCTTCTTTTGATAAACGGTACTCAGACGTTCTCGTGGAGTGTGAGAAGTTGAAGAAGGAAGTCGAGGAACTACGCGCCCAGCCACCGATGAGTGTGGTCACTGACAAGGCTGGTCAGTGTGATTGCAACTGTGACTGTGAAAGTTTTCAACAGGAAGTGGAGTTGCATGCTGAACATGCGCAATATTTCGAGACGAAGTACTTGAAAGTTCGCACAGAGTGCGATAAGTTGAAGAAGGAAGTCGAGTGTCTCCGCTCCCAGCAGCCAACTATTGCGACATCAGGAGACCAGGGTGTGCTAATTGCAGCCAGAATTTTGGAATCGATGAAAAGTTGAATTTGGCTTTGTTGTGCAATATAGCAAGACCTGTTCCTCCTCTGCCTTTGTCTTTTGGCATAATTGCTTTGTCTTCAGTATTGACTCCTGAATGCTTCGTATATTTCTGACGGTTTCTGAATTATGTACAACTTTTGTAATATTGGTCAAATTAGTTTTGACCAGGGTTTGTGTAGGGTTGTTGAATTTTTTTGGTTGGTCCAAATTGTGTTGTGTGGTCCAAATGTGATGTATCATCACACCACCATGTGCCCCGCCACCCCCAGGTTTTGGTAATGCCATTCTGATACATGCTTCATAGAAGGAACATACATTTTTTCCGTTAGGGCATGACAATTTTGAAAAATTCAAACAAAAATGGGAAGAGAGAATGGTAACATCATTTTCCATGTGATGCCCCTGTGCCAAATTTTGGTTCATTTTAAGAATGTAAGGTGACAAATTACTCGAGGAAGCTAGTTGGAGTAGACGGGCATGACCGGATTGGCATAGGGGATTTATTTTTTGAAGGATGTTATTTTTCATGGACAATATCTGACACAAACAATAAAATGTTAAGGTCTCATATTATTCTGAATGATTGTGAATTACTTATGACGTTTGGAAGTATTGGTATACGTGAGAATCGAGTACATGCACGACTTCACGCGTCCACAACTAATCGGCCTCATCGTCTCTCGCGTCCACAACTAATGCCATTCTGATACAGAGAGTCAGAGGCTATAAAATAATCGGCCTCATCGTCTCTCGCGAGCTCGTCCTCTCCCCTCCCATCAACTCACCGCACCTCCGAGGCATCGACTTCCTCGTTTCCAACCGCAGCAGCATGAAGACAGGTCTTGCGTACGAGGCGGAGCAATCGGCGGCCGCTCGCGCAGAGGATGCCTCTGCGGTAGTGGCCGTCGCGGCGGGTGAGGCTTCACCGGGTACCCAGGCCGCTCGTCTCCTCTGCTTGTCTGATTCTTCGACCTCGGTCGAAACGGGCGTCCTGGCCGTCGAGGAGAAGGTGGATAGCAACGCCGTTGCTCCCGCCGAAGATCTGCAAGGCGTTGCAGGCCACCACGGCGAGGTCTTCCTCGACCCGGTGCTGGACGCGGACCTCGACCCCTTCGACGATTTCGGCCCAAACGTTCAGTTCCAGGAGGATGTCGAGGGTGACGACGAGGAGGTACTGCTCTTTTACCGAAACTGTCCCGATCCTTTTTGTGTCATATTACTGTTCACGTGGTTTGCACGAACCTGGTTCTTGATTGATTTGATCTCCTACCTTGTTCTTGTAGACGTACTTGATTCTACGGTTCGTACGGTCAGATTCTAGTTTAATTTCGACTAATCTGCCATGTAGTTGGCTTGATTTGTCATATAATTAATTTATGTGTTCATACTTAGTGGACTTGCAATTGTTGTGGCTTATGTTCATTGCTGTTCATAGGGTTTTCTCGTGATTTAGTATGATTTCTTCTGCCATTTACTTGTTCTACACATTTAATTTTAGGGTTTCTAAGGTTTGCTTATGATAGTGCAGTATTTATTCGATCTGTCATTAAGCACCTGATTATTATGTACTTTATAATTCACAGGAATATTCTGACGACATGGACGACAACAAGGAGCGCAGGGACCAGAAGAGCCGCTACGTTCTGAAGCGGCTGAAGGGTGGTGAAATTCGTTTCCGCAAGCGCGGGGAGCTATTTTGCCCATTCTGTGGCAAAATCCTCCAGAAGGACATCCGCAGCCTGATCCAGCATGCGACGGGTGTAGGCCTAAGTACATCGGGGAAGCACCGCCCTGCAACCAAGGCCAAGCACGCAGCATATGGCCTCTTCCTCCAGAATTACGTCTTGCCTGGCTTGTTCCCAGTCAACGCCCCTGCTGCTGGCCCTCATGCTCCTGGTCCTGTTTAAAGTTCATATGTGTAATCTTATTCCCTTTGGAAGTTCAGCATTAAACTCTACTAGTACAACCGTGGTGGTCTTGTGATGGTAGTACTCTTTTGATGCATTTGTGATGTAGTAGTACTAGTATTTTTTTTTGAAATGGTATAGTACTACTAGTATCTAAGAAAAGTACTCCCTTCGATTCACATTCATTTTACACCAAGAAATATGGATCGGAGTGAGGGAGTAAATTAAACATGGCATCTCGTGCATGAAGCTTGACATATCGATCAGGTTGGCTAGAATGGCAATACAATGCTGCTCATTAGGCAAATGCATGCCATGTAAAGAAGTCTATACTGACATAAAAAAAGACTACATTGGGGATTAGAGTCAATTGGGGCATCTACAATACAGAAAATCTTGCTTGTAGCTGATTTTGGCTAAGAGGGTTTTACTCACATTACACGTGCCACTTTCCTTGTGTGCAAAACAAGTTCCAATAAAGGAAGAGGAAAGAAAAGGACATTGTGGGCGAGATTGAACACCTTTTTTATGTGTTAAGCTGAGGCCTCGTTAAGCTGAGGATGACTTAGGCCTAACAGCTCAGCACACCCACAAATAAATCTCCTTGCACGCACCACTGCCAGCAAAAATAACAGAATTAGCACGCAAGATTAAGAATGAAGTGAATTTAATTAACTTGGTTAGCTTTTCAAGCAATATATTCAGAGAAAGAGCACACATGTTCGGCTCGAAATAATCGTAAGAGAAGAACAATAAATCTAAGGCACCCCACTTCATCGGAAGAAGGGGCGCGACAACGCATGGATTCATATATACCTTGAGTCGACGCTGGCTCATAGAAGGGCGGCCGCGCCTCGAGGATGCCGGCGACGTCTCCACCTCGGTATCACATGTGACTGCTTCTCGACGGGCGGTGCGCCACGCCATGTAGAAGATCTATCAAAAAAGGAGAGCCCGATGACGCTACTGACGCCTCAACCTTGATAGCACCGGCCTGTTGCTCCGCACTGAGATGCGCCACATGCAAGATTTAGCGGATGCGCCAATTTAAGAGATATGTCATGATCGTTGTAATAAATTTCACCGTGATGATGATTTGATCCTGCACTCGGCCTTGAACACAAGTACTAGTACAGTCTCACAATTTTTTTTATCATTATACTTTGCGAGATTTAGCGGATGCACCAATTTTAGAGATATGTCATGATCGTTGTAACGAATTTCAACGTGATGATGATTTGATCCTGCACTCGGCCTTGAACATAAGTACTAGTACATTCTCACAATTTTTTATCATTATACTTTGCGAGATTTAGCGGATGCGCCAAATTAGAAGATAGATCATGATCATGGTAACACACTTTTCAATGTAATGATGATTTGATGTTGCACTCGACCTTGAACATAAGTCCTAGTACGGTCTCACAATTTTGTATCATTATACTTTGCAAGTTTTAGAGGATGCGCCCATTTTCAGAGGTAGATCATGATCATGGTAACAAATTTTAAACGTGATGATGATTTGATGTTGCACTCGACCATGAACAGAAGTACTACTACTGTCTCACAATTTCTTTATCATTATAGTTTGCCAGATTTAGCGGATGCGCCAAATTTAGAGATAGATCATGATCGTGGTAACAAATTTTCAACGTGATGATGATTTGATGTTGCACTCGGGCTTGAACAGAAGTACTAGTACGGTCACTAATTTTTTTAGCATTATACTTTGCAACGAATGCACCAATTTCAGGTGCATGTCACCAGATCTGTGTCCGATGATGATCATGGTAGTAACCGATGTTCAACTTGATGATGATTTGATTTTACAGTCGGCCTTGAACAGAGGTACTAGTACGGTCTCACAATTTTTTATCATTATACTTGTACCTTAGCGAAATTCAAAATCTCATAGCGGCAAAACTTCCCGCCCACAAAATACAAAAATTTCACACGCTTCCAAATTCCGATTCTACCCCTGTGGAGATGACAGCAAAGTCGGTTGGTGGGGGGGTCTGGCCGTCATTTTTTGGATCACCACCTCCCTAGCCCCGGATACCCTCCCAAAAAAATTCATTTCCCTCAGTCTCTCATCTGAGACCACCCACCGGAACTTCTCAAGTCCCTCTCTCTACCACCTCCACGACCACCGCACCGGAACATCCCCGCCGGACTTCCCTGGCCTACCCGAGCCCTCGCGATCCTCGTCATCCGGCTGCCTGCCGGAGCCGCTTCATCGACGCCGTCATCAACCGGACCGGATCATCCCCGCCGAACCTCGAAACCATATGCTCATCCAGCAGTCTACCGCAGTCGCTTCAGCTGCGGTATCGTCCACCCCACCGGAGCCGCTTCGCCGGATCCGTCGTCCACCGCATCGTATCTTGCTCACCGACACCGCTGTGCATGAACCGGATCTGCTTCACCGGCGCCGTGCATGATCTAAACTCTTCTACTGTCGCTTTTCTATTGCTTGCCTGCAAGTTCTTGTTTAATCTTGGGGGAACCTGTTTGTGCTAACGACGCGCCGTTACGTTTTTGCAGATGAGATGAGTAACCATGAAGTGTAATGGCCGTCTCTCCAACCCCAAGTAGCACATGTAGCGTACTTCATCACCGGATCTATCAACCCCAGGAAGATCTGCTGTGACTCCCACAGAGTGCTTCTCCTAATGTAAGTCCCTTGTTTTAGCGCCATGTTCTGGGTTCAGATGCTTGTTTGTCTGAAGCTCTTTTAGTTCATTCCTAGCTATGACCGTAACACGTTCCTATTTTCTACTTCATTGCTAACTTTAAGCGATTGAACATTTTGGTTTGCATTCCCTGCTCTGTAGATGTAGCCATCATAACTTCTATCTTGCTCAGTCGTTGTTACAAAAATTATACTGTAGGTATTATAGTAACATCCTGCTATTATTTAGTTCATGGCCAATTTTAAGTAATTGCACATGTTGGTTCGCATTCCCTGCTCTATAGCTTTTGGCATCGTAACTTCTATATTTGGTTTACATTCCCTGCTCTGTAGATCTAGCCATCATAACTTTATCTTGCTCAGTCGTTGTTACAATTATTATGGCCTGCTACTATGTTGTTTGTGCCAATTTTTTACTCCATGAACATGTTGGCTTGCATTCCCTGTACTACAGGTGATGCCATTGTTTTGTATCTAGTTCATTGTAAGCTAACAAAGTAAGGACTTAGTTTGGCATGCTATCACTCTGCTATCTAGCCTGTAGTACAAATAAACTTGTCATACTACTAGATAATAATTTTGCGTGCCATCTTGTTCTTCAAAAGCTGCATTATTGACTTGTTTCTCTGACTTGGCATGACGCTCACATATGGAAAGCTGAACATATTGGTTTGCATTCCCTCTTATACAAGTTCACAGGTGATCCCACTATATTCTGTATCTGGTCCATCCTAAGCTCCAGCATCAACTATCCTCTATGTGTTGCTCATTACAAGTTTATATCCCGAAACATCTTGATTTGCATCCCCTTCACTATAAGTTCAGGAGTATTATTTAGTTCACGGCCAAAATGAAGTAATTGCACTTGGCACATGTTGGTTCACATTCCCTCCTCTTTAGCTTTTGCCATCGTAACTTCTATTTTTGGTTTACATTCCCTGCTCTGTAGATGTAGCCATCATAACTTCATCTTGCTCAGTCGTTGTTACAAAATTTATAGCCTGCTACTCTGTTGTTCATGCCAATTTTGTACTCCCTGAACATGTTGGTTTGCATGGGACTCGACAGTAGTAAGTCTGCTGTTTCATTCTAACATGCTCTGTTATATTGGCTGTTGGTATGCGGCATGCACTCTTTGTTTGCTTATTGTGCGCATTACAATGATCTTGTTATAACGACGAAATGATGAGTTCCAAATTCTTTGGCAAACAATATTGTAGTGTCTTTGCCTTTCCATTGTTGTTGTCTTAACTTGTAATGTCTTTGTTTCAGATATAGGTGCTGCATGGACAACTTAAAAGATTGCCGGATCGCTTCATTGTATTGCTAGGTTTAATTACCATTCAATTTCTCTGGGTTCTGTAATATTTTTTCAATGCCTTGCAGCTGATGTAATATTTAGTTAGTTTTTATAGTTCTTTCGCGCATTTTTTCTTTGGTGCTTGTGGTAAGTGAGGCTATCCGACAGAAATCAATGCTGCGTAAATATTCTCAGTATCTAAATCACGAATTCCCATCCCTTAAACGGCCCATTTAAGCGAAATCACATATGTGCCTGCCCGCAAATTCCTAAAGCCCATATTATGCCAGCATATAAACAGCAACTAAACGGGCTGGCCCACTTACTTATTGGGCTGGCCCACTTACTTATTGGGCCAGCCCATTTGATTGACGGTGGACCCCACACTCTAGTTGGGCTGGCCCACTTGCTTTAAGGTGGACCCCACCCACTACTTAGTTGGGCCAGCCCAATTGCTTTTGTGGTGGACCCCACATACTAAATGGGCCGGCCCTTTAAGAGGAAAGTGGGACCCGCCTGTGTTTTTGGCCAGGCCCACTATCTTGTTGGGCCGGCCCACGTTATATGGTGGACCCCACAAACTAATTGGGCACTATGGTGGACCCCACATACTAATTGGGCCGGCCCTTTAACAGAAAGTGGGACCCACCTGTGCTTTTGGCCCGCCCACTAATTTGTTGGGCCAGCCCATTTGCTTTTGGTGGACCCCACATACTAAATGGGCCGGCCCTTTAAGAGGAAAGTGGGACCCACCGTGTTTTTGGCCCGGCCCACTATCTTGTTGGGCCGGCCCACCTGCTATATGGTGGACCCCACATACTAATTGGGCCGGCCCTTTAACAGGAAAGTGGGACCCACCTGTGTTTTTGGCCCGCCCACTATCTTGCCGGGCCCCCACTTGCTATATGGTGGACCCCACGCACTAAATGGGCCGGCCCTTTAACAGGAGACCCACCTGTGTTTTTCGCCCGGCCCACTATTTTGTTGGGCCGGCCCACTTGCTATATGGTGGACCCCACAAACTAAATGGGCCGGCCCTTTAACAGGAAAGTGGGACCCACCTGTGTTTTTGGCCCGGCCCACTATTTTGTTGGGCCGGCCCACTTGCTATATGGTGGACCCCACAAACTAAATGGGCCGACCCTTTAACTGGAAAGTGGGACCCACTGTGTTTTTGGCCCGGCCCACTAGCTTGTTGGGCCGGCCCACTTGCTATACGGTGGACCCCACACACTGGGCCGCCCTTGCTGTAAGGTGGACCCCACATGTTAAATGGGCCGGCCCATTTAAGTTTTGACCAGTCAACCTTAGAGGTTAGGCCCGGCCCACGTAACTAATGGACCGGCCCAGCTATATAGTTGACCGGTCAAACTATGTCATCTGGCCCGGCCCGCTTAAGACGTGGCAGGCCTCGTGTGGGCCTACCATC
Organism: Lolium multiflorum; assembly: GCA_030979885.1. Lineage (NCBI taxonomy): Eukaryota > Viridiplantae > Streptophyta > Magnoliopsida > Poales > Poaceae > Lolium > Lolium multiflorum. Next base: position 34,746,256 of record CM061750.1, read on the forward strand.
TACCACGGGGTTTCAGCCGGTTAACGCCGTTAACTGCCAGTTAACGGCGTCTGCCACGTGTCAGTTTGCATGACGTCAGCAGTCAACGGGCTCCCGAAAACACTTCCGCAACGGTCCGATTTTCCGTGGCGGAAGGGCGCCCAAGCGCGACGGACCGAAAAAATCGTCGTTGGACTTTGCCTGACGCAGTTTCCACAACGGAACCCATATCGTCGGGTTAGGCCCATAGGCGACGAAAAATACCCCTTAGCGGACGATTTTGAGACGTTGTCTATCAGAACTTTTCTTGTAGTGAAATTAGACAAGCTCTACGGTAGTTCTTCATTAATAGATTAAACTACATGATGCAAGAGCTTAAACATGATCTATGAGAGCTCAAACAATTGCCAAATTGCCAAACCATATGCAGCATTTTCCGATTCCAACCAAATAGCAATCTAACGAAGCAATTAGCTTTCGCCATGAACATTAAAGCACAATTAAGAACACAAGTGTTCCATAAGAAAAAGCGGAGCGTAATATCTCCAATATAAGAATGGTGGGATCCAACTTTATTCAAAACAAAACAAAAATAAAAGCAAACCGACGCTCCAAGTAAAGAACATAAGAATGTGACGGAATAAAAATGTAGTTTCACTAGAAGTGACCTGATAATGTTATCGATGAAGAAGGGGATGTCTTGGGCATCCCCAAGCTTAGATGCTTGAGTCTTCTTAAAATATGCAGGGATGAACCACCGGGGCATCCCCAAGCTTAGACCTTTCACTCTTCTTGATCATAGTATATCATCCTCTTCTCTTGACCCTTGAAAACTTCCTTCACACAAACTTCAAGCAAACTCATTAGAGGGTTAGTGCATAACCAAAAATTCACATATTCAGAGGTGACACAATCATTCTTAACACTTCTAGACATTGCACAAAGCTTCTGAAAGTTAATGGAACAAAGAAACTCATTCAACATAGCAAAAGCGGCAATGCGAAATAAAAGACAGAATCTGTCAAAAACAGAACAGTCCGTAAAGATGCATCTGGCAGGGGCACTTAACTTGCTCAAATGGAAAAACTCAAAACTAATGAAAGTTGCGTACATATCTGAGGATCACGCTCGTAAATTTGGAGATTTTTTTGATTTTTGTACAGAGACTTCTGCGAGAATTCGTGACAGACAGCAATGCTGTTTCTGCGCAGCGATCCCAAATATAGCATCAACTTTAGCATAGAAACTTTACTTGGCACAAAAACATGATAAGGAGAGGTTGCTACAGTAGTAAACAACTTCCAAGACTCAAAAATACAGTAAATAAAATAAAACTTGGGTTATCTCCCAAGAAGTGCTTTTCTTTAACGCCTTTCAGCTAGGCGCAGAAAGTGCAAATCAAGTAACATCAAGAGATGGAGCATCAACATTACCTCGGGCTTTACGCCTACCCTTCTTACTCTTTTTCTTACTCTTTGGTTTAGGGAATACATGTCGGCCTCCCGGTATGATTTTTAGGGTGCCTTCTCCCGTATTTATGATTGCTCCCAATAGTTTCAGCAGGGATCTTCCAAGTGTGATTTGTCCAGTTCCTACACATTCAATAACAAGATAATCAGTGGATACCGTTCTTCCAAGAATGGTTGTATGCACACTCTCGGCTATTCCCTTAGGTATTATAACGGAGTTATCAATAAGAGTTATTCCTTCTCCCCCTTCAACAAGTCCCCAAAGTGTCAAAGATTTATAAATACTCTCAGGCATAAGACAAAATTCAGACATAATATCACAACGGGCATGAAAAGTTTCACCACCAATAATAACTTTAATAGTAGGGTTCCACATTGAGGGTTCAGAGTTCACTAAAACTTCATCAAGACGGTTACGAACATAACCATAATTTTCTTTCAAGTAAGATGCATTTGTCTCAAGAGTGTTTAATCTATTATAAATGCTAATAAGAGCTGAATCAAAGTTATTAGCCGAACTATGTGATGCAACCAATTTTTTTATGGCATTAAAAGCTTGATCACCGTTGCAATGAAGGAAATCTCCTCCCACTATAGCATCTAAGGCATATCTATAGCGAATCATAAGCCCAAAATAAAAATTACTAAGGAGCAAACTTAGAGTCATTTGAGGTTCAGCTTTACGATAAGCATCAAAAATTCTAGACCAAGCATCTTTAAAACTCTCCTCATCCCCTTGTTTAAAAGTAAAGACTAATTCCTCAGGTGAAGAAGTAACAGGTACAGAGCTAGACATGATAACAAAATAAACTAAATGCAAGTAACTAATTTTTTTGTGTTTTGGTATAGAGCTAGTAAATAAGACAGTAAATAAAATAAAGTAAAGCAAGACAAAAACAAAGTAAAGAGATTGAAAGTGGAGACTCCCCTTGCAGCGTGTCTTGATCTCCCCGGCAACGGCGCCAGAAAAAGAGCTTGATGCGCGTAGATGTACACGTCCGTTGGGAACCCCAAGAGGAAGGTGTGATGCGCACAGCAGCAAGTTTTCCCTTAGAAAGAAACCAAGGTTATCGAACCAGTAGGAGCCAAGAAGCACGTGAAGGTTGTTGGTGGAGGAATGTAGTGCGGCGCAACACCAGTGAAACCGGCGCCAACGTGGAACCTGCACAACACAATCAAAGTACTTTGCCCCAACGTAACAGTGAGGTTGTCAATCTCACCGGCTTGCTGAAAACAAAGGATTAAGCGTATCGAGTGGAAGATGGTGTTTGTTTGCAAAGAACAGTAAAAGCAGTAGAATGTATTCAGATGTAAAAGAATGGACCGGGGTCCACAGCACTAGAGGTGTCTCTCCAATAAGATAACTAACATGCTGGGTGAACAAATTACAGGCGGGCAATTGACAAATAAAGATTCAATACATATCAACGATGATTACTATGTGATTTAATCAGGGCATTACGACAAAGTACATAGACCGCTATCCAGCATGCATCTATGCCTAAATAATCCACCTTCAGGTTATCATCCGAACCCCTTCCAGTATTAAGTTGTAAACAACAGATAATTGCATTAAGTATGGTGCGTAATGTAATCAACACAAATATCCTTAGACAAAGCATCGATGTTTTATCCCTAGTAGCAACAGCACATCCACAACCTTAGAACTTTCTGTCACTGTCCCAGATTCAATGGAGGCATGAACCCACTATCGAGCATAATTACTCCCTCTTGGAGTTGAAAGTATCAACTTGGCCAGAGCCTCTACTAGCAACGGAGAGCATGCAAGAACATAAACAACACATATATGATAGATTAATAATCAACTTAACATAATATTCTATATTCATCGGATCCCGCCAAACACAACATGTAGCATTACAAATAGATGATCTTGATCATGTTAGGCAGCTCACAAGATCTAAACAATGATAGCACAAGCGGAGAAGACAACCATCTAGCTACTGCTATGGACCCATAGTCCAAGGATGAACTACTCACGCATCAATCCGGAGGCGGGCATGATGATGTAGAGCCTCCGGTGATGATTCCCCCTCCGGCAGGTGCCGGGGCGATCTCCTGAATCCCCGAGATGGGATTGGCGGCGGCGGCTCTCTAATGTTTTCCGTATCGTGGCTCTCGGTACGGGGGTTTCGCGACGAAGGCTATTTGTAGGCGGAAGGGTAGGTAAGGGGCGACGCGAGGGCCCCACACAACAGCGGCCGGGGGCTTGGGCCGCGCTGCCCTGGTGTGTTGCCTCCTCGTGGCCCCACTTCGTCTCCCTTTCGGTCTTCTGGAAGCTTCGTGTAAAAATAGGCCCCTGGGCGTTGATTTCGTCCAATTCTGAGAATATTTCCTTACTAGGATTTCTGAAACCAAAAACAGCAGAAAAAAGAACACTTCGGCATCTTGTTAATAGGTTAGTGCCGGAAAATGTATAATAATGCTGTAAAGTATGTATAAAACATTCAAGTATTGTAATAAAAGTAGCATGGAACATAAGAAATTATAGATACGTTTGCAATCAGCATAGCCAAATCTGCTCAACACCTTCTCAACATAATGAGATTGCACAAGTGTAATCCCATTATTCCCATCTCTCAATAACTTGATGTTCAATATAACATCAGCTTCTCCAAGATCTTTCATCTCGAAACACTGAGATAAGAAGGTTTTTACCTCCTCAATCACTTTGAGACTTGTCCCAAAAATTAGTATGTCATCCACATACAAGCATAGGACAACTCCCTCACCCCCACCATGGCGGTAGTACACACATTTGTCGGCTTCATTAACAACAAAGCCCACAGATGTCAAAGTTCTTTCAAACTTCTCATGCCATTGTTTGGGTGCTTGTTTGAGACCATACAAAGATTTCTTTAATTTACACACCTTTCTTTCTTGACCTTGTAGTACGAAACCATCAGGCTGTTCCATGTAAATTTCCTCGTCCAACTCTCCATTTAGGAAAGCCGTCTTAACGTCCATTTGATGAACGAGAAGACCATGTGAGGCAGCCAGTGATAGTAGTACTCGAATGGTGGTCAATCTCGCCACAGGTGAGTAGGTATCGAAGAAATCTTCGCCTTCCTTTTGGGTATAGCCTTTGGCTACAAGCCGAGCTTTGTACTTCTCAATAGTACCATCAGCTCGAAGCTTCTTCTTAAATACCCATTTACATCCTACAGGTTTGCACCCATAAGGACGCTCAGTTAACTCCCACGTTCCATTAGCCAAGATGGAATCCATCTCGCTTTGAACCGCTTCCTTCCAGTAGTCTGCATCAGGAGATGCGAGAGCTTCTGAAATGGTAGTGGGAGTATCATCCACAAGATACACAATGAAATCATTACCAAAAGACTTTGCAGTCCTTTGTCTCTTACTCCTTGTGGGAGCTTCATTGTCATCTTCATCAGAATCTGAACTCTCATCATCAGATTCCTCATCAGACTCCATAGGAGTTTCATGTATTGGATCAGATTCCCAACTAGACATGCCATGCATATCTCTCATAGGAAATATATCCTCAAAGAATGTAGCATCTCTTGATTCAAAGATGGTGCCAACATTCATGTCGTCCACTCCAGATTTCACCACAAGAAATCTATAAGCAATGCTATGGGCAGCATAGCCAAGAAAGACACAGTCCACGGTTTTTGGTCCAAGCTTTCGCTTCTTGGTGATTGGCAAATTCACTTTAGCCAAACAACCCCAAGTTCGTAGGTAGGAGAGTGTTGGTCTTTTCTTTTCCCATTCCTCATAAGGGGTAATCTCTTTATTCTTGGTTGGAACACGGTTTAGGACATGACACGAAGTCAATATAGCCTCCCCCCACCATTCCTTGGATAAACCCGAAACATCTAACATGGCGTTAACCAAATCTGTTAGAGTACGGTTTTTCCTTTCCGCAATCCCATTGGATTGTGGGGAATTGGGAGGCGTCCTCTCATGGATTATACCATGTTCCGCACAGAATAAATTGAACTCATTAGAAAAGTACTCTCCACCACGATCGGACCGAACCCTTTTTATCTTTCTTTCAAGTTGGTTCTCAACTTCAGCCTTATAGATTTTAAAGAAATCAAGAGCCTCATCTTTAGTTTTCAGGAGATACACATAACAGTACCTAGTGGAATCATCAATCAAAGTCATGAAATATTTCTTTCCACCTCTTGTCAACTCACCATTCATCTCACATAGATCTGAATGTATGAGCTCTAGTGGTGCCAAGTTTCTTTCCTTCGCAGGCTTGTGAGGCTTGCGAGGCTGCTTTGCTTGCACACAAGCATGGCACTTAGAGCCTTTGACAAAGGTGAATTTCGGAATTAAACTCATATCAGCAAGCCGCGTCATACAACCGAAATTAACATGACAAAGTCGTGAATGCCAAACATTAGTTTCATTAACACTAGTGCTTACATGGTTCACAACATTATCACAGAAGTCTTCTAGAGAGAAGCGAAACATTCCCTCACATTCATAGCCCTTTCCAACAAAAGTTCCATACTTAGACAGTACAACTTTATTGGACTCAAACACCAACTTAAACCCATCTTTCATAAGACGGGAGCCACTAACGAGATTCTTCTTGATAGAAGGGACATGCAGCACGTTCTTCAGTTGCACGATCTTTCCCGAAGTAAACTTCAGATCTACCGTGCCAACACCACGAACAGTAGCATGTAACCCATTCCCCATCATTACTGAGGAACCTCGGGCCTGATAAGAGGTAAACATGGAGATGTCAGCACACACATGAACATTAGCACCTGTATCAACCCACCATTCTGTGGGCTGAAACACCGAAAGAACAGTAGGTAATATATTACCATACCCTGTAGTTCCTTCCTCTGTGTTGCCAATGACCATGTTGACAGAATTTGAGTTCTGTCCAGCTTGACATTTCTTTCCTTTGCGTTGTGGACAACGATTAGCCCAATGGCCAGTCTCGCCACACACCCAGCAAGGATCTTTCTTCTCCGTTTTCCCCTTCTTCTTGAAGTTGGTAGTCTGGGAGACTCCCTTGTTCTTTCCCTTTCACTTAAATAACCTAGTGTAGACACCTCTCCCCATGAGCTTGGCCTCCCGGTGAAGACCAACTGTCAACCCGGGAACTGCACAGGGCTTGGGTCGTACATTCACCTCATATTCACATCATATCAATTGTAACGGAGGCAGCCTCGGCATAACCCCTATGATGCTTGTTTAGAGGGAACCCATACTAAACTACATAAGTTTCTAGTTACGCCCTACCCATAATCAGGTATTGTGGGGGTACTTGTATAATTGGAAGGGTATCGCATCCGAACCCAATCATCAGTTTTCACAAAATTTCACCAAGTCATTCAAGTCACATTCACCTTCAAAATCTTTCAAAGTCATTTCATTTCACCTTGTTCCCATCTAGAGTAGTCAATTTTATTCATTTAGCAATAGCAACTAGTCATAAGGGGGCGCTATCTAGCTTTATTTGCTTAGGCTAAATTTGACACTCTTGTGCTATTCTAGACCAAGTGAATCATAAATCAAAAAGTAAGCTTTGTAATATAAAGCAAAATAAATTGTAAGATGAAAGCATAGGATAGGATTATTAAGCATAAGTAAAATGTAAGGGTGCCTTGCTCATGAAGAGCTTTGCATTAGGGTGGCTTGCAAGAGTGTTAGCTTGCCTTGGTTGGGATAGGAATCAAAGTTTTCCTCCTCCTCTTGAGAGTAGCCTTCCTCCTCTTGATACTCCTCGTTACTAGCGTCTATACACGAATACGAGGTATACAATCACCACACAAACTTAAGTGCTAAGCTAAACACACCAAAGATGCACACAAGCCTATGCTAGCATCACATCTTATTAGCATGGTGATTTACTTTGTTTATGTTAAGGAAAAATAATTTCCTCTCATTATAATTATTTATTAGTATAGCTTCTTAATGCTTTGGAGAAAAATAATTTCCTCTCATTGATTCTTATTAAAATTTAATCTCTTCAAATAATAATAAGGTATGAGTAATGGTTGACCAAGGTCAACACTTCATATCTATTATTTGAGAGTGAAATTTAAATGAGGTGCTATACCTCATGCATGTTAATTTTAGCATAGTAATGATTTAATATCCTAAGTACTAAAATAGGAGGTTCATTAAACTAAGGTCATTACCTCTTATTGAATTACTTAGGATCAAGATTTAAATGAGAGAGTAGCTCACATACTATTTAAATAATTTATGTGTATGTGTTAAATGGACTAGAAATGGTTCCATAGTCATTATTTAAGTCTAGTTCATGATCATGCAAAACAACTATACAATATTTTTGCATAATCAATTAGAGCATGTCAACAATGATTTACGAGAGTTGGAAACAACTCAAAATCATTTGTAGATTATTTTTAATAATTATTTGAAGTTAGAAAAGGCCCTGCCTTGTTATTTTTATCATTTAATTTAATTACGAATTTGGGCATGAGGCCAGTGGCATTGTGTAGATAATTTCATGAGCTTTCTGAATATATAAAATTTGCTAAATTTGGTGTAGTAGATTTCAAACTATTCAAATTTGAAGTGGGCAGCAGTATTGGATTTGAACTAAATGGATTAAATCATATTTGAATTATTGGGCCACGCGGGAAAACGAAACGGGCTAAACAGACCAGAGACTAGGGCCCAGCGATGTGGCTCGCACACGCGGGCCGTCGACAGCGTGGGCTCCACCTGTCGGTGAGGTTCTCCGAAGCGGTACGAGGCGCGTGAGACGTTGGATCGAACGAGATCGTGCGCTCACGATCACCTTCTTCTCCGGCGAGAAGCCGATGGTCCGGCGGCGAGCCTAGGGGGTCGGAGGGCGTACCGAGGTTCCCGCGGGGTTCGCTGGGTGCTGATCGTCGTTGGCGTGGACGAGGAAGCGACTGGTAGCAGTGGCGAAGCTTGGGGTGGCGTCAGTCGTCGGTGGCGAGCTCCTGGCTCCGGCGGCTACGATCTTGCAATTGGGGCGGCTCCGGCGAGGTGGGGTGAAATTGAGGGGTGGAGAAGGATCAGTGGTGAGAGGGGAGCAGGTTGGGTGAAGAAATGGAGGGCTGAGCTCCTCTATTTATAGCAGAGGGGTGGCCGTGAGGTGCTGTGGCGGAGCGTCCATGGCGTGGTGCTTCTGGCGTGCCAAAGGGCAATGCGAGGACGGCTAGGTGTAGGCGTCGTCATGGAAATGCTCGAGGTGTAGCTAGCTCGTCCAGGGCGTGATGGAGTGGCTCGGGCGCATGCGTGTTCTGCCACGGCGTGCGCGGCCAAAAGTCGATGAGCACGACGGCGACGGCGTGGGCGTGGGCATTTGAGGATGTCTACGGGCTAGAGGATGCTGCGGCGATGCTCGACGCAGTGGTAGTGCAGGGGTGCGAGGGTGCTCGAGCGCTTGACGCTCGGCGCGTTCGAGCGCGATCACCGCGTGCATGGGCGTGTGGCACGGTCCTGGCGTGCCTTGGCCAATGCCGTGCACGGATGGGCTCAGGCTTGGTACTGGCGTCGTCCTTGTGTGCTGGAGATGCTCTTGGACATGGTGAAAGTGAGAGGAGGTGGCCAGAGAGATGAGTGGCAAGCATGGCCGGCATGGTGCACGGCATGGTTAGTTTAGGTTCTTTTTCTCACTTTAAACGATGGTGCAAGTACATGGCATTGATGCAGGGGTTGCAGGGAGTGTGATCAGCACAAGGTAAAAGAGGTTTAGGCTAAGAACAACTGGATAATGAGATGTAACACAAAAGCTAGATGTTGCCTGCCAGGTGTTCGACACAATGGCCGCAAGAACAAAATATTTGAATTTTGGAAATCTTTTTGGTGCACTTCATTCTTATATTTAATGTGATGGAATGGTGGTGGTGGTGTTCATTTTGGTGATTGTTTGCAAGAATTCAAATTGGGGGTCATCTTCTCTTTTTCAAAGTCTCCACTTGTCAATTTATTTATGGTCAACCTGGTCAAAGTTAGCCATGGTGGTCAACTTCAAAGTTGTTGACTTTGACATGGTCTTGGATGAGGTGTCAAGGGTTGACCAAGTTTGGTTTAAGAATATTTAATTGCAGGGGTGCAAAGTGGTGAAGATTTTATAAAGGTGTCAAATGACCATTATCATATGTATGTTGAATTTGAAAATTTCTTTGATTTGAATTTGGTTTCTTCTATGCATTTGTGTTTGTTTTTGATATATAAGAGTTTTAGAAGCAAGATATCAAGCAATGGTGGCCTTGTGTGATGGTTTGCATATTTGAGTAATGTTGTATGTGAGTGAGTATTGAGTTAATTGTTATTTCTTTTATTCTTCTCAAATTAGGGTTAGGTGATCTTGTGTTAGGGTTTAAGCACACTTGATCACTACTAAGCACTCATCATGGTAATTGCACAAAAGAAAACCACTCTATGCATGAATCTATATGTAGCACTATATGCATGAGAAAAGTTTTTGTTTGTTGTGAAATTTGAGTAATTGAGATGTACCTCTTCTTCATTTATTATTGTTGAAACTTGGGATGTTACAGACATCTTCCACAGAATTGTGTCCGAACTCATTGGTGAACACGAGAAGGAGACTGCAAAGCTGTGGGGCGATATCCTCTCACTTCACAACACTACCAACCAACTTCAGGCGCAACTTTATGATGTTTGGAATCAAAACTGTGAGTATGAAAACAGGTTTAAACGCATTAGCTATGCTGCTAGTTTCAGGATTCCCGAGACCAAGACATCGTTTGTTGATGGAGAGCCTCTTCCTTGGAAGTCTGATGACGAGAAGAATCCACCACCATCACCACCGAAGGAGTAATTCATCATCGGTATTGGCATCCCCTTGGTTTGTTCCAAGCTTGGGGGAGTGCCGCGGTATCACATCATCACTATCTTTATCTTTTTACTATCAAGTAGTGTCATATCATGAGTAGGGAAGTTATCATATAAGATGGTTTGCAGTGTGGAAGTATCTCTCTCTTAGTTGGTTATCTATGTATCCGTTGGTGTGAGTTATCGTTATGGAATATTAATGAGAAGTCTTATCATTTACTTTTTGCACACTTTATTTTAGTTTGCAATTTCTGTTATATGATTACTCTTGACATTAGTATTGATATCACTTTGGGAGCATCAAGTAAATCTATTTGGTTTTGGCAAACTTAGCATTGGTCAATAGCAACAACACTTTGATGTTTAAATAGAAAAGGGAAATACATGTAGATATATTACTTTATTATCTTTCTGCTAATGAGTTTAGTATTCTGAAGTTAAAATTGCTTGTGCTTACGAGAAAGATGCATGATTGTTTCTATCACATGTATATTTGTTTGTTTCCCTCAACTCTTATGCTTGCTACCCAACCTTGCTAGCCAAAGACCTGTATTGAGAGGGAATGCTTCTCATACATCCATAACCTTAGACCAAACTCATGCCATTTGTGTCCACCATAACTACCTACTATGTGGTATTTTGCGCCACTCCAAGTAAATACTTCATGTGCTACCTTTAAATAATTCAAACTATATTACTCCTTATTTGTGTCAATGTTTTATAGCTCATGAGGAAGTATGTGGTGTTTTATCTTTCAATCTTGTTGGGCGGACTTTCACCAATGGACTAGTGGCACATCCGCTTATCCAATAATTTTGCAAAAAGAGCTGGCAACGGGGTTCCCAGCCCCAATTAATAACTTTCATTAATAATTCTCTTCACATGTTTTGCCCTGATTTATCAGTAAGCAACTTAATTTTGCAATAGACACTCCTCCATGGTATGAGAAATGTTGGAAGGCACCCGAGGATTCGGTTAGCCATGGCTTGTGAAAGCAAAGGTTGGGGGGAGTGTCATCCATAATAAAACTAAAATACATGTGTAAACAAAAGAGAAGGGGGATGATCTACCTTGCTGGTAGAGATGACGTCCTTCATGGGAGCCGCTTGATGTCTCTGTTGGAGATATGCCCAAGAGGCAATAATAAAAGTGGTTATTATATATATTTATGTTTATGATAAATGTTTATATACCATGCTATAATTGTATTAACCGAAACATTGATACATGTGTGATATGTAAACAACAAAGAGTCCCTAGTAAGCCTCTTAACTAGCTTGTTGATTAATAGATGATTAGTTTCATAATCATGAACATTGGATGTTATTAATAACAAGATTATATCATTATATGAATGATGTAATGGACACACCCAATTAAGCGTAGCATAAGATCACGTCATTAAGTTATTTGCTATAAGCTTTCGTTACATAGTTACCTAGTCCTTATGACCATGAGATCATGTAAATCACTTATACCGGAAAGGTACTTTGATTACATCAAACGCCACTGCATAAATGGGTGGTTATAAAGGTGGGATTAAGTATCCGGAAAGTATGAGTTGAGGCATATGGATCAACAGTGGGATTTGTCCATCCCGATGACGGATAGATATACTCTGGGCCCTCTCGGTGGAATGTCGTCTAATGTCTTGCAAGCATATGAATAAGTTCATAAGAGACCACATACCACGGTACGAGTAAAGAGTACTTGTCAGGAGACGAGGTTGAACAAGGTATAGTGTGATACCGATGATCAAACCTCGGACAAGTAAAATATCGCGTGACAAAGGGAATTGGTATCGTATGTGAATGGTTCATTCGATCACTAAAGTCATCGTTGAATATGTGGGAGCCATTATGGATCTCCAGATCCCGCTATTGGTTATTGGTCGGAGTGAGTACTCAACCATGTCCGCATAGTTCGCGAACCGTAGGGTGACACACTTAAAGTTGGATGTTGAAATGGTAGAACTTGAATATGGAATGGAGTTCGAATATTTGTTCGGAGTCCCGGATGAGATCCCGGACATCACGAGGAGTTCCGGAATGGTCCGGAGAATAAGATTCATATATAGGATGTCATTTTATGTGAATTAAAATGATTCGGAAGGTTCTATGGAAGGTTCTAGAAGGTTCTAGAAAAGTCCGGAAGAACACACCTAGGAAGGTGGAGTCCACATGGGACTCCACCTCCATGGCCGGCCAACCCTAGGTGGGGTGGAGTCCCAAGTGGACTCCCCCTTAGGGGGCCGGCCACCCCCCCATATGGAAGGTGGAACTCCCACCTCTAGTGGGAGTCCTAGCTTGGGAAGGTTTCCCACCATATGGAAGGTTTTGGGTTCGGGTCTTATTCGGAGACTTGTAGTCCAACACTTGGGGCTTCCACCTATATAATGAGGGGCCAAGGGGAGGGGGCCGGCCACACCAAAGCCACAACCTTGGCCGCCCCCTTAGTGGCCGGCCACCCCCTCTCCCCAAACCCTAGCCGCCCCGCTCCTCCACCATATCCCGCACGCTTAGCGAAGCTCCGCCGGATTTCTCCACCGCCACCGACACCACGCCGTCGTGCTGTCGGATTCAAGAGGAGCTACTACTTCCGCTGCCCGCTGGAACGGGGAGGTGGACGTCATCTTCATCAACAACCGAACGTGTGACCGAGTACGGAGGTGCTGCCCGTTCGTGGCGCCGTGATCAAGATCTTCTACGCGCTTTTGCAAGCGGCAAGTGATCGTCTACCGCAGCAACAAGAGCCTCATCTTGTAGGCTTTGGAATCTCTTCAAGGGTGAGACTCGATAATCCCCTCGTTGCTACCGTCTTCTAGATTGCATCTTGGCTTGGATTGCGTGTTCGCGATAGGAAAATTTTTGTTTTCTATGCTACGTTATCCTACAGTGGTATCAGAGCCGTGTCTATGCATAGATGGTTGCACGAGTAGAACACAATGGTTTTGTGGGCGTTGATGCTTATGTTATCTTTAGCTTGAGTACTTTGCATCTTTGTGGCATAGTGGGATGAAGCGGCTCGGGCTAACTTTACATGACCGCGTTCATGAGATTTGCTCCACGCTTGACATGCAACTTGTATTGCATAAGTGGCTTTGCGGGTGTCTGTCTCTCCTACTATAGTGAAGATTCAATTTACTCTTCTATTGACAACACTAGTATCACCGTTGTGGTTCATGTTCGTAGGTAGATTAGATCTCACTCGAAAACCCTAAACCACGTAAAATATGCAAACCAAATTAGAGAACGTCTAACTTGTTTTTGCAGGGTTTGGTGATGTGATATGGCCATAATGTGATGATGAATATGTATGAGATGATCATTATTGTATTGTGGCAACCGGCAGGAGCCTTATGGTTGTCTTTAAATTTCATGTTGAGTAGTTTTTCAAAGTAGTTGTAATAGTTGCTACATGGAGAACAATCATGAAGACGGCGCCATTGACCTTGACGCTACGCCGACGATGATGGAGATCATGCCCGTTGATGATGGAGATCATGTCCGTGCTTTGGAGATGAAGATCAAAGGCGCAAAGACAAAAGGGCCATATCATATCACATATGAACTGCATGTGATGTTAATCCTTTTATGCATCTTATTTTGCTTAGATCGCGACGGTAGCATTATAAGATGATCCCTCTCACTAAAATTTCAAGATAATAAAGTGTTCATCCTTAGTAGCACCGTTGCCAAGACTTGTCGTTTCGAAGCATCTCGTGATGATCGGGTGTGATAGAATCAACAAGTGCATACAACGGGTGCAAGTCAGTTTTGCACATGCGGATACTAAGGTGGCCTTGACGAGCCTAGCATGTACAGACATGGTCTCGGAACACGTGATACCGAAAGGTAGAGCATGAATCATATGATTGATATGATGAACACTTTGAGTGTTCGCCATTGAAATTACATCTTGTCTCGTGATGATCGGGCATAGGTGTGATGGATTTGGTTCGTGTGATCACTAAGACAATGCGAGGGATATTGTTTTGAGTGGGAGTTCACCTAGGTTTTAATTTTGTTAAATTAAAATTTGAACTCAATTTTCATAAACATTAGTCTAAACTATTGCAAATATGTTGTAGACACTACAAGAAAAGTTCTGATAGACAACGTCCCAAAATCGTCAACTAAGGGGCATTTTTCGTCGCCTATGGGCCTAACCCGACGATATGGGTTCCGTTGTGGAAACTGCGTCAGGCAAAGTCCAACGACGATTTTTTCGGTCCGTCGCGCTTGGGCGCCCTTCCGCCACGGAAAATCGGACCGTTGCGGAAGTGTTTTCGGGAGCCCGTTGACTGCTGACGTCATGCAACTGACACGTGGCAGACGCCGTTAACTGCCAGTTAACGGCGTTAACCGGCTGAAACCCCGTGGTAGATGGTAGGCCCACACGAGGCCTGCCACGTCTTAAGCGGGCCGGGCCAGATGACATAGTTTGACCGGTCAACTATATAGCTGGGCTGGTCCATTAGTTACGTGGGCCGGGCCTAACCTCTAAGGTTGACTGGTCAAAACTTAAATGGGCCGGCCCATTTAACATGTGGGGTCCACCTTACAGCAATGGGCCGGCCCATTTAGTGTGTGGGGTCCACCGTATAGCAAGTGGGGCCCAACAAGCTAGTGGGCCGGGCAAAAACACAGGTGGGTCCCACTTTCCAGTTAAAGGGTCGGCCCATTTAGTTTGTGGGGTCCACCATATAGCAAGTGGGGGCCCAACAAAATAGTGGGCCGGGCCAAAAACACAGTGGGTCCCACTTTCTGTTAAAGGGCCGGCCCATTTAGTTTGTGGGGTCCACTATATAGCAAGTGGGCCGGCCCAACAAAATAGTGGGCCGGCCAAAAACACGTGGGTCCCACTTTCCCGTTAAAGGGCCGGCCCATTTAGTACGTGGGGTCCACCATATAGCAAGTGGGTGGCCAAGATAGTGGGCCGGGCCAAAAACACAGGTGGGTCCCACTTTCCCGTTAAAGGGCCGGCCCAATTAGTATGTGGGGTCCACCATATAGCAGTGGGCCGGCCCAACAAGATAGTGGGCCGGGCCAAAAACACAGGTGGGTCCCACTTTCCTCTTAAAGGGCCGGCCCATTTAATATGTGGGGTCCACCACAAAAGCAAATGGGCTGGCCCAACAAATTAGTGGGCCGGGCCAAAAGCACAGGTGGGTCCCACTTTCTGTTAAAGGGCCGGCCCAATTAGTATGTGGGGTCCACCATATAGCGTGGGCACTAATTAGTTTGTGGGGTCCACCATATAGCAGTGGGCCGGCCCAACAAGATAGTGGGCCGGGCCAAAAACACGGGTCCCTTTCCTCTTAAAAGGCCGGCCCATTTAGTATGTGGGGTCCACCACAAAGCAATTGGGCTGGCCCAACTAAGTAGTGGGTGGGGTCCACCTTAAAGCAAGTGGGCCAGCCCAACTAGAGTGTGGGGTCCACCGTCAATCAAATGGGCTGGCCCAATAAGTAAGTGGGCCAGCCCAATAAGTAAGTGGGCCAGCCCGTTTAGTTGCTGTTTATATGCTGGCATAATATGGGCTTTAGGAATTTGCGGGCAGGCACATATGTGATTTCGCTTAAATGGGCCGTTTAAGGGATGGGAATTCGTGATTTAGATACTGAGAATATTTACGCAGCATTGATTTCTGTCGGATAGCCTCACTTACCACAAGCACCAAAGAAAAAATGCGCGAAAGAACTATAAAAACTAACTAAATATTACATCAGCTGCAAGGCATTGAAAAAATATTACAGAACCCAGAGAAATTGAATGGTAATTAAACCTAGCAATACAATGAAGCGATCCGGCAATCTTTTAAGTTGTCCATGCAGCACCTATATCTGAAACAAAGACATTACAAGTTAAGACAGCAACAATGGAAAGGCAAAGACACTACAATATTGTTTGCCAAAGAATTTGGAACTCATCATTTCATCGTTATAACAAGATCATTGTAATGCGCACAATAAGCAAACAAAGAGTGCATGCCGCATACCAACAGCCAATATAACAGAGCATGTTAGAATGAAACAGCAGACTTACTACTGTCGAGTCCCATGCAAACCAACATGTTCAGGGAGTACAAAATTGGCATGAACAACAGAGTAGCAGGCTATAAATTTTGTAACAACGACTGAGCAAGATGAAGTTATGATGGCTACATCTACAGAGCAGGGAATGTAAACCAAAAAATAGAAGTTACGATGGCAAAAGCTAAAGAGGAGGGAATGTGAACCAACATGTGCCAAGTGCAATTACTTCACTTTGGCCGTGAACTAAATAATACTCCTGAACTTATAGTGAAGGGGATGCAAATCAAGATGTTTCGGGATATAAACTTGTAATGAGCAACACATGGAGGATAGTTAATGCTGGAGCTTAGGATGGACCAGATACAGAATATAGTGGGATCACCTGTGAACTTGTATAAGAGGGAATGCAAACCAATATGTTCAGCTTTCCATATGTGAGCGTCATGCCAAGTCAGAGAAACAAGTCAATAATGCAGCTTTTGAAGAACAAGATGGCACGCAAAATTATTATCTAGTAGTATGACAAGTTTATTTGTACTACAGGCTAGATAGCAGAGTGATAGCATGCCAAACTAAGTCCTTACTTTGTTAGCTTACAATGAACTAGATACAAAACAATGGCATCACCTGTAGTACAGGGAATGCAAGCCAACATGTTCATGGAGTAAAAAATTTGCACAAACAACATAGTAGCAGGCCATAATTTTTGTAACAACGACTGAGCAAGATAAAGTTATGATGGCTAGATCTACAGAGCAGGGAATGTAAACCAAATATAGAAGTTACGATGCCAAAAGCTATAGAGCAGGGAATGCGAACCAACATGTGCAATTACTTAAAATTGGCCATGAACTAAATAATAGCAGGATGTTACTATAATACCTACAGTATAATTTTTGTAACAACGACTGAGCAAGATAGAAGTTATGATGGCTACATCTACAGAGCAGGGAATGCAAACCAAAATGTTCAATCGCTTAAAGTTAGCAATGAAGTAGAAAATAGCAACGTGTTACGGTCATAGCTAGGAATGAACTAAAAGAGCTTCAGACAAACAAGCATCTGAACCCAGAACATGGCGCTAAAACAAGGGACTTACATTAGGAGAAGCACTCTGTGGGAGTCACAGCAGATCTTCCTGGGGTTGATAGATCCGGTGATGAAGTACGCTACATGTGCTACTTGGGGTTGGAGAGACGGCCATTACACTTCATGGTTACTCATCTCATCTGCAAAAACGTAACGGCGCGTCGTTAGCACAAACAGGTTCCCCCAAGATTAAACAAGAACTTGCAGGCAAGCAATAGAAAAGCGACAGTAGAAGAGTTTAGATCATGCACTGCGCCGGTGAAGCAGATCCGGTTCATGCACAGCGGTGTCGGTGAGCAAGATCCGATGCGGTGGACGACGGATCCGGCGAAGCGGCTCCGGCGGGGTGGACGATACCGCAGCTGAAGCGACTGCGGTAGACTGCTGGATGAGCATATGGTTTCGAGGTTCGGCGGGGATGATCCGGTCCGGTTGATGACGGCGTCGATGAAGCGGCTCCGGCAGGCAGCCGGATGACGAGGATCGCGAGGGCTCGGGTAGGCCAGGGAAGTCCGGCGGGGATGTTCCGGTGCGGTGGTCGTGGAGGTGGTAGAGAGAGGGACTTGAGAAGTTCCGGTGGGTGGTCTCAGATGAGAGACTGAAGGAAATGTATTTTTTTTGGGAGGGTTTCCGGGCTAGGGAGGTGGTGATCGAAAAAATGACGGGCAAACCCCTCACCAACCGACTTTGCTGTCATCTCCACAGGGGTAGAATGGGAATTTGGAAGCGTGTGAAATTTTTGTATTTTGTGGGCGGGAAGTTTTGCCGCTATGAGATTTTGAATTTCGCTAAGGTACAAGTATAATGATAAAAAATTGTGACACCGTACTAGTACCTCTGTTCATGGCCGAGTGCAAAATCAAATCATCATCACGTTGAATATAGGTCACTACCATGATCATGATCTATCTTCTTAATCCCATTCAAAAATGCGTTTGAAATATTTCAGGATTGGTGGGAGATTTTGCCGCCCGACAGAGATTAAATTAAACCACACGTTCGACAATTCAAACTTGAGACCTTGGCTATGATACCATTTAAGTTCGAACTGATTCAAAAAAGGCTAGGCAATTAATTTATATAACATCCACAGGAACAACTACCAAGTTGATCCCAACCGCAGATAAATGCATCCACCAACAAAAGTCTGAACGGTGCCTTAATCTAAGGAAACATTTCACAAGACCAATGTACTCACTATGTTAGTGTTCATCTCCAATTATCTATGGCATTTTCTTAGTCTTTGGGAGATTATAACGAACTTGATTGGCCTCGTGCAGTAGGGCATCACATGCTTCTAATCTCGATCTCAACATGTCAACTTTTGTTCTTAGCATAGCTGTTGCAACTCGTTCTACTTGGAGTTGTTCCTCCAAAACTTGAGCAGAGAAAGACTTGGACTTGGGCTTCAAAACCCAGCATTTCGCAGGAAAGAGTTTTTGGTGATATCTTTATCTTTCCCGGGTTTTGCCATCTCAAATTTCATATTAGCCAGACAAGTTTTGAGTAGTGTAAAAAGAAAAGTTATTACAGAGAAAAATGCAGATGGTAGATTTAATGTGTACGAACTACTTTTAATCATACAAGTTGACATGCCTGACTATAATAAGGACCATCTATCTTGCTAGCAGGCATAATTATTAATGGGCTACCATGTACGGGAACCGTATCCTCTAACGTGAAGGAGCTAAGTCAGGAAAAATAAAGAAGCAAAGTCAGGCTTCTGTAGCATAAGTACAAGGTTATGCACTGTCTTTAACTAATAAAGGTGATTACTGTAGATGTTTAAAAACTAAACTAAATTTTATTACACCATAATTTTCTCTGCATGTAATTACTTCAAATGCAAGACACAAGTTTGTATTGTGCAAATTAATTTAAATTATTTGGATTTTAGACATATGGTTTGGGGGAAGGAAAGTTAGAGTACTGTAGCTTCTCTAACTTTTCACCTTCAAGTTAGAGTACTGTAGCTTCTCTAACTTTTCACCCATGTACGTAGTCCTTCCAAGAAACAGCCGTTATTGCATTACGAGCAGAAAATAGTTCACACGTGCGCTCAGATTCAAATTTTCAGCATGCAGTCGATTTATGGTTTAATTGAAGTACACATCAGGAAATTATTTCACACAAAATACAGCAGCCACATGGAACATATCTAATTTTAGTACAACAACAAAATTTGCAATTATTACAGACCACGAAATTTTGAACGAAATTTTGAGCAGTAATTAGTTACAGCATTGGCATCAGCAGTCCACTTGACTGAACAACAGAATCAAAGTTTATTTAGACACCTTCAATTCCCAGACACATCACAACTGGCTTACCATGACAAGTGCATAGGAGATTCTTTAGAACATTTTCTGTCAAAGTTTGCCTATTTTTCAATTCATGTATCTCTTGGCGTGTCTTGGCAATTAATTCATCAGCATCTTTGTTTTCCCGCCCAAATATATCAACTGCCTCTTGGAGTGCATCCCCGAAATCTCTTTGTGCCGGATTAAGTTGACCAATAGATACCATGGGCCTATGCGAGCAATATGCACTCTCACTGCTGCTTTGTGAAACATCAATACTTGAGGCATTGGCCCTTGCTTCTGGCATTGTAGCTTTATTTGAAGCCTGAAATTTAGATAAAACAAGTTACAACATCATATGATGCAATAAAAGACCTCCAATTTCAAGAACATCATTGAGCTGATATAACACAACAAGCAATCAAAAATAGAGCCTCGTACATCTATTTCTTCTGGAATGGTTGGTGTACCGGACTCAGTGGACCAATGAGAGCACGTGCCACTGTCACTGTTGCTCTGTGAAATGACCGCAACACTTGATAAATGGGTTGTCCCTACTGACATTACAGCTTTGTTTGCAGGCTGAAACTAAGACAAAACAAGTTAAAATGCAATACAATACAAGGCAAACAAACAACATTGTTGACATAATTTTGAAAGAACCATGGGCAGATACAACAAAGAAACCAGTTAAGCCACATGCCTCTTAGAACAAACCAAACTAGATCATGGCGATGATGTATACAATGAACCAAGCAACTAGACATCATGTGCCCAATAACGAAGCCAGGTCACTGCACAGAAGAAATCTAGCAAATAGCCAAATACAGTCAAAAGATGTGCATGTTGGATTTGATACTATTAGGAAAATAATGTATGATTGATTTAAGCATGACTCAGATAGTGCCTTCGACATCGCAGAAGGTCAATGCAACAATTAATTGTATGGCTTGTATGAAGTGCCATAACATTTAAATTAAGCATAACGAGGCATTGCTTAATCTGAGAACTGAGTGCTAGCTCAGTGGCAAGGCTTGCGAGTGCGCAGCCAGCCCACCCGGGTTCGAGTCCCAACAGGACCGAATTAAACGGGGTGTTATCTAGCGCGTATAAATTCGCTGCTAGAGAGGTCTCATCATCTATCTCACAACGTATAGACAAGGGAGGGAATCTTCCTACGTTGGTCAACGTTTAGGCAATGCTTAATCTTGAATTCATGATCAAACTCAAACAAAAAAGGGCATATAACAAGTAGCACCATGTGCATCATGTATAATAGATTACTAGAAACTGAATGAAGCAATTGAACATGGAGCGTATTATATAAACAGCCAGATCATTTGAATATGGATATACCACATCATGTCAATGGGACTCAGAAAAACAAAGCTAGACATTTAAACAAGTAATATAACTATTTTTTCACCATGTTTCAAGTAGAATAGGAAGCTAGGTTAGGAATAAAGCAATCATGTTTCAAGTAGAATAGGAAGCTAGGTTAGGAATAAAGCAATAAAAAAACACAAAGTGCATCATTTCAGCTAGGATCATTTCTATCAAACTTCATGCACTAGCCATGGAACAACAGGCAAACTCAATGAAGCAACAGGCAAAAAATTAACATAATAGAATTTCAGGACTTGTATTAACATAGCCAAATCATGTAACTTATACCCAGGCATGCCGGATGCCAGATGGGTCAAAGGCAGTGTGCAATGTTCCATATGGTCATTGTTTATATTTTATTAGATTCCATTAGGCAACTTAGGTAGTGCAACATACAGAAAATGATGCAATTGAACTATGCACAGGAGGTAAATTAACATTCCAAAAAAAACAGGGAACTTACGTGAGCTTTTTTTTGAGTCACACGGACCTCATCGGGTACTTGGACAGAAGAACCTGGTGCCTCACTGTTTCTCCTCTGCATGAAGGAGAGGCCAATTGTAAACAGAAACAGGTCCAAGATATAGAAGTTTGCATTAAGCAATATACAAAAAACAGCAGGTACTTACATGATTATAGGCGAGCTTTACTCTACGTTTATGAGTGTAAGATGTGCCTGCTGCACGTGTAATAATAACAAACAGTTACGAGTCACGGCTTTGCTATAATTAAATTGACACCAAATAGTAGTAGAAGCCATGGTTCAAAAAAGCGTACGCCTAGGTACGCTTAAGCGCGCTTAAGCGCTGAGCGGTTGTCTTCCGCTTCGCTTTTGGCCTAAGCGTTCGATTAAGCGAGACAGGGAATCTGGTCGTGTTTTGTGCTAGAATCTCCTCTATGCGAGTGTTGGTGTGTTGCCTGTGTTGCTCTGCTCCTTGCTCGATGCATTGATGGTGATTAGGTCTGGCTTAGCTGCTTGCTACTCCTCTACTGCTTAGCTGCTTGCTACTCCAGTAAAGCTTAGCTGCTTGTTTGTGTTTGTTACATTGTTTGCTTAGCTGCTTGTGTGTTTATAAGAAATTGGAGCAAAACCGAGGCTAACCAAGGTATTAATCCCCGTATTCCTCAGAAATGTAGCATTACATGCTTAGGATACAAATTTACAGCATATTATAGGGGTATATGTGCCCATCTTGACTTCCCTGTTTCATGTTCGTACGATTTTAGCCTGAGCGCTTAAGCGGCGCTTAAGCTCGCTTAAGCAGCAGTTCCTCTAAGCAGTGCCTCACCGCTCGCTTAGCGCCTAGCGCTTTTTTGAACCTTGGTAGAAGCATTATGACGTGCATAAACATGTAATACAGGATCGCAGAAAGATATCAAACATGATGTAACTAGAGCAGTAGCCTACGGCCAAATAGTGAGAAATTGTAATCGTGTCAATTGTGGACTTGTATAGCCTACCCCAACTTGTTTGGGAATAAAGGCTTTGTTGTTGTTGTTGTTGTTGTCAATCGTGGACATGTAGAGCATTCAACGGCTCATGATTGGTGGCTCATATTTTGTAGAGTTTCAGCGAATGGGTGGGTTAGGTTACTCAGACCACCACACTGTGTATTTATATCATCTGAGTTAGGGTTACAATACTACTGGACATGGGCCTCTATGGGCCTCACACTGGATACAATATTACTACAGCGCTACTACTAAACTCACTCATGGTAACACACCCCCTCAAGATGATCATGGGTAAACAACCATGGCCATCTTGCAACAACAACATGACACATATGACAACTACCAGTAATGAACATTCAGCATAACTCCTAGGATACATGACAGCATTGCACTTTCCATCATCTTGTCATCTCGATTCATCTCTTCATCAGCAGCGAAGATATCCAGCTTCAACCATCTGGGATACGCACAACTCCTAACCATACACGTCCTCAACAACCCCGGCTGCCTCACCACACAAGTTCCGCAGAACCATCCACACTCGCCTCAATGTCCTCAGCCTCTCTTCTCCACTCTGCCCGGCCACCTCTTCCGTCTCTCCCACAAACCCCCAGCCAACTCCTGCCTCAACCATCCACTCCTCAAGCACCCATGCCTATCCCCCGGTCAGGCCTCAACCAGTCTCACCTCAGGCACGCATGCCTTTCCCCTGGACATATCCACAACCATCACCATCACCACTAAACCGCAGCCTCATCAACTCCATCACGACTCAACCGCAGCCTCATCAACTCCATCACCACATATCCTCACAGCCTCACATCTCCATTTTCTCCTCACTTCCACTCGGATGGCGCCTCGTCTGCGCGCCCTGGCCAACCTGGCGTACCGCACCTGGCCACATCGACCGGCTCGCGCTGGTCAACGTCCAGCACCAACCTCCGGCTCCGCCCTGCGCTCAAAGGCTCGCCCCACTCCGCACGCCTCCAACTTCTGCCCCTCACACGGATCCAGATCTCTCTGCCACGGATTCACTTCCTCTTCTCTCCTTTCTAAACCAAAACGATCTTCACCCTCTTCTTTCTCCCCGCGCGAGCAGCCGCCGATCTCACACAGCTCACATCGCTGTGTGTGATAGCCGCAACCGACGCAGAGCACCTGATGCGGCCTCCCGCCGCCTGGATTTCTACATCTCAACGGTGGGTTTTGTGATCAAAGGAAGAACTTGTTTGGTACTGTTTGTGGCGGCTAGCAGGAAGGAAACCTAGGCTCTGATACCATGTAGAGTTTCAGCGAATGGGTGGGTTTGGTCACGGAAAAACATACTTATGCGTCGTGTTTAAACCTAAAGGATGAGGTGGTTATCAACGAAAGCACTTGTAAGTTAGAAATATAGCACGAATTCAGAAATACAGTCAGCTGCAATACTCCTAACAGAACAAAACGCGCAGGGATGTCTGGTTACCTATTTCTGGGCGGCGTTTAGACGTGTTCCGCGTTCTTACGGGTGACGTGGAGGTCGGCGAGGGGACTGCTGTTGCGGTGGGTGCCGGGGAAGCAGATCTTGGGGGGTCGGAGAAGGACATGCTGGGCGGTCGATGAAGTGTTCAGCGCGCCGGCCGAACTAGAAGGTCGGTGAAGCAGATGATGTGCAGTGCACGGTGGCGTCGGTGTCGGCGAAGCTGGTCAGGTGCGGTGGTCGATAGAGTCGGCGAACGAGATACGGTGCGGTGGACGCCGGAGTAGGTGCGGATAGGGCAGCCTCGGGGTTTGAAGCCGTGGCAGCTTGAACGGCGAAGTGCGGCGGCCGGGAAGATCTGGAGGTAGGCAAGAGGGGCGGTTTCTCTGAGGGCTTGCGGGCGAAACTAGGGCGAAGCTGGGCGATAGAGGAGTAGAAGGGAATTTCGCAGTCCTTCTTTTGAGGAAAAAAATATTCGCAGATCTGAAACTTTGCGGCGCGAGATATTTGGGCGTTGGCGGGGAATTTTACCGCTCGATGATATTAAATTTTGGCTGCAGTAGGTTTTTTTTTAGAGTATGTAATAATAATAAATAGTAGGCCCTACTAGTACTGTACGTCTGTTCAGGAATCCAAGGGGGTAGAGGTAGAGGTATAGATATATAGACAATATAGAGATATAAGAAATGGCGGGGGCTAGCGGAAATGCACTTTGCCTCATAGGAGCATATGCTCCCATTATGTGAATCCATATTTCAAAGTGTCAAAAAATTCTAAACTAAAATTTTACATGTATATCTAGACATTTTATGTTGGTACACAAGTTTTCTCACAAAAAAATTATGTGGCTCCTATAAAAAAGACAAATTTTGATGTTGTAACACGACTACGTACAGTATATTTTTTGCCTTTTTTTACACGCCACACAAAATGTCGTTTTTCCACGAAAACTTGTGAACGAACATATGATGTCACAATGTATACCAAAAAAATTAACATTTATATAATTTTTTTAATCATTTTCTATAATTGGTGCATATGCACGCGTGTGCCAAAACGCCACCTCCGCAGGCTAGGAGTTTCTAAACTTCTTATGGCACATCAAATAAAATGTTGTTCAAACAATAATAATAATGTGCTTATGATTGTTACTCCCTTCCACCATGAATAAAGTCCACATCGGTTTCGTGTCAAACTTTGACTCGAGATTTAGGTACCCACATGATAGTGCTAGTATCATAGCTAGTATCATACACATTGGTCCCACAAAAATGTTGATGTGGCAGCTAATTAAGTAGGAGAGAGGAGATTAGTGTAACATAGGTAGATACTGTATCATAGCGCAAACAACGAGAAAACTTAATGCTAAACAAATCTTGTACACAAATTTGCATTGAGATTCTAAAAAATAATAAATGTAGCATTACTATGATACTACTCCATGATACTACCCACTATAGAAATAGTATGACCAGCCTAATTTTATGACATCCGCAAAATATACCATTGGAAAGTTCATCGAAACAAGCATCCGATGATATAGTTTTGAATGACATGCAACTCATAATTGGCGGGCCCAAGTATTAGTCTAAGTTTGCCTCTGAAAACAAATTGGCATTGTACTCTAGGACAAAGGGAGACTACTCGCAATGGCAATATCATAAGTAGTATCATGCACTACATGCATGCAAAATGTTGATGTGTCATATCAGTTAATGATGAAAGAGACGATAGTGGTATCATAGGTAGATATCGTATCATATCATGTAGAACTAGAAAAATTACTGCCAAACAAATCTTGTACACACTTTTGTATTGAGATTCTACAAATCCCTAAATACATGTAACATATTATACTACTACATGATGATAATATGGACTGTGAAAATAATATCGTACATTAGTATCATATGTATGATACTATTATATGATACTCCCCATTGTGACTAGTCTAATAATAACAATAGTACTCAAATTTGTCTTGTCCCTCGGGTGTTTAGAAGTATATGTTCGGTCCCTCACGTATTTAAGAATTATGTTTGGCCCCTCAACTCTAATGTGGTCAAAATTGAGCACTTGAACACTTAGTTAGGTCTAGCAATGATAAAAACTTGATTGGTCTGTTTATTATTTGTTATGTGGCACGGCGGCAAAGCATTTTGCTAAATCTCAAGCACACATAGTTGGGGTCCATTAGAGGGACTAATTAAATCAAAGTACAATGGATTATGAAAGCAGGTTTTATCATTGATTAGCTTTGCAACGGCCTATCAACTGTAAGTGTTGCATGTGTTCTAAAGAACTATGTTCATCGTCACAGATCAAGAGGAGTACGCAGTGGAGGACGCACAAAACAACCGTAGGCCAGGTGGGCACACCTTACTAATTTTCTTTTTTCCACTTTATATGTGATAATTTTTTACATAATTAATTAACTAAAACATTTTAAAATAGGGTGGGCCATTCAACCCAAACACCATGTTGCGTACGTCGCTGAGGGTAAGGGGTAGTCTAAGGGGGCAATGTAAGACCTAATTAAGTGTTTGAGGTTAGTTATGGACCGCTGTTATACCTAATTGTGTTTGAGGTTAGTTAGGGACCTTATTATACATAATTAAGTGTTAGAGGTGAGTTCAAATAATAATATATAGTTGGGGTCTAAAGTTCACCAACGTATGCAACACACGAGCTGCCAAATGTGTACTTAATTAACCCTATTAGGAAAACACAAGATTATCTCATTCAACAAAATATTAGGAAAGTGTATCACAATTGTATTTATCCCTTATCTCTCTCATGTTAACCGAGACAAGAGTTCGTTCTAGGTCAGCTCTACGACAATTAGCGTCGCAAGGGTGGTAACATAGGTGTGCAGTTGCGAAAGTTTTTTCCCAAGTTATCGACTTCCTCAATCCACACTTAATATTTGTGCATGCGGGCCTAAGTATATGGTACTACTTAGTTCTATTCCTAGTATATATGTTGGGTGACTTAGAAAAATCATACTTCGTACATGATTCCTTCGAAAATCCTTTAGGGCTTCTTTGATTCATATTAGGTTGGTATAAGATAATAGGATTTAGATCTTATAGGAATATTTCCTACACTAGTAGTTTGATTCATATGAACATATCCAATAGGAAATAATCCTATAGGAATCATCAAGTAGTGCAAATCCTAGTATAGGATTAAATATTTGGTCCTACCTCATGGAAAAATTCATTTGGCGCAATCAAACGCAACTCATCTTATTATAGGATTTAACTACACATGTCATCCCAAATCCCAATCCTACATTCCTACTCCTATGATTTCCCTATCCTGTGAATGAAAGGAGCCCTTAAAATCAAACTATCCCGCACCTCGTCGATTCGTATAAAACCGACTCTAGCCAACAACTCTTCGCCCGACCTTTCTTCTTCACCATCAGGCCACCACACACTGTCATTTTCCATTGCAACGCATTTAGGGTGTGTTCGGTTCCAGAACCAAGTGGAATGGAATGGAACCGTTCCGCACCTAGAGCCCATTCTTGTGTTCGGTTGTGGAATGGAACGGAACCGAGTGGTTCCTCGAAAGGGAATATTCTCCCCATATGCAGAATGCACCCATTCCACCGAATCGGTGGAATGTGGTGGAACGGCTGTTACTTAGCCGCTATTAATTACAAAGCACTTCACTAATCCAACCAAAAAAATTATTAGTTGTTGTTAATTATGATTTTGAGATTAAAAAGGCCACTATTAATTACGATATTTAGACAAAAGATTAAACTTTAACTTCATTCCGTTCTACTCTCCAAATTCCCCGACCATACAAAAAATAACATTAATTACGATTTTAAGATTAAAAAGGCCATTAGGCGTTGTTAATTACGATTTTAAGATTTAAAAGGCTATTTGCCATTGTTAATTACGATTCTTAGACAAAAGTTTAGTTTAACCACATTCCGTTCTGCTCTCCAATTCCTCCAACCGAACAAAAAACAGTACCATTCTGTACCTCCTTTTTGTCCAAACCGAACGCGGGGATGGAACCATTCCATTCCTCTGGAAAGGAACCATTCCTTACTAAAATCTTCTTGTGCCACCTCCCAGTTTAAAGGCCTACTCGCATAACCCTACAGCTCTGCACTCGCGTGGGCAACCGAACACACCTACATCATCAATGCCCCGCGTACTTATCCGCACCGCCTACAGCTCTGCACTCCTATGACCTATCCATGGCTGGGCAGTCAAAAAAAGCTGCGTCACCTGGGAAATCAACAAGCCGCGCAAGCAAGTCGCAAGCATCATAAATTCCGAATCAATGCCTAGCTACAGTCTACCTGGCCTCCTCCCAACTCATTGTCCTTGAGGCCTTAACAAAGCCTTCTAAAAGGGTTTTATCAAAATATTCCATATGGATTAGTAAAAAAACGCACCTGCTAAAGATTCATATATGCCCATTTGAATCTTGGTCAAATCCTAGGTTTGACCATGATTTAAACAAGTTTAAAACATGAATATGAAAATTAAGCATGTATCCTTCGTAGTCACTCCAAAATGAAGCTCTTGAGAGGGTTTTTGAAATTTCCATGTTTGAAACCAAAAAACCACGTACTTCTCTTCATGCTTGACTTCATAAGACAGAGTTTGGGGTTAGGGGTAGCTTGATACATGATTTTTCTCGTTTGAATATGTCTAGACCTTGTTATCAACTTAATTGAATGCTTACTATATATATGACATAAGAAGACTATGTGCATTGGTTTTTCATTTTATTGTTTTTTTAATTTTATGCCCATTTGAATCTTGGTCAAATCCTAAGTTTGACCATGATTTAAACAAGTTGAAAACATGAATATGAAAAATTAAGCATATATCCTTCTTAGTCACTCCAAAATGAAGCTCTTGGGAGGGTTTTTGAAATTTCCATGTTTTAAACCAAAAACCACATATCTTCATGCTTGACTTCATGAGATAGAGTTTAGGGTTAGGGGTAGATACATGATTTCTCTGGTTTGAATATATCTAGACCTTGTTTATCAACTTAATTGAATGCTTACTAATGTGACATAAGAAGACTATGTGCCTTGATTTTCCATTTTTTTGTTTTTTTGAATTTTTATGCCCATTTGAATCTTGGTCAAATCCTAGGTTTGACCATGATTTAAACAAGTTTAATAAAACATGAATAGGAAAAATTAAGCATATATCCTTCTTAGTCACTCCAAAATGTAGATCTTGGTAGGGTTTTTAAAATTTCCATGTTTGAAACCAAAAACCACGACTTCTCTTCATGCATGCTTGACTTCATAAGACAGAGTTTAGGGCTAGGGTAGCTAGATACATGATGTTTCTGGTTTGAATATGTCTAGACCTTGTTTATCAACTTAATTGAATGCTTACTATATGACATAAGAAGACTACGTGCCTTGGTTTTTCATTTATTTTCATTTATTTTGAATTTTTATGCCCATTTGAATCTTGGTCAAATCCTAGGTTTGACCATGATTTAAACTAGTTTAAAACATAAATATGAAAAATTAAGTATCTATCCTTCTTAGCCACTCCAAAATGAAGCTCTTGGGAGGGTTTTTGAAATTTCCATGATTGAAACCAAAAACCACTTCTCTTCATGCTTGACTTCATAAGTCAGGGTTTAGGGATATATATATAGGGGGTACATGCATGATTTTTCTGGTTGGAATATGTCTAGAACTTGTTTTTCAACTTGAGCTTATCTAGAGCTTGTTTTTAAATTTTTTATACCCATTTGATTCTTCATCAAATCCTAGGTTTGTTGACCTAGATTTGAACAAGTTTAAAACATGAATATGAAAAGGTAAGCATGTATGCTTCTTAATTAGTCACTCCAAAATGAAGCTCTTGGGAGGGTTTTTGAAATTTCCATGATTTAAACCAAAAACCACTTCTCTTCGTGCTTGACTTCATAAGTTAGGGTTTAGGGATATATAGGGGGTAGATACATCATGATTTTTCTGGTTTGAATATGTCTAGAGCTTGTTTATCAACTTAATTGAATGCTTACTATATGACATAAGAAGACTATGTGCCTTGATATTTCATTTTTTTTAATTATGCCCTTTTGAATATTGGTCAAAACCTAGGTTTGACAAAGATTTAAAAAAGATTAAAACATGAAAATGAAAAAGTAAGCCTTGATCCTTCTTATTAACTCCAAAATGAAGGTTTTTGGGAGGGTTTTTGAAATATCCATGTTTGAAACCCAAAACCACTTCTCTTCGTGCAGAGTTTAGGGTTAGGGGTAGCTAGACACCTGAATTTTCTGGTTTGATATGTCTAGACCTTGTTTATCAACTTAATTGAATGCTTACTATATGACATAAGAAGACTATGTGCCTTGATTTTACATTTTTTTAAAATTATGCCCATTTGAATCTTGGTCAAATCCTAGGTTTGACCATGATTTAAACAAGTTTGTTTATCAACTTGAATGCTTGCTATATGACATCAGAAGACTATGTGTTTGGTTTTTGTTTTTTGAATTTGTTATGCCCATTTGAATCTTAGTCAAATCCTAGGTTTGAATATATATGTCTAGACCTTGTATATCAACTTGAATGCTTACTATACATATGACATAAGAATGTTATGTGCTTTGGTTTTTCATTCTTTTCATTTTTTCTGAATTTTTAGGGCCATTTGAATCTTGGTCAAATCCTTGGTTTGACCAAGATTTAAACAAATTTAAAACATGAAAATGAAAAGGGAAGTCTGTATCCTTCTTAGTCACTCTAAAATGAAGCTTTTGGGATGTTCTTTAAATTTCAATGTTTGAAACCCAAAACGACTTCCCTTCATGCTAGACTTCATAAGATCGACAGGGGGTAGATACATGATTTGTCTGGTTTGGATATATCTAGACCTTGTTTATCAACTTGATTGCTTACGATATGACATAAGAAGACTATGTGATTTGGTTTTTCATTTTTCTGATTTTTTTGAATTTTGTGCCCACCCATTTGTATCTTCGTCAAATCCTAGGTTTGACCAAGATAATTTAAACAAGTTTAAAACATGAAAATGTAAAGGGAAGCATGTATCCTTCTTAGTCACTCTAAAATGAAGCTTTTGGGAGGTTTTTGAAATTTCGATGTTTGAAACCCAAAACCACTTCTCTTCACACGCTTGACTTCATAAGACAGAGTTTAGGGGTTAGGGGTATAGATACATGATTTGTCTGGTTTGAATATGTCTAGACCTTGTTTATCAACTTGAATGCTTACTATATGACATAAGAAGACTATGTGATTTGGTTTTTCATTTTTCTGTTTTTTAATTATTTTTCTGCCCATTTGAATCTTGGTCAAATCCTAGGTTTGAACAAGATTTAGACAAGTTTAACACGTGAAATTAAACGAATAAGTAAGCATTGATCCTTCTTAGTCACTCCAAAATGTACCAATTGATAGTGTTAACTTTGCTTCATGGAAAAAATAATGTCATGTAAATGAGTTAACTTGGATTTCCTACCCTTGAATCCATAGGAAACTTTGTTCTAATGCACTATTATAATCAACCGAGTTTTTACACCAACAGGTCTGTCACTTACGTGTGGTGCCCACGCGTGAGGTCCCACACTTGAGTGAGCACAAGTCACGTGCAATAGGTACGCCAACTCCCAGCCATCTTCTTTGTCAAGAGAAGACGCATCAGGATGCGTATTGGAAGTCTGTGGGTCCTTCTGGATCCTTCGGTTGTCCCTCTCACAAAAAAAAACAAATCTCTCTCATTCTCGGCCTCGCTCGACTCGCTCGCTCGCTCGCTCGCACCTCCTGCGCACTGACAAACCCTGCACAACAGTCAACATCATCATCATCACCCGAAAAAGGGAAGACACCATAATGCTCTGCCTTTTTTCTCTCCTTCCGAGTGATCCCTCTTCCTCCGAGTTTCACTCGACGGGCAAACGCACATCTGCAGCATAGTAATAATAAAAAGGTAGAAAAATCGATATACGAATCTATAATTAAATAGGTTAAACTAGGGTTTTGCCCAGTACTACAGATCAAGGTTCAAAAAAATCCAACTACGGGGTTCGAACAACACGATTCTAATCCAAGAACTTTTTCGACCTCATCCAAGTGGCCTCAAACTATAGGGTTAGCATCTAGTGCAGTATGTGTGAAAATGTATGCACTATGTGTGCTATAACTTGTATGTCTTTCAAATTTGAACCAACTTTGAATAAGTTTGAAATATTTGAAATGGGGCTTTTGGCTTAAACGTTTGAAACTCAAAACGATTCTCTTCATGCTAGACTTCATAAGACCGAGTTTAGGGTTAGGGGTAGATACATGATTTGTCTGGTTTGAATATGTCTAAACCTTGTTTATCAACTTTAATGCTAACTTCTCAGTCACTCTAAAATGAAGTTTTTGGAGGTTTTTGAAATTTCCATCTTTGAAACCCAAAACCACTTCTCTTCATGCTTGACTTCATAAGAAAAAGTTTAGGGTTAGGGGGTATAGATACATGATTTGTATGGTTTGAATATGTCCAAACCTTGTTTATCAACTTGAATATGCTTACTATATGACATAAGAAGACTATGTACTTTGGTTTTTAAATTTCTGACTTTTTTAATTTTCTGCGCATTTGAATCATATCTTGGTCAAATCCTAGGTTTCACCAAGATTTAGACAAGTTTAACACGTGAAAACGAGTAAGTAAGCATGGATCCTTCTTAGTCACTCTAAAATGAAGCTTTTGGGATGTTCTTGAAATTTCCATGTTTGAAACCCAAAACCACTTCTCTTCATGATTGACTTCCATAAGATCGACAGATCAGTTTAGGGTTAGGGGTAGATATATACATGATTTTTTGGTTTGAATATGTCTAGACCTTGTTTATCAACTTGAATGCTTACTATACATATGACATAAGAATGCTATGTGCTTTGGTTTTTCATTCTCTTTTTGATTTTTTTCTAAATTTTTAGGCCCATTTGAATCTTGGTCAAATCCTTGGTTTGACCAAGATTTAAACAAGTTTAAAACATGAAAATGAAAAGGGAAGTCAGTATCCTTCGTAGTCACTCTAAAATGGAGAAGCTTTTGGGATGTTCTTGTAATTTCTATGTTTGAAACCGAAAACGAGTTCCCTTCACATGCTAGTAGACTAGCTTCATAAGATCGACAGGCCGGGGGTAGATACATGATTTGTCTGGTTTGGATATATCTAGACCTTGTTTATCAACTTTAATGCTTACTATATGACATATATAAGAAAACTATTGCTTTGGTTTTTCCTTTTTCTGTTTTTTTTTATTTTGATGCCCATTT
The DNA here is from genome assembly GCA_030979885.1 of Lolium multiflorum. Lineage (NCBI taxonomy): Eukaryota > Viridiplantae > Streptophyta > Magnoliopsida > Poales > Poaceae > Lolium > Lolium multiflorum. Next base: position 34,779,558 of record CM061750.1, read on the forward strand.
GAATCATGTCGAATCCTAGGTTTGACCAAGATAATTTAAACAAGTTTAAAACATGAAAATGAAAAGGGAAGCATGTATCCTTCTTAGTCACTCTAAAATGAAGCTTTTGGGAGGTTTTTGAAATTTCGATGTTTGAAACCCAAAACCACTTCTCTTCACATGCTTGACTTCATAAGACAGAGTTTAGGGGGTTAGGGGTATAGATACATGATTTGTCTGGTTGAATATGTCTAGACCTTGTTTATCAACTTTAATGCTTACTATATGACATAAGAAAACTATTGCTTTGGTTTTTCTTTTTCTGATTTTTTTGAATTTTGATGCCCATTTGAATCTTGTCAAATTCTAGGTTTGACCAAGATTTAAACAAGTTTAAAACATGAAAATGAAAAGGGAAGCATGCAACCTTCTCAGTCACTCTAAAATGAAGTTTTTGGGAGGTTTTTGATATTTCCATGTTTGAAACCCGAAACCACTTCTCTTCATGCTTGACTTCATAAGACAGAGTTTAGGGTTAGGGGTAGATACATGATTTGTGTATGGGTTGAATATGTCCAAACCTTGTTTATCAACTTGAATATGCTTATGTGCTTTGGTTTTTTATTTTTCTGATTTTTTTGAATTTTATGCCCATAAATCTTGGTCAAATCCTAGGTTTGACCAGGATTTAAACAAGTTTAAAACATGAAATGAAAAGATAAGCCTGGATCCTTCTTAGTCACTCTAAAATGAAGCTTTTGGGAGGTTCTTGAAATTTCCATATTTGAAACCCAAAACCACTTCTCTACATGATTGACTTCATAAGACATAGTTTAATTAGAGTTTTAGGGGTAGATATATACATGATTTTTCTGGTTTGAATATATATGTCTAGACCTTGTTTATCAACTTGAATGCATGCTTACTATACATATGACATAAGAATGCTATATATGTGCTTTGGTTTTTCATTCTTTTGATTTTTTTCTGAATTTTTAGGGCCATTTGAATCTTGCATGGTTAAACTTGGGTTTTGCCCAGTTCTAAAGATCAAGGGTTCAAAAAAATCCAACTACGGGGTTCGAACAACACGATTCTAATCCAAGAATTTTTTCGACCTCATCCAAATGGCCTCAAACTATAGGGTTAGCATCTAGTGCAGTATGTGTGAAAATGTATGCACTATGTGTGCTATAACTTGTATGTCTTTCAAATTAAGTTGATAAACAAGGTCTAGACATATTCAAACCAGAATATTATACTGCATTAGTACAAAAAGTTTCCTATGGATTCATCAAGGGTAGTAAAGCCAAGTTAACTCATTGTCATGACTAAGAAGGATCCATGCTTACTTTTTCATTTTCATGTTTTAAACTTGTTTAAATCTTGGTCAAACCTAGGATTTGACCAAGATTCAAATGGTCATAAAAAATCAAACAAAATCAAGAAAATCAAAAACCAAACCACATAGTCTTCTTATGTAATATACTAAGCATTCAAGTTGATCAACGAAGTCTAGACATATTCAAACCAGAAAAATCATGTATCTACCCCCTAACCCTAAACGTTGTCTTATGAAGTCAAGCATGAAGAGAAGAAGTGGTTTTGGGTTTCAAACATGGAAATTTCAAAAACCCACCCAAAAGCTTCATTTTGGAGTGACTAAGAAGGATCCAAGCTTACTTTTTCATTTTCATGTTTCAAACTTGTTTAAATCTTTGTCAAACCTAGGATTTGACCAAGATTCAAATGGGCATAAAAATTCAAAAAAGAAATCAAAAAAATGAAACACCAAAGCACATAAACTTCTTATGTCATATAGTAATTAAGCATTCATGTTGATCAACAAAGTCTATATATATTTAAACAATAAAAATCATGTATATATACCCCCAAACCCAAAACCACTTCTCTTCACATGCTTGACTTCATAAGACAGAGTTTAGGGGTTAGGGGTATAGATACATGATTTGTCTGGTTTGAATATGTCTAGACCTTGTTTATCAACTTGAATGCTTACTATGTGATTTGGTTTTTCATTTTTCTGTTTTTTAATTATTTTTCTGCCCATTTGAATCTTGGTCAAATCCTAGGTTTGAACAAGATTTAGACAAGTTTAACACGTGAAATTAAACGAATAAGTAAGCATTGATCCTTCTTAGTCACTCCAAAATGTACCAATTGATAGTGTTAACTTTGCTTCATGGAAAAAATAATGTCATGTAAATGAGTTAACTTGGATTTCCTACCCTTGAATCCATAGGAAACTTTGTTCTAATGCACTATAATAATCAACCGAGTTTTTACACCAACAGGTCTGTCACTTACGTGTGGTGCCCACGCGTGAGGTCCCACACTTGAGTGAGCACAAGTCACGTGCAATAGGTACGCCAACTCCCAGCCATCTTCTTTGTCAAGAGAAGACGCATCAGGATGCGTATTGGAAGTCTGTGGGTCCTTCTGGATCCTTCGGTTGTCCCTCTCACAAAAAAAACAAATCTCTCTCATTCTCGGCCTCGCTCGACTCGCTCGCTCGCTCGCACCTCCTGCGCACTGACAAACCCTGCACAACAGTCAACATCACCAGAAAAAGAATATACACCATCAATAAGAGGGGCCCCGTGACTGCTCTCCCTTCTTCTCCTTCCGAGTGATTCCTCTTCCTCCGAGTTTCACTCGACGGGCAAACACACATGTGCTGCATAGTAATAATAAAAAAGTAAAAGAATCGACTACGAATCTATTATTAAATAGGTTATAAACTAGGGTTTTCCCCAGTACTACAGATCAAGTTGAAAAAAAAATCCAACTACGGGGTTTGATTTTGGCCTACAAATAAAAAATTAAATAAGTTGAACTAGTATTCCTCTAAAAAATCATTTTGGTTTGCATTGTTTGATAATTTTCATAGCTAGAGTGCATCACAATTTTTTGATTTCATGCTTTGCTTTGCCAATTTTGATTTTTTCTAACCACCTTCTCTTTGATTTCAAATTTAGGTCAAACTATCGGTGCCTACTATGTGTTCTACTTGAATTGGATGCAGCATGCGCACATGATATGTTTTGCCATTGTTTTGGGCTTCCACACATCTTGGGGCATCCAAGTATTTAAGTTACCTTGTTTTTTAATTGTAATTCATGTACCCTTTCCTCCCAATTAAATTTTGGTTTTACATTTTTAATTTTTTTAAATTTTTATGCCCATTCTGATGTCATATAGTTAGCATTTAAGTTGATAAACAAGGTCTGGACATATTCAAACCAAAAAATCATGTATCTACCCCCTAACGCTAAACTCTGTCATATGAAGTCAAGCATATGAAGAGAAGTGGTTTTGGGTTTCAAACATGGAAATTTCCATGCTTGAAACCAAAAACCACTTCTCTTCATGCATGCTTGACTTCATAAGACAGAGTTTAGGGTTAGGTGGTAGATACATGATTTTCCTGGTTTGAATATGTTTAGACCTTGTTTATCAAATTAATTGAATGCTTACTATATAACATAAGAGAAGACCTTGTTTTTTTTGAATTTTTATACCCATTCGAATCTTTGTCAAATCCTTGGTTCCACCAAGATTTGAATAAGTTAAAAACATGAATATGAAAAAGTAAGCATGTATGCTTCTTAGTCACTTCAAAATGAAGCTCTTGGGAGGGTTTTTGAATTTCCATGTTCGAAACCAAAAACCACAATGCTTGACTTCATGAAACAAAGTTTAGGGTTATGGGTAGATACATGCATGATTTTTCTTGTTTGAATATGTCTAGAACTTGTTTATCAACTTAATTGAATGCCTACTATATAACATAAGAAGACCTTTTTTGTATTTTTTAAATTTTTATACCCATTTGAATCTTGGTCAAATCCTAGGTTTCACCAAGATTTGAATAAGTTTAAAACATGAATATGAAAAAGTAAGCATGCATGTATGCTTCTTAATTAATCACTTCGAAATGAAGCTCTTGGGAGGGTTTTTGAAATTTCCATGTTTGAAACCAAAAACCACATATCTTCATGCATGCGCTTGACTTCATGAGACAGAGTTTAGTGTTAGGGGGTAGATACATGATTTCTCTCGTTTGAATATGTTTGAAACCAAAAACCACATATCTCTGGTTTGCCCGCACTTAGAAATGATATTTGCATCACTTATCATATGTTTGCCCATTTGAATCTTGTCAAATCCTAGATTTGACCAAGATAATTTAAACAAGTTTAAAACATGAAAATGAAAAGGCAAGCTTGTATCCTTCTTAGTCACTCTAAAATGAAGTTTGGGGAGGTTTTTGAAATTTCCATGCTTGAAACCAAAAAACCACTTCTCTTCATGCTTGACTTCATAAAGACAGAGTTTTTGGGGATATATAGGGGTAGATACATGATTTTTCTGGTTTGATATGTCTAGACCTTGTTTATCAACTTAATTGAATGCTTACTATATGACATAAGAAGACTATGTGCCTTGATTTTACATTTTTTAAAATTATGCCCATTTGAATCTTGGTCAAATCCTAGGTTTGACCATGATTTAAACAAGTTTAAAACATGAATATGAAAATTAAGCATGTATCCTTCGTAGTCACTCCAAAATGAAGCTCTTGAGAGGGTTTTTGAAATTTCCATGTTTGAAACCAAAAACCACGTACTTCTCTTCATGCATGCTTGACTTCATAAGACAGAGTTTAGGGCTAGGGTAGCTAGATACATGATGTTTCTGGTTTGAATATGTCTAGACCTTGTTTATCAACTTAATTGAATGCTTACTATATGACATAAGAAGACTACGTGCCTTGGTTTTTCATTTATTTTCATTTATTTTGAATTTTTATGCCCATTTGAATCTTGGTCAAATCCTAGGTTTGACCATGATTTAAACTAGTTTAAAACATAAATATGAAAAATTAAGTATCTATCCTTCTTAGCCACTCCAAAATGAAGCTCTTGGGAGGGTTTTTGAAATTTCCATGATTGAAACCAAAAACCACTTCTCTTCATGCTTGACTTCATAAGTCAGGGTTTAGGGATATATATATATATAGGGGGTACATGCATGATTTTTCTGGTTGGAATATGTCTAGAACTTGTTTTTCAACTTGAGCTTATCTAGAGCTTGTTTTTAAATTTTTTATACCCATTTGATTCTTCATCAAATCCTAGGTTTGTTGACCTAGATTTGAACAAGTTTAAAACATGAATATGAAAAGGTAAGCATGTATGCTTCTTAATTAGTCACTCCAAAATGAAGCTCTTGGGAGGGTTTTTGAAATTTCCATGATTTAAACCAAAAACCACTTCTCTTCGTGCTTGACTTCATAAGTTAGGGTTTAGGGATATATAGGGGGTAGATACATCATGATTTTTCTGGTTTGAATATGTCTAGAGCTTGTTTATCAACTTAATTGAATGCTTACTATATGACATAAGAAGACTATGTGCCTTGATATTTCATTTTTTTTAATTATGCCCTTTTGAATATTGGTCAAAACCTAGGTTTGACAAAGATTTAAAAAAGATTAAAACATGAAAATGAAAAAGTAAGCCTTGATCCTTCTTATTAACTCCAAAATGAAGGTTTTTGGGAGGGTTTTTGAAATATCCATGTTTGAAACCCAAAACCACTTCTCTTCGTGCAGAGTTTAGGGTTAGGGGTAGCTAGACACCTGAATTTTCTGGTTTGATATGTCTAGACCTTGTTTATCAACTTAATTGAATGCTTACTATATGACATAAGAAGACTATGTGCCTTGATTTTACATTTTTTAAAATTATGCCCATTTGAATCTTGGTCAAATCCTAGGTTTGACCATGATTTAAACAAGTTTGTTTATCAACTTGAATGCTTGCTATATGACATCAGAAGACTATGTGTTTGGTTTTTGTTTTTTGAATTTGTTATGCCCATTTGAATCTTAGTCAAATCCTAGGTTTGAATATATATGTCTAGACCTTGTATATCAACTTGAATGCTTACTATACATATGACATAAGAATGTTATGTGCTTTGGTTTTTCATTCTTTTCATTTTTTTCTGAATTTTTAGGGCCATTTGAATCTTGGTCAAATCCTTGGTTTGACCAAGATTTAAACAAATTTAAAACATGAAAATGAAAAGGGAAGTCTGTATCCTTCTTAGTCACTCTAAAATGAAGCTTTTGGGATGTTCTTTAAATTTCAATGTTTGAAACCCAAAACGACTTCCCTTCATGCTAGACTTCATAAGATCGACAGGGGGTAGATACATGATTTGTCTGGTTTGGATATATCTAGACCTTGTTTATCAACTTGATTGCTTACGATATGACATAAGAAGACTATGTGATTTGGTTTTTCATTTTTCTGATTTTTTTGAATTTTGTGCCCACCCATTTGTATCTTCGTCAAATCCTAGGTTTGACCAAGATAATTTAAACAAGTTTAAAACATGAAAATGTAAAGGGAAGCATGTATCCTTCTTAGTCACTCTAAAATGAAGCTTTTGGGAGGTTTTTGAAATTTCGATGTTTGAAACCCAAAACCACTTCTCTTCACACGCTTGACTTCATAAGACAGAGTTTAGGGGTTAGGGGTATAGATACATGATTTGTCTGGTTTGAATATGTCTAGACCTTGTTTATCAACTTGAATGCTTACTATATGACATAAGAAGACTATGTGATTTGGTTTTTCATTTTTCTGTTTTTTAATTATTTTTCTGCCCATTTGAATCTTGGTCAAATCCTAGGTTTGAACAAGATTTAGACAAGTTTAACACGTGAAATTAAACGAATAAGTAAGCATTGATCCTTCTTAGTCACTCCAAAATGTACCAATTGATAGTGTTAACTTTGCTTCATGGAAAAAATAATGTCATGTAAATGAGTTAACTTGGATTTCCTACCCTTGAATCCATAGGAAACTTTGTTCTAATGCACTATTATAATCAACCGAGTTTTTACACCAACAGGTCTGTCACTTACGTGTGGTGCCCACGCGTGAGGTCCCACACTTGAGTGAGCACAAGTCACGTGCAATAGGTACGCCAACTCCCAGCCATCTTCTTTGTCAAGAGAAGACGCATCAGGATGCGTATTGGAAGTCTGTGGGTCCTTCTAGATCCTTCGGTTGTCCCTCTCACAAAAAAAAACAAATCTCTCTCATTCTCGGCCTCGCTCGACTCGCTCGCTCGCTCGCACCTCCTGCGCACTGACAAACCCTGCACAACAGTCAACATCATCATCATCACCCGAAAAAGGGAAGACACCATAATGCTCTGCCTTTTTTCTCTCCTTCCGAGTGATCCCTCTTCCTCCGAGTTTCACTCGACGGGCAAACGCACATCTGCAGCATAGTAATAATAAAAAGGTAGAAAAATCGATATACGAATCTATAATTAAATAGGTTAAACTAGGGTTTTGCCCAGTACTACAGATCAAGGTTCAAAAAAATCCAACTACGGGGTTCGAACAACACGATTCTAATCCAAGAACTTTTTCGACCTCATCCAAGTGGCCTCAAACTATAGGGTTAGCATCTAGTGCAGTATGTGTGAAAATGTATGCACTATGTGTGCTATAACTTGTATGTCTTTCAAATTTGAACCAACTTTGAATAAGTTTGAAATATTTGAAATGGGGCTTTTGGCTTAAACGTTTGAAACTCAAAACGATTCTCTTCATGCTAGACTTCATAAGACCGAGTTTAGGGTTAGGGGTAGATACATGATTTGTCTGGTTTGAATATGTCTAAACCTTGTTTATCAACTTTAATGCTAACTTCTCAGTCACTCTAAAATGAAGTTTTTGGAGGTTTTTGAAATTTCCATCTTTGAAACCCAAAACCACTTCTCTTCATGCTTGACTTCATAAGAAAAAGTTTAGGGTTAGGGGGTATAGATACATGATTTGTATGGTTTGAATATGTCCAAACCTTGTTTATCAACTTGAATATGCTTACTATATGACATAAGAAGACTATGTACTTTGGTTTTTAATTTTTCTGACTTTTTTAATTTTCTGCGCATTTGAATCATATCTTGGTCAAATCCTAGGTTTCACCAAGATTTAGACAAGTTTAACACGTGCAAACGAGTAAGTAAGCATGGATCCTTCTTAGTCACTCTAAAATGAAGCTTTTGGGATGTTCTTGAAATTTCCATGTTTGAAACCCAAAACCACTTCTCTTCATGATTGACTTCCATAAGATCGACAGATCAGTTTAGGGTTAGGGGTAGATATATACATGATTTTTTGGTTTGAATATGTCTAGACCTTGTTTATCAACTTGAATGCTTACTATACATATGACATAAGAATGCTATGTGCTTTGGTTTTTCATTCTCTTTTTGATTTTTTTCTAAATTTTTAGGCCCATTTGAATCTTGGTCAAATCCTTGGTTTGACCAAGATTTAAACAAGTTTAAAACATGTGCCTTGATTTTCCATTTTTTGTTTTTTCTGAATATTTATGCCCATTTGAATCTTGGTCAAATCCTAGGTTTGACCATGATTTAAACAAGTTTAATAAACATGAATATGAAATTTCCATGATTTATACCAAAAACCACTTCTCTTCATGCTTGACTTCATAAGTTAGGGTTTAGGGATATATAGGGGGTAGATTCATCATGATTTTTCTGGGTTGAATATGTCCATAGCTTGTTTATCAACTTAATTGAATGCTTACTATATGACATATATAAGAAGACTATGTGCCTTGATTTTTCATTTTTTTAAATTATGCCCATTTGAATCTTGGTCAAATCCTAGGTTTGAGCAAGATTTAAACAAGATTAAAACATGAAAATGAAAAATTAAGCCTTGATCCTTCTTATTCACTCCAAAATGAAGCTTTTGGGAGGGTTTTTGAGATATCCAGGTTTGAAACCCAAAACCACTTCTCTTCATGCATAGTTTAGGGTTAGGTGTAGATACATGAATTTTTGGTTTATAGTAAGCATTCAAGTTGATAAACAAGGTTTAGACATATTCAAACTAGAAAAATCATGTATATACCCCCTAAGGCTAAACTCTGTGATATATATGAAGTCAAGCATATAAGAGGAATGGTTTTGGGTTTCAAACATGGAAAATTCAAAAACCCTCCCAAAAGCTTCATTTTTTGAGTGAATAAGAAGGATCCAGGCTTACTTTTTCATTTTCATGTTACTGACTTGTTTAATTCTTGGTCAAACCTAGGATTTGACCAAGATTCAAATAGGCATAAAAATTCAATAAAGAATTCAAAAAATGAAAAACCAAAGCACATAATTAAGCTTCTTAAGTTATAGTAAGCATTCATGTTGATCAAGAGAGTCTATACATATTTAAACATTACAAATCATGTATATACCCCAACCCTAAACTCTGTCTAATGAAGTCAAGGACGAAGAGAAGTGGTTTTCGTTTTTTTTTTGAATTTTTATGCCCATTTGAATCTTGGTCAAATCCTTGCAGGTTTGACCAATATTTAAACAAGTTTAAAACATGAAAATGAAAAGTAAGTGTGGATCCTTCTTATTCACTCCAAAATGAAGCTTTTGGGAGGTTTTTTTAAATTTTCCATGTTCGAAACCCAAAATGATATCTCTCCGTGCTTTACTTCATAAGACAAAGTTTAGGGGTAGGGGGTAGATACATGATTTTTCTGGTTTGAATATGTCTAGACCTTGTTTATCAACTTGAATGCTTATTATGTGACATCAAAAGACTATGTGTTTAGTTTTTTTTTGAATTTGTTATGCCCATTTGAATCTTGGTCAAATCCTAGGTTTGACCAAGATTTAAACCAGTTTAAAACATGAAAATGAAAAGTAAGCCTGGATTCTTCTTAGTCCCTCCAAAATGAAGCTTTTGGGAGGTTTTTTAAATTTCCATGTTTGAAACCCAAAACCACTCCTCTTAATGCTTGACTTCATAAGACAGAGTTTAGGGTTAGGGGCCAAGTATATACATGATTTTTCTTGTTTAAATATGTCTAGACTTTGTTTATCAACTTGAATGCTTACTATATGACATCAAAAGACTATGTGTTTGGTTTTGATTTTTTTGAATTTGTTATGTCCATTTGAATCTTGGTCAAATCCTAGGTTTGACCAAGATTTAAACCAATTTAAAACATGAAAATGAAAATGAAAGCCTGGATTCTTCTTAGTCACTCCAAAATGAAGCTTTTGGGAGTTTTTTCAATTTCCAATGTTTGAAACCCAAAACCACTTTTCTTCATGCTTGACTTCATAAGACAGAGTTTAGGGTTAGGGGGTATATACAATATTTTTCTGGTTTGAATATGTCTAGACTTCGTTGATCAACTGTAATGCTTACTATATGACATAAGAAGCTTATGTGCTTTGGTTTTTTTTTTGATTTCTTTTTTGAATTTTTATGCCCACTTGAATCCTGGTCAGATCCTTTGTTTGACCAAGATTTAAACAAGTTAAAACATGAAAATGAAAAAGTAAGCCTGGCTCCTTCTTAGTCATGAAAATGAGTTAACTTGGCTTTCCAACCCTTGAATCCATAGGAAACTTTGTACTAATGCAGTATAATAATCACTCGAGTTTTTACACCAACAGGTCTGTCACTTACGTGTGGTGCCCATGCGTGAGGTCCCAAACTTCAGTGAGCACAAGTCACATGCGGTAGGCAGGCAAAATACCCGATCAATCCGGGCGGTGGCTGTTAAGGACCCGATCGCATTTCTTGCTTTCAGACTGGGGTCTACCATGTAAGAAGTTTGTTCCTTTTGGATGCATCACTCGTATTTGCAAGTTTTTTGGGGGTCCCGCAAATTCAGGGTAGCATCATGCCCCCCTTCCCACGCCAACACAAACAGAGTTCAACACAACCTAATTAAGCAAGGTTCAACACAGACATAGTTCAACAACCCCTAATTAAGCTAATAGGTTCACCACAAACGCTGCTGAGCAGCAAACATAAACAGAGTTCAACAAAAGATGCTGCTTTTGAAGCAGTAGGAGAGACAAACATGCACAACAGTTACGGAGTATATTTACCATCTTCTTCCTGGTCCCGCTTCTTCTGCTTCTTGCTGCCCATACCTTTAATCTTTGGTGGCTTGGGCTTGGGAGGAGGCACACGACCGGTCTCGATAGCTTGGTTCAATTTCTTCCTTAGGAATAGCCCATATGCCATGTGGTTGGCTATGAAGCCGGATCGGTTAACAGTTTCCCCAACTTTGAGACAGCCGGACCCACCGGCTTCGGCATGCTGCAGGACGCTTCGAAAGTCAACCTTTATGCTCTTTGTGCAGAAGGGGCAGCTGTTCCTGGCACCAGTCCAGGGTTCACTCCAATACTTGTCGAACTTCCCCGCCTTAAGCTTGTTGAGAGTGGCCCTGGCCTTCCTATGACGCGACTCGACATCGCTGTCAACCTCATCAGTAGCAACCTGATACATGCCAAATAAACAGGTGAAGCAAATATGTAGCAGTTGCAACTAATAATGAATATGAATCTAAAAAGATTCTGACGCTAATTCAAAACCCTATAGCGCAAAAAAAAGAGGGAGAGACCATAGAGCAAATCGATACAGGGCTATGTTAAATAAGGGAGAGAGGTGAATCGGATGTGAAGCAAATATGTAGCAGTTGCAACTAATACTGAATATGAATCTAAAAAGATTCTGACGCTAATTCAAAACGCTATAGCGCAAAAAAAGAGGGAGAGACCATAGCGCAAATCGATACAGGGCTATGTTGAATAAGGGAGAGAGGTGAATCGGAACATACTTCCTCCCCCTCGTCGACGATATTCTCGTCGAAGGTCGGCGGCGGCGGTTCAAAGATGAGTTCAACCTCGTCCTCGTCATCTAGGGGATGCTTCCCAAGAGAGTGGACCCATCTACCAACAGCATCAGATGCCGATGAGCGACCGATGGCCCGACCTTCGGCAATGGCCTCCGCTTCGTCTTTGGCATCCGCTGCGGCAATGATCGCCGCCGTTGCGGCCATGCGTGCTGCGGTCGCGGCTCTGCACGCCTCCTCTGCGGCTAAGGCCAGCCGCGCGGCTTTCGCTTTCGCTGCGTTGACGGCGTCGGTTGGGCTCTCCATCGGTGGAATGGGAAGGGGAAGTGAAGAGAGGGTTTTTTCCTAGTCCGTGGAGAGAGGGAGAAGTGTGGACGTGAAATGGATAACTGACGATATTTCAAGATTTGGGAGACATAGCACGAACCGGCAGATGACAGCGCGTGGGTGCATTACCTCATACTGCCTCTGTCCTAGAAAGAGCGTACGTGTGGGTTTTCAAGGCATATTAAGGATTTTATTATTACATTGGGAAACTGTCATCGACCATCACTTTCCTCTTCAACTTTTCCACCTCCAATGATCTAAATGCATGTAGTAAATAAGAAAACCATATTATGCTAAATACTACTACCTCCATCCCAAAGCGTAAGGCTTATATTATTTTTAGAAGCTCAAACTATGTCAAGGTAAACTAAGATTTTACCAAAAATCATTATCATGCAAAATACAAAATTAATATCAATACATAGACAACGATTTTTTTTGGTATGGTATCTACAAAATATTATATTAGTTGATAGATTGTTCTAAATTTTCGTCAACCTTTACTTGCTTTGACTCTTAAAAAAAGACTTAAGCTTTGTGATGGAGGTAGTACGTACTAGTCGTGAAGAAACTATATCCCTCGTGATGAGAAAGAAATATTTTTTACTACCACTCTTTTGTGGACAAATTTTGAAGTGCATTGCAAAACGAGAAGTACACTCTTTTATGGACAAATTTTAACTCTACACCCATTATTTCAGGATGGAGGGAGTATAACCCAACTTGTTTTTTTCTTCTGGGCACTACACTGCTTTTTCCCTGTGCAATGCTTGGTTCTACCCTTTTTCTCAATGTAATGGTCACTTTAAGTCATTTTTTCCCACACACATTTATTTTGTACTTCTCTACAGTGTTGACCGTGCTACTACTATTTGTGTTAGTGCGCCAAAAACAAAATGTTATTTTTTAAGTGCCAAATTAATCTAGGGCGTTGGTTGTGAATCGGTGAACAAAAAAGAGATAGCCCAAAAGAGGAACACACCAAGGTACAAAAACTAGTATATATGCATGTTTCTATGTACATATATATGACCCTGGGTTTGTAGATAAAAAACATTCATATATGCGCTTACTATTAATATACATAAGTTTATGCTGATTCTCTTGGTTTAGGTATATATATGGTTAGGCATCACTACTAATTCAGAAAAAAACAAAAATGTAACTCTTCAAGTGAAGTCATTTTAAGTGACCTAACAACTAAAATTCATATATAGGATTTGTATAGGAATTATGTAGGATTTAGATCACATGTGAATTTTCCCCACACTAGTTGTTTGATTCATAGGAACATATCCTATAGGAATCTTGCAGTGCAAATCCTATAAGAATAAAACATTAGGTCATACCTCATGGAAAATTTCCTTTGGCACAATCAAACACAACTCATCTTCCTATATGATTCAACTAGCCATTAAATCTCAATCCTATGTTTTCCATATTTCTATGGTTTTCCCATCCTATGAATCAAAGGAGCCTTAGGGCTTATATCTTTTTTTAGAAAGGCAAACTATGTTAAGATTGGCCAAGTTTTACGAAAAACCTTTAACATGCAAAATACAAAGTTGAGTCATTTCGTTTGAATCGGAGGGAGTACATTTGACGTTATGGTACTATTTGACAGCTGCTTGGCACTGTATTTTTTTTCGAACCAAACTTCCCCCTTCATGAAGCTTTTATTTTAGCTTCAGTGACTTGATACATCCATATATCTAGACAAAGTTGAGTCAATTCATTTGAATCAGAGGGAGTACATTTGACTATATGGGTATTGTTTGACAACTGCTTGGCACTGTCTTCTTTTTTGAACCAAACTGCCCCCTTCACGAAGCTTTTATTTTGGGATAGAGCTTCACTGACTTGATACTTCCAAGTTTCACAGTGACTTGGTGCCACCATCCACCATCCATCTCAGATCCAATGTATGCGATCGACTTAGAATTTAAACTAAATAATTATTATAATTGCTCAGAAATATTTCAAGAACTTCCAGTTAATCGTGCATATTTCGATTTATATTTTGGTGAAGTTTCATTCGATTTGAATCAAAGGTTTGTGAGCAAATATATACTCCCTCCGGTTCATATTAATTGACTCTAATATGGATGTACTAGACACATTTTAGTTCTAGATACATCCATATTGAAGTCAATTAATATGAATCAGAGGGAGTATTTAGTTTAAACTAGTGCTCGTATACGTAAAAAGCTCTTTAATCACAAGCTAATCGTCCGAGTGGGATGAAATATTCACAGATTTTAGAACAAGGCATCTACATTTTACTGGATTTTTTTCGTAATTTTTGTTTTTAGGTTCGAAATAAGAGATTAGTTTGGAACGTTGGATCTCAAATGGTTGGTAGATGGTGGCACCAAGTCACAATGAGATTTGGAGACTTCAAGTCACTGCAGCTCTGTCCTTTTATTTTGACAAACTGCAGAGCCGCTGGTGCATCTATGCTTGCGTACGGCCGACGCCGATTCTTAGCAAGGAAGTTCTTCCTATAAGTAGTAGTATCCATACTCCACTCCAAGGCATGTATAAAAAAAAGAACCCATCCCGTTCTCGTTTTCCCGATCACTCTTCTCTGAAGATGGAGGAGGCCCTCTTCTTGTGCCCCCTCTGCCTGCTGCCCTTCAAACCCCCCATATCCAAGGTCGCTCCCTTCCGATTTCATTCTTAGGTTCACCTGTGAGAAATGTCAATGACAACTGATGCCACGTACGTTGTTCCGTGCAGTGCAAGGGCGGTCATATGGGCTGTCGGCGCTGCGTCGGCGAGCTTGCGCCGAACCCGTGCAAGAAGTGCGAGCAGCCGGCGTGGTTGCCGCCGTCGAATCGATCTGGGCCAAGATTGCCGCCGTCGAATCGATCTGGGGCAATGGTCAAGTGCGTCGGCTGCCAGAGCTTGGTCGCCTCCACGGAGTCCTACAAGCACTATATCGCGTGCCCGCATGGTCCGTGCGGCTGCACAGAGGCCATCAATACCGGCTGCAGCTTCACCGGCCCGCCGCGGGAGCTCCTGGTACACCTCCAAGCATCCCACTCCATCCCAGTGTTTACGTTCCAGTATGGCATACCCGCCTGGTGCATAGTTCGTCTTCCGGTACAACCGCGGGGACACCTGTTCATCGGCAGTGGGGAAGAAGACGGTAGCGTGTTCGCCATCACCGTTGGAGCGCTCGGCCCGACCACCATTGTGTCCTGTGTGTGCATCAGGTCGGCCGCGTGCTTGTTTCCGATGTACAAGGCGCAGCTGTTGGTGATTGGTCCGCCGACGCCGGCGACGGCTGGGACCAGTGACCTCTCGACGGACACCTTGATGGCGGTAATCGAGCCGACGAGCTCCCCGACGCCTAGCTCGATCATGTTGCAGCAGCTCACTTCTTTCCTGGCGGTGCCGCCCCGTTACGCGAAGCAGAATGGAGGGCAGCGTGTGTTGCCTATCTGCGTTTGCATCAACAAGAAGGTTATACAATAATCTTCGTTTAGTCATACTGCAATGTAGTTACTCGAAGATCGGAGGGAGTAGTTTAGTTCGAAGTAGGGTTCGTTCGGATGTATTTTGGACTTGTATAGTAGTACTACTACTCCAGAACTATTACTAGCTAGTTGGAGTGCTAGAATGCAGCTCGGAGTATTATAGTATTTTGGCAGTACTACTAGTTATGTATGTGACTGCAAATTCAAACTAAAATGGACTATTTCTTGCTAATGTTGTTCTTTTGGAGTCATCATTTTTTTCTGAACGTGTTAACTATGCTATTGTCTAAGGATTCGTTTAGATTTCTTTGGTTGAATTCATATTTCGTCTCTTCCTAATTTGGCAAAACTGCACTGTCATGGGCATTCTTACAAGGTCGCTGAAGTTTCAAAGTTTCTTAATGTATATTGCGTAGGGTGTACCCCCTTAACATGGATCTGTTGCATTTTTGGGTTGTATTTTTTTTGGCAATTTTCAGGACCATAAAATAGCACGCCTTCAGTTGAAATTTGAATTAGTGGCCGATACTAGCATGGAGTAGTGAAGTTTTTTTGTACTCCCTCGGTCCCACCAAAAGTGTCTCACCTTTGTTAAAATTTAGATGGATAGATGTATTTTTTTTACAAAGTTGAGACAACTTTGGTGGGACGGAGCCACGGAGTCGTAGTTGATGGCGAGAAGGTTGATGCCTTGCTAGGTTGGTGTACGTTGCAAAAAGAACAAGGTTGGTGTGTATTTGTTTTATTTGTTCACCATAATACTGACATGGCCATCGATTTGATTAGACAACACAAGCCTGGGATGTTTCACTTATTTATTGTAGGAAGCACGATTAATGTTCTGTAATGATGGGGCTACTCCTATAGTCCGTCTGCTCGGCTCCTACTCGGGTGTCGGGTCACATTCACACTCTCCTCTTTTTTTGAACACATTCACACTCTCCTCTTTTTTTGAACACATTCACACTCTCCTCGAAACTGCAGTAGGCAGTATATGAGCGTCTCGGTTCACCTCCGTCGTCTATCCCCACTCCGCCCATCTTCCATAGCACGCGCCTGCGTCTCCGCCATGGCGCTTTCGCATCCTATCCAGCAGTGCCCAGTTTGAGAGCCTCTGTTCTCCAACTCAAACCCCCACCTGCCGCCATTGATCGCCATCTCTCTCCCAAAGTTCGAATCAGTAGATCGCCCAAGAAAATACCAACCCCATTGTACCACCTGCCTCATTGTGATGGCGAAATCGAGCAGGGTCTGTGGATCTGGGCTGTTTCACAAGGTGTTTACGGAAGGCCCCCTTGAAGTGCTCATCAGCCAGTGCGACGCCATCACCGCCGCGTCCCTAGTCGGTTCCTCCAAAAGTATTCTTCAGTCAGCCAAATACAGTGCCACTCTGCCTGCTTCTCAGCCGTTTGGCCTTCCGTGTGTTCTCTGTTGTGACCCGGCGGATAAACCATGGGCGGTGTTCAAGGAGGATTTGCCGGTGCACAGCAAGTGCAAACTACTGCCGCTGGACAGGTTCTCCTATGATGGCCTAATGCCACACGGTAAGGATGAGGAGCGGGCAGGCGCCAATGGAGATTGGATCGCCATGGTTGGCCCCGAAGGCAAGTGGAACCTCCTCAATGTCTACACTCATCGCAAGATTAAGCTTCCATCTTTGAGGGACAAGTTGGAAACCACACACAATCCACTTATATTCGAGTATCAGCGTTCTGCTATTCGACTGCAGAAGATAGCTATTTGCCAAGTTCCTACAGCTGCTAGGGGGTATCAAGATTTCTCCCTTGTCGCAATCTTCGACTTTGCAATTGCCTACCTCCATGGCGAATATCCTCGTGCATGGATATTTCTTGAAAACCAGTTTCAGTACGGCGCCATATACTGCGATGCAATTATACATAACGGACTTGTGTTCGCCGTTACTGAGCTTGGAAATGTTTATGCATGGGATCCTAATCAATTTGGTAACATTTCCTCCCTATCTTTTTTATATACGTAACTTATATAGTATTTCACCTCTTATTTGTTGAACTGTCTTGGCATCTTTTGGCTTAAAGGAATTCCATAGGCGCACACCATAACCCTCTTGTGGTATGGACATATATAGAATTTAACATCTATAGGAATTTTAGTATGGTCTAATGTGCATGTTGTTCCTTAGGAAAAAGGCCCCCTAGTAATTAAGTTTCTTTATTATTACTCCCTAGAAAATTTAAGGTAGAGTAGAAATAGAATCAATAAAGGTGCCATGCAATATTGATAAAAACTTTCATTTGTTTATATTCCCCCGGTTCTAGAGAATAAGGAGTACTATATTCAAACCATCTAAAATTTGGACCAATATTTTCGGGAACATGTTTTAAATCCATATGAAGTTTTACCAAGATGTTCGAAATATATTTCAAACCATCTTATGTTCGACCATGATTTTATAAAGTACTAGTATTGGCATCCCAATATCAAATCAATATCACTAGTAGATAAATCATGAAATATATTTTCATGTGACGTGTTCTTTCCTTTTTCAAGGTCCTATAGTGCTCCCTGCTCCATTCATTCCGTGGACGGCTGGATTTGATGACGATGATGATTTTGACTCTAATAGTCGTACGTGGTGGCTGGCAAGATCTCAAGATCGTTCTAGACTTCTCCTGGTCTATGCACGTGGCGTAATGGATTTTGACGCTGACGGTGCTCCAACTCATTATGATAGTACCCCTTCTGTCCATTGCGGTCGCGCTGTTCACAGCTATTCGGGGTATACCTGCATTGTATTCTCGAATGACACTAGTCGGTTACTTCCAGCCAACCCGTGGGAAAGGGTTACTAATCTTGGAGACTATTCTATGTTCCTTGGGTTGAACTATCCGATTTTCATGCCAGTGGGTGGTGCAACATTTCCCCCAGGATATTTGACAAGAAGAAACTGCATCTACACCACGCCTCAGGCCATTGGCTCTCAGTTTGACACATCACATCAAGAAATTTTCCGCTTCAGTCTAAATGGCGAAGACCACCAAAGCATATCTTTCTCAAGCAGCGGTCCAGGGGCCAACTGGCATACGGGGTTTTGGTTCATCCCAAGCTACACCAACGCGCTGGACTGGAACAAAGACAATCAGAGTTAGGGATATTTATGTAATAGTAGGATCATACTACTAGCTAGCTCAGTTGGTCTTGACTCCTATTTAACTATTTATAGCTAATGTACTTAGGTGATAAATTTATGCTATTTGCATGAACCCAGGCGCTTCTTTTAATTTGATCAAATACGGTCTATACACATGCATGGCTGTTTGGCTGTTTCAGTGTCCCTAGAGGCATACATATATACTGTTATTTAGCAATCTTTATTACAGTACAAAGGTCTTAACCTCATGGTTCACAGAAAGTATAAACGTAGATCAACCATCTAAACATAGAAGACATTCTAGTGTATGATTCTTACATATACACATCAACATCCTATCAGAAAATCTTAATGTGAATTGTACTGGCTGTACAAACCCGTGCATCATTCTCTAGCCGGTTGCACCCAAAAACCAAATCGTGGTACTTCATAGTTGACTGTATGTAGGACAACATACAGATCCAATGCGAAGCCATGGGTATCACCTGCATGACAGAACCATATTTCACATGGTTGGAGGTACTCCATATGGCATTTAAAATCATTCCTTGTCTTTCATATGGTCCTAAAAATAGTACAGTTGGATTTGTGGGTTTTAATTTTTTATTAACACACTCAATTGATTGCCCAAACATTGATTAATAATATTATTAAGGGGTGTGATGTTGAAAGCCATAAGAACAATGTGCCAAACAATCTTTGCTAGCGGACGGTAAATGTATACCCATCAGAAATAATCAGCAGACGTGCATGTTTCTTTGGTCAGAATAACTGCTGCACCATCTTAAAAGTAAATGGCATGACCATTTATTTGATTTGATAGCGTGCAGCTAGATGGCGTACATTACTATCTCTACTTCCTTGGGTCGCCCAAATCTGGAGTACTAAAAGCAAATCCTGGTGATTCATTTGACAAGACAACACAGATGCGACCAAATTTCTCCGTCCATATTATTATAATAATCTGGAGTGCGTTGCCTCGTTGCCTTCCAAGAGAAGCTGCATTCCTTGCCAAAAAAGAGAGAGAGGCTGTATTTATAACTATCTCACCGGCCGCCACTAGTACAAACCATCACTCCCTCTCCACCTCCACCTCCATCTCTTCCCTAGTAGCTCCACCTCCATATCGGCGACGGACCACAATCGCGCGGCTTCGACTTCCTCTTCGACGGCGGCGGCGACAGAGGCGTGAGGCACCTTCTCCGCGGCGCATCACTCATCCTCGTCCCGCGGCAACAATGGCTGTATGTGAAATCACCATACCCTTTTGTATGGTAGAGATGATGATGTGCGGATAAAATTTTATTGGCGGTTGCTCATCCTTGTTTGAATATTTGGTGTAGATTCACATCTAGGGCAGGGTGTCAAGCGGGGTGGGTAGCGGGCTAGCTAGTTTCAGTGCGAGTGCTTTAAATCTGCTCTAATCTCAACCACTATTTGCTCTAATTTTCTGCTTTGCGGGACGATTCGCGGACGCCGCTTGCAACCCTAATCTAGGGTATTGATCCTAGTTTAGTAGACTACTAGGATTTACATGCCAATTTGTTTTTAGACTAGATCCGGATATTTGTCAATACTACTACGTACTTCTTCCGTTCGTATTTAATTGACTCTAGTTGAAAGCATCGACAGTTCATTTTCTTCTCTCCCTCTCGTCGACTAATTAAAACCGAACAGAGGGAGTATTAGGAATCCATGTGCATCCGTACTACCAGTAAGGTATTGCGTTGTTGCAGAGGCTCAGTGTAATCAATATCTTTCGATATTAATATACTCACTTTATCAGAAAATAAATTAGTAATCCATGTTCAAACTTGCTAGTTTGATCGACGTTTGATGATGATTTGTGAGGCCATGTATGGGCCTAGTTTGTTTTGCCTGGTGGTCAGTAGGCTGATGATTTATTTTTTTGCTTGGTCGATCTGTGGTCGTTCCATGGCCACTGCTGATTAAGCATTACTAGAATCAACAATTTTTTGCTTGTCTGGTGATTGGAAGTGTATGCGCTAGCACCATCGCACGATGATTAGTCTTAATGGAGATGCAGATGTCGATCAAGAGGGAGAAACATATCTTGATCATGCATTTCTCACGAGATTACTTGGTGATTGGAAGTAGAATCCACAATTTGTTGTGCAAACTTCTCAACATATGCATATATTCAATGAATTGGCTTTATGTGATCAATAGTACTTCTTATTGCAGATGGATGGAGGGGAAAGAGCGAAAAAACCGATACTTAGTGAGATGACTTCTCATTCTTTGACTTCTGATATCCCAGATAACAAGGTAAATATATAGAACGACGATTCGTAGGTGATAAAAGCAGAATCCACAATTTGCCGTGCAAACTTCTCAACATATGCATATATTTGATTAATTAGTTTTATGTGATCAATAGTATTACTTATTCCAGATGGACGTAGGGGAAGGAACGAAAAAGCGGATGCTATGTGAAATGACTTCTAAATCTGTGTGTTCTGATATCCCAGATGACAAGGTAAACATATGGACCGACGCTTGTTTTGCCGCTGCCCCTGTTAGATGGCTAGATGCTCTGGTCTAATTTCTGTTCATGTGCTTATTATTGCAGAAACATAGAGTTGAAGAAAACTCTATATTGTCTGATGACAAAGGTGAAATGGCATGCCAGTCTTTTAAACCTCCGACGCCACCTTGTTTACTGTCTATGGAGACTGATGCAGCTGGACCTGGTACTGATGAGCCTATACCTGGCATCATCGTGTCACATGAAGAAGGTTGTGGATTGGGTTTACCCCCTGCTGTAGAAACTGGTGGTGCAGCTGGAGCTGCTAGTGTAGAGCCTCTAGTGAACGGTGTCGTGCCACGGGAATTCTCTGAACTGGAGCAAAACGGTTTACCTATTGTCAAGACCGATATAACTGGTGCTGATGCTGGAGTTGCTACTGATGATCCTGCACCTGAAGTATGTTTTGCATTGTTAAAACCCGTCCTGCCCAGAGTACTGACTGGTGGTGGACCTGGAGCTGGTAGGGTAGAGCCTCTAACTGAAGTGGATATTGGTGGTTTACCCTCTGTAGAGACTAGTGGTCTACCTGGAGCTGGTATTGTAGAGATTTCAGCAAGCGGTCCTGTCCGAGAACATATCTGGTCCTACTATCCCTTTAGGTTCTACCGTGCTACCGACTCCTATGAACCGGAGCATGTACCTGATGTGCCTTCTGTTGAACCTGACGCACCTGTAAGTAGTGGTGATGATCAAGAAGGATCTGCATCTCTAGGACAAGATGTCAGCTGTCATTCACCTGATTCTGAGCTGAAGTCAGCAACGGTAGCTTATATAGCACGGACTGTCCTTCAAGCTCTAAAGATCCAGTTGGGTGGTTCACAGGACCAGCTACTCCAAGCCATTGTCACTACAAAAGACCAGCCAGCATGCTTCGTCATCTCCTGCATACTGTTTGACAAGCTGAAGCACTGCAACTGGCGCATTGTTCAATCCCATCAGCATGGAGAGAGGAGCTATGTTTATGTCAAGATGATTCATGCTGATTTGGTAAGGTTCCATGATAAGATGTATGGGTGGGGTGAGGCAAGAGCCACATTTTGCAGCATTCACACAGTCTTCGCTCTTGAGCCAGACCCCATGGATGCTTACCCAGTGGTGCAGCTGTCCTGACTTGATATATGTTTTATGATCAGTATGCTGCTGTCGTGGAACTGTGATGTGGAGCTACCTTTCTTATGGTTTCTAGGCTTTTGGTTTCAACATGTATTATGGAGCTTACCTTAGGACTTTCGCATGCGTTTGGCTGTTGACCTGTAATGTTTGTGGTTGGTTGTCTAATCTACTTGGCACAATCACATTGCAAAGGCAAATGTTCCTTTTCTCTTTAATTGTTATTATGACTTATGTGTTATAACCAGGCAAGAATATGCAATCTTGGTTCTCTGACCGATATATATGTACATACAACTTTTGTTCACATAATAACACTTACACGGGAAAAGAGTAGCTTTCTCTGTTGGACAAACACCAAACCACAAAAGGGTAACAACACAATATCCAAACTAGGTACGGCACCTGTTGAGCATACATGACTTTTGTCGTAAAATCACGTTAACCAACACTAGCAGCATCTTGTTCTTTGCAAGGTGCTATGCTTATCAGTCTAATCCCAATACACAACCTACTTCAGGTGGCACGATGATGTCAGGTGCAGGTTCACCAGTACCAACTCTCTTGCATCAGTCTCCATTGAAGGTACGCCACTGCTGCAGTAGACACCATTAGCAATGCAACCTGAAGGTGTTCTTATCCTCATATCAGGATCACATAATACAGGTGTCAAGCTTCATGCACTAGCCAACACAATGAAAAGTCCGAACTAGGATAGCTAGGAAAAAAACATGAAGATCTTTTTTTCGAATCCCACGCTGAACATCTTTTTTTTAACTAATTAGGTAAGCTCCTGCTGACAAACATATTACAGCAACTCCAGCAGTGGCTCTATATTTAGGCGCTGTGGGCTGAATGGCTGATGCTGCGCATGGAGCCGGCAATAGCTTCACCGGAAGCTGCAAACTGTGGCGGCCAAATGCAGGGCTGAAACAGCGTATTTTCAGAGGCGCTATAAATGCAGCGCCAAAAACAGAATATAATGAAAAATAGAGTGCAGTAAAACAGAAGATCAAACAAAGACTAGAAATAGACATAAAATAGGATAAAATTAGCTTGATAGATACTCCGTAGTTCATATTTGTACAAAGTAGTGCGATAAAACTAAACTAAAACTCGACATCTGACGAGTCCGGTGTCGTGCCCGACACCGGATCCGACGAGAAGAGGTCAATCCAACGGGGGTCGTCCTCGCCAATGGTGGTCGGCCCGGCGAGCTGCGCTTCGATGAAGGCCCGCTTCGTCGCCTTCTCCGCCCTCCGTCGTGCGCGGTCCTCCTTCTTCGCTGCCCGCCTCGTCGCCTTCTCCGCCCTCCGTCTGCGGAAGTGCTCGTTCTCGGCGGCAACGTCCTCGGGGAAGCGGGCCGCCCACTCGCGCGCCGCGCGCTCGTCCCGCTCGGCGATGCGCAAACGGCGCTCCGTCTCGCGGCGGCGGTGCTGTTCCTCCTGTCTAACGATGTACGGCGGCGGCGCGAGATCCTCGGCCTGCTGGCGCGTCCACACGTCATGGAAATTCATCGACGATCGCGGGCGCCCGAGCCGCCACGCCACGGCGTCGTACGCGCGCGCGGCCTCGTGCGCGGTCTCGTAGGTGCCGAGGCCGATGCGCTCGCCGCCGTCACGTATCTCCGCGTAATACGTACCTTTGGGGCGCGCGCGGACGCCGCGGTACCCCGTGCCCGAGACGCGGCAGTACCGCGAGCTCGACGCGAGACGAGGCATGGCGGCGGCGGCGGCGGCGGAAGCGGAGCCGCGGCGGCGATATTAGGCGCAGATGGGCAAATTTCAGCAACCCGTGTCCATCTTTTTTTTTGGCAGGATTACGCCATGTACCACCTTCCAATTAGAAAATAGTACTGTTCAGCATTCCCCTGTTGGGCCCAATATTTCACTTTGGGTTGCCAACGGCCATCTACATGGTAATTGCTCTCGGCCTACTTGCTCCGGCCGTCGAAGCCCAATAACTACAAATGGGCCTTTCTGCTCATGCAATTTCGGCCCTTTTCTAATGAAACACAGATCCTATGATTGGCAAAAAAAAATACACGGAGATTCTACATAAAAGTTGTTTTTATTTATTTTGAATTATAGGGTTCCAATTTTTGAAACTGCTCATGCCCAATATGAAAATCCTTGATCGCTCCATACCCACATGGATAACGGTATTTTTAAAAATTCATAAAGTGGATTTGAAATTTAAAACATATCCTAATAATTCCTTGATTTAATCTATCAACTTGCAAGATCTTGGAGCCAAAGAGCTTGTATTAGTCTGCGAAAATAATACTGATAAACCTGTCGTTAACAAGAAATGAAGGTTTATCGTTCAGAGAGGATGCCATGTGGGACCCATGAGACAGTAGCGTCCTCAACGTTTCAAAGAAAAAGGCAAGTAGCCCGAAAATAGGGGTAAAAAATAAATCCTACAAAGGAAACATTTATTGTTCATAGAGGCTGACATGTGGGACCGATCTGCCAGCTGCATCCTCATCATTTCGAAGTCGGCAGGGATCAGAAGAAAAAGGCAAATAGCCAGAAATTAGGGGTCAAAAATAAATCCAAAAAGGAAACTTATATTCTTCATAGAGGATGACATGTGGGACCGACCTGCCAGCAGCGTCCTCATCGTTTCAAAGGCCGCAGGGGATCAAAAGAAAAAGGCAAATAGCCAGAAATTAGGGGTAAAAAAAATACAACAAAGGAAAGGTTTATTGTTCATAGAGGCTGACTTGTGGGACTCATGAGCCAGCGGCGACCTGAATTTCAAAGGCGGCATATGATCGAAAAGAAAAAGGCAAGTTAGCAAAAATCACTGGGTAAAAAAAATCTAAGAAATGAAACTTTATTGTACAGTCCCATGAGCCAGCACCTTACTCAACGTTTCAGTGGCGGCATGAGATAGAAAGAAAAAGGAAAGTGACCAAATATCAGGAGCAAAAAATAATCCAAGAAAAGAAACTTTTATTGTACATAGATGATGACATATGGGTCCCACTTATACAAGCTCTTTCGCTCCAAGATCTTGCAAGTTGATTGTACATAGAGGATGACATGCGGGCCCCTTGTGTCAGCATCTTACTCAACGTTTCCAAGGCGGCAGGGGATCAAAAGAAAAAAGGAAGTAGCCAGAAATTAGCGGTAAACAATAACTCCAAGGAAGGAAACTTTTATTGTTCATAGAGTATGACATGCGGGACCCATGCGCTAGCAGCTTCCTCAACGTTTCAAAGGGGGCATGAGATCGAAAGAAAAAGACAAGTGACCAAATATCAGGAGCCAAAAATAATCCAAGAAAAGAAACTTTATTGTACATAAAAGATGACATGCGGGTCCCATTTTGCAGCAGCGGTGTCAACGTTTCAAATGCGGCTTGAGATCAAAAGAAAAAGAGTAGCCAGAAATTAGGGGTAAAAAAACTCCCAGAAAAGAAAGTTGATTGTACATAGAGGATGGCATGCGGGTCCCATGACCCAGCACCTTACTCAACGTTTCAGAGGCGGCATGAGATCGAAAGAAAAAGGAAAGAGACCAAATACCAGGAGCAAAAAATAATCCAAGAAAAAGAAACTTTTATTGTACATAGAGGATGACATATGGGTCCCACTTATACAAGCTCTTCCGCCCCAAGATCTTGCAAGTTGATTGTACATAGAGGATGACATGCGGGCCCCTTGTGTCAGCAGCTTAATCAATGTTTCCAAGGCGGCAGGGGATCAAAAGAAAAAGGAAACAGCCAAAAATAAGAGGGTGAAAAAATCCAAGAAAAGAAACTTTTATAGTATCGAGGATGACATGTGGGTCCCATGAGCCAGCAGCTTCTCAACGTTTCAGAGGCTGCATGAGATCGAAAGAAAAAGGCAAGTGACCAAAAATAAGGGGGTAAAAAAAATCCAAGAAAAGAGACTTGATTGTACATAGAGGATGACATGCGGGTCCCACCAGTCAGCAGCTTACTAACGTTTCCAAGGCGGCAGGGGATGAAAAGAAAAAGGAAATAGCCAAAGATCAGAGGGTGAAAAAAATCAAAGAAAAGAAACTTTTATAGTACATAGAGGATGACATGTGGGTCCCATGGGCCAGCAGGTTCCTCAACGTTTTCAAGGGCGGCATGAGATCGAAAGAAAAAGGCAAGTGACCAAAAATCAGAGGGTGAAAAATAATCCAAAAAAAGAAACTTTTATTGTACATAGAGGATGACATGCTGTCCCAACGTTTCAAATGCGGTTTGAGATCAAAAGAAAAAGAAAGTAGCCAGAAATTAGGGGGTAAAAAAACTCCAAGAAAAGAAAATTGATTGTACATAGAGGATGACATGCGGGTCCCACGAGTTTGCAGCTTACTCAACGTTTCCAAGGCGGCAGGGGATCAAAAGAAAAAGGAAATAGCCAAAAATCAGAGAGTGAAAAAAAACCCAAGAAAATAAACTTTTGTAGTACATAGAGGATGACATGCGGGTCCCATGAGCCAGCAGGTTCCTCAACGTTTCAAACGTGGCATGGGATCGAAGGAAAAAGGCAAGTGACCAAATATCAGGAGCCAAAAATAATCCAAGAAAAGAAACTTTATTGTACATAGAGGATGACATGCGGGTCCCATTTTGCAGCAGCGGTCCCAACGTTTCAAATGCGGCTTGAGATCAAAAGAAAAAGAAAGTAGCCAGGGGGTCAAAAAAACTCCAAGAAAGGAAAGCTTTATCGTTCATACAGGCTGACATGTGGGACCTATGAGCCAGCAGCTTACTGAACGTTTCAAAGGCGGCAGGGGATCAAAAGAAAAAGGAAATAGCCAAAAATCAGAGGGTGAAAAAAAATCCAAGAAATCAAACTTTTATTGTACATAGAGGATGACATGCGGGTCCCATGAGCCAGCAGATTCCTCAACGTTTCAAACGTGGCATGAGATCGAAAGAAAAAGGCAAGTGACCAAATATCAGGAGCCAAAAATAATCCAAGAAAAGAAACTTTATTGTACATAGAGGATGACATGCGGGTCCCATTTTGCAGCAGCGGTCTCAACGTTTCCAAGGCGGCACAGGACCAAAAGAAAAATGAAGTAGCCAGAAATCAGGGGGTGAAAAAAATCCAAGAAAAGAAAGATTTCAATTGGGCTGCATCTAGACATCTGGGCCTTCGAACTATCCTTCTGGGCCTTTGGACACGTACAATTTCAGCCCACTCCAGAACATGATAGTTCGGATTTTTCTCAAAAAAAAAAAACAGGAAAGTCCTATGCTTCGCCAAAACAAAAAACAAGGAGATTCAAGATATATGTTGTAAAAATAAAGATTTAATTTATCCGTTTGCAATAGCTCAGAGCGCAATACACTGTTTATTGTCTGCAAAATAATCAAGATATCACATGTTTCTTGTACGGGGAGGCTGACATCGTGGACCCATGAGCCAGCAGCGTCGTTTTAAAGGCGGCAGGGGATGGAAAGAAAAAATAAACCAAAAATCTGTTGGTAAAAAATCCAAGAAAAGAAACATTTTCGTTCTGAGAGGATGACATGCGGGACCCATGAGGCAGCAGCGTCCTCAGCGCTTATTGTTCATAGAGGCTGACATGTGGGACCCGTGAGCCAGCAGCGTCCTCAACGTTTTAAAGGCGGCAGGATATCGAAAGAAAAAATAAGCCAAAAATCATTTGGTAAACAATATCCAAGAAAAGAAACATTTACCGTTCTGAGAGGATGACATGCGGGACCCATGAGGCAGCAGCATCCTCAACGATTCCAAGGCGGCAGGGGATCAAAGAAAAAAAAGGAAATATCCAGAAATTAATTAGGGGTTCAAAAAAATCCATCAAAGGAAACTTTTATTGTTCATAGAGGATGACTTGTGGGACCGACCTGCCAACAGCGTCCTCATCGTTTCAAAGGGGCAGGAGATCCAAAGAAAAAGGCAAATAGCCAGAAATTAGGGGTCAAAAATAACTCCAAGAAAGGAAACTTTTATTGTTCGTAGAGGATGACATGCGGGACC
The DNA here is from genome assembly GCA_030979885.1 of Lolium multiflorum. Lineage (NCBI taxonomy): Eukaryota > Viridiplantae > Streptophyta > Magnoliopsida > Poales > Poaceae > Lolium > Lolium multiflorum. Next base: position 34,807,861 of record CM061750.1, read on the forward strand.
CATGAGCCAGCAGCTTACTCAACGTTTCAAAGGCGGCATGAGATCGAAAGAAAAAGGCAAGTGACAAAATATCAGGAGCAAAAGATAATCCAAGAAAAGAAACTTTATTGTACATAGAGGATGACATGTGGGTCCCATTTTGCAGCAGCGGTCTCAATGTTTGTAATGCGGCTTGAGATCAAAAGAAAAAGAAAGTAGCTAGTAATTAGGGGGTGAAAAAAATCCAAGAAAGGAAAGTTGATGGACATAGAGGATGACATGCGGGTCCCTTGAGCCAACAGCTTACTCAACGTTTCAAAGGGGGCAGGGGATCAAAAGAAAAAGGCAAGCCAAAAATCAGAGGGTGAAAAAAATCCAACAAAGGAAACTTTTATAGCACATAGAGGATGACATGCGGGTCCCATGAGCCAGCAGGTTCCTCAACGTTTCAAACGTGGCATGAGATCGAAAGAAAAAGGCAAGTGCCCAAATATGAGGAGCCAAAAATAATTCAAGAAAAGAAAGTTTTATAGTACATAGAGGATGACATGCGGGTCCCATTTAGCAGCAGCGGTATCAGCGTTTGAGAGGTGGCAGGGGATCAAAAGAAAAAAGAAATTGCCAAAAATCAGATGGTGAAAAAAAACCAAGAAAAAGAACTTTTATAGTACATAGAGGATGACATGCGGGTCCCATGAGCCTGCAGGTTCCCCAACGTTTCAAACGTGGCATGAGATCGAAAGAAAAAGGCAAGTGAAAAAATATCAGGAGCCAAAAATAATTCAAGAAAAGAAAGTTTTATAGTACATAGAGGATGACATGCGGGTCCCATTTAGCAGCAGCGGTATCACCGTTTGAGAGGCGGCAGGGGATCGAAAGAAAAAGGCAAGTGAAAAAATATGAGGAGCCAAAAATAATTCAAGAAAAGAAAGTTTTATAGTACATAGAGGATGACATGCGGGTCCCATTTAGCAGCAGCGGTATCACTGTTTGAGAGGCAGCAGGTGATCGAAAGAAAAAGTCAAGTGACCAAATATGAGGTGCCAAAAAAATCCAAGAAAAGAAAGTTTTATAGTACATAGAGGATGACATGCGGGTCCCATTTAGCAGCAGCGGTATCACCGTTTGAGAGGCAGGTGATCGAAAGAAAAAGGCAAGTGAAAAAATATGAGGTGCCAAAAATAATTCAAGAAAAGAAAGTTTTATAGTACATAGAGGATGACATGCGGGTCCCATTAGCAGCAGCGGTATCACCGTTTGAGAGGCGGCATCGAAAGAAAAAGGCAAGTGACCAAATTTGAGGTGCCAAAAATAATCCATGAAAAGAAAGTTTTATAGTACATAGAGGATGACATGCGGGTCCCAGTTAGCAGCAGCGGTATCACCGTTTGAGAGGCGGCAGGGGATCGAAAGAAAAAGGCAAGTGACCAAATTTGAGGTGCCAAAAAAACTCCAAGAAAAGAAAGTTGATTGCACATAGAGGATGACATGCGGGTCCCATTTAGCAGCAGCGGTCTCAACGTTTCCAAGGCGGCAAGGGATCAAAAGAAAAAGGAAGTAGCCAGAAATCAGGGGGTCAAAAAAATCCAAGAATAGAAAGAATTTTGGTTCATAGAGGATGACATGCGGGACCCATGATCCTGCATCGTAAACGGCTCGATCGGAGAACGTTGAACGAGATGGCGCGATGTAGAAAAAAAACAATGCCAGAGAGGCTGCCATCTGGGCCCTACATCCCTCGGCGGTGCGGATTTGCGTTGACTCGGCCGGCGAACCCGAGATTTCGAGATGCACCACGTCCCGGGCCACCATACGCCACGTTTTGGCCGCTTTCGTCGGGCTAGGTGGCCTCAAAAACGAGAAAAAAAAGTTTTGACATGCACCACGGAGGGACCAAAATCGTCGGCCATGGTACACCAGCAACCACGGCGCGACTTCAACTTCGTCGGCCATGGCAACTTTTCTTGTAGTGAGATATGGCGTCCCCAATCAATTTTAACCAGTTCCTAGAGAAAGAAAAGCTTAAGAGCAACGGTAGCAACTTCACCGACTGGTTCCGTCATGTGAGGATCTTCCTCAATGGCGGAAACCTGCAATATGTGCTTGATGCACCGCTAGGTGACCCTCCTGCAGAAACTGAAACCGATGAAGTAAAGAATGTTTACGCAACTCGGAAAACTCGGTACTCTCAAGTTCAGTGTGCCATCCTGTGCAGTCTGGAAGCCGATCTTCAAAAACGTTTTGAGCACCACGATCCACATGAGTTAATCAATGAGTTGAAAACTATCTTTGAGACTCATGCGGCCGTGGAATGCTATGAAGCATCGAAACACTTCTTCAGCTGCATGATGGAAGAAGGCAGCTCCGTTAGTGAGCACATGCTCGCCATGACCGGGCATGCGAAGAAACTCAGTGACTTGGGAATAGTGATTCCTAACAGACTGGGGATTAATCGTGTCCTTCAATCACTGCCACCTAGTTATAAGAACTTTGTGATGAATTACAATATGCAGAACATGAACAAAGAGTTACCTGAACTCTTCGCCATGCTAAAATCTGCTGAGATTGAAATTAAGAAAGAGCACCAAGTGTTGATGGTCAACAAGACCACCAGCTTCAAGAAACAGGGCAAGTCTAAAGGCAAGAACAAGAAGAGTGGCAAGAAAGCTGCCACGCCTCCTGTGAAACCTAAGACTGGCCCTAAGCCTGATGCTGAGTGCTATTACTGCAAGGAGAAGGGACACTGGAAGCGTAATTGCTCCAAGTATTTGGCGGATCTGAAGAGCGGCCTTGTCAAGAAGAAGAAAGAAGGTATATCTGATATACATGTTATAGATGTTTATCTCACTGGTTCTCGTACTAGTACCTGGGTATTTGATACTGGTTCGGTTGCTCATATTTGTAACTCGAAACAGGAACTAAAGAATAAACGAAGACTACTGAAGGATGAAGTGACGATGCGCGTTGGAAATGGATCCAAAGTCGATGTGATCGCTGTCGGCACACTTCCTCTACATCTACCTTCGGGATTAGTTTTAAGCCTAAATAATTGTTATTTTGTACCCGCGTTAAGCATGAACATTATATCTGGATCTTGTTTAATGCAAGACGGTTATTCATTCAAGTCTGAGAATAATGGTTGTTCTATTTTTATGAATAATATCTTTTATGGTCGAGCACCTGAAAAGAATGGCTTATTTCTGTTAGATCTCGATAGTAGTGATACACATATACATAACATTGATGCTAAGCAAATTAAATTGAATGATAATTCTACTTATATGTGGCACTGTCGTCTTGGTCATATTGGAGTGAAACGCATGAAGAAACTCCATACCGATGGATTACTTGAATCACTTGACTTTGAGTCACTTGATAGATGCGAAGCATGTCTGATGGGAAAAATGACTAAGACTCCATTCTCGGGTATGATGGAGCGAGCTACTGACTTATTGGAAATCATACATACAGATGTGTGCGGACCAATGAGTGTAGCATCGCGCGGTGGTTATCGTTATGTTCTAACCTTCACAGATGATTTGAGTAGATATGGGTATATCTATTTAATGAAACATAAATCCGAAACTTTCGAGAAGTTTAAGGAATTCCAAAGTGAAGTAGAAAATCAACGTAACAAGAAGATTAAATTTCTACGATCTGATCGTGGAGGTGAATATCTGAGTTATGAGTTTGGCATGCATTTAAAGAAATGCGGAATACTTTCACAATTGACACCGCCGGGAACACCACAACGAAACGGTGTGTCCGAACGTCGTAATCGAACTCTCTTAGATATGGTTCGATCTATGATGTCTCTTACTGATTTGCCGTTATCATTTTGGAGTTATGCATTAGAGACAGCCGCATTCACTTTAAATAGAGCACCATCAAAATCCGTTGAAACGACACCGTATGAATTATGGTTTAATAAGAAACCTAAGCTGTCGTTCCTAAAAGTTTGGGGTTGCGAAGCCTATGTAAAAAAGTTACAACCGGACAAGCTAGAACCCAAAGCGGAGAAATGCGTCTTCATAGGATACCCTAAGGAAACTATAGGGTACACTTTCTATCACAGATCCGAAGGCAAGATCTTTGTTGCTAAGAACGGAACCTTTCTTGAGAAAGAATTTCTCACTAAAGAAGTGACTGGAAGAAAAGTAGAACTCGATGAGATTGAAGAATCTCTACTCGTTGATCAGAGTAGCGCAGTGCCGGAAGATGTTCCTGTACCGCCTACACCGGCAACAGAGGAAGCTAATGATAATGATCATGAAACTTCAAATGAGATAGCTACTGAACCTCGCAGATCGACAAGGGAACGTGCCACTCCTGATTGGTATGATCCTTGTCTAAATGTCATGATTGTGGATAACAATGATGAAGACCCTGCGACGTATGAAGAAGCGATGATGAGCCCAGATTCCAACAAATGGCAAGAAGCCATGAAATCCGAAATGGGATCCATGTATGATAACAAAGTATGGACTTTGGTAGACTTACCTGATAGCCGAAAGGCTGTCGAGAATAAATGGATCTTCAAAAGAAAAACAGATGCTGATGGTAATATTACTGTCTATAAAGCTCGACTTGTCGCAAAGGGTTTCCGACAAATTCAAGGTGTTGACTACGATGAGACTTTCTCACCTGTAGCGAAGCTAAAATCTGTGAGGATTTTGTTAGCAATAGCTGCATTTTTCGATTATGAGATTTGGCAGATGGATGTCAAAACAGCGTTCCTTAATGGAGACATTGAGGAAGAGTTGTATATGGTACAACCCAAAGGTTTTGTCGATCCTAAAAATGCTGACAAAGTATGCAAACTTCAGCGTTCAATCTATGGACTGAAGCAAGCATCAAGAAGTTGGAACCGACGCTTTGATAAGGTGATCAAAGACTTCGGGTTTATACAGTGTCATGGAGAGGCCTGTATTTACAAGAAAGTGAGTGGGAGCTCTGTAGCGTTCCTGATATTATATGTAGATGACATATTATTGATTGGGAATGATATAGAACTATTAAGCAGTGTAAAAGGTTATTTGAATAATAGTTTTTCAATGAAAGACCTTGGTGAAGCATCATATATATTAGGCATCAAGATTTATAGAGATAGATCAAGACGTCTAATAGGGCTATCACAGAGTACATACCTGGACAAGATTCTAAAGAAGTTTAGAATGGACGAAAGTAAGAAAGGATTCTTACCTATGTTACCAGGCAAGGTCTTGAGTAAGACTCAAGGACCGGCTACGGCAGAAGAAAGAGAAAGGATGAGTCAGATCCCCTATGCCTCGGCAGTAGGCTCTATCATGTATGCCATGCTATGTACTAGACCGGATATAGCACATGCTGTTAGTTTAACTAGCAGATATCAAAGTGATCCAGGAATGGAACACTGGACAGCGGTCAAGAATATCCTAAAGTACTTGAAAAGAACTAAGGATATGTTTCTTTGTTATGGAGGTGACCAAGAGCTCGTTGTAACAAGTTACACCGATGCAAGTTGGAACACTGATCCTGATGACTCTAAGTCACAGTCTGGGTACGTGTTTATATTGAATGGTGCTGCAGTAAGCTGGGCAAGCTCGAAGCAGTGCACGGTGGCGAAATCCTCAACAGAATCGGAGTACATAGCGGCTTCAGAGGCTTCATCAGAAGCGGTATGGATGAAGAGGTTCATTGTAGAGCTCGGTGTGGTTCCTAGTGCATTGGACCCACTAGTCATCTACTGTGACAACATGGGTGCCATCGCCAATGCACAAGAACCAAGGTCACACAAGAGGCTGAAGCATATCAAGCTGCGTTATCATTCGATTCGCGAGTACATCGAAGATGGAGAAGTAAAGATTTGCAAAGTACACACTGATCTGAATGTAGCAGATCCGTTGACTAAAGCTCTCCCTAGGGCAAAGCATGACCAACACCAGAATGCCATGGGTGTTAGGTACCTTACAATGTAATCTAGATTATTGACTCTAGTGCAAGTGGGAGACTGTTGGAGATATGCCCAAGAGGCAATAATAAAAGTGGTTATTATATATCTTTATGTTTATGATAAATGTTTATATACCATGCTATAATTGTATTAACCGAAACATTGATACATGTGTGATATGTAAACAACAAAGAGTCCCTAGTAAGCCTCTTAACTAGCTTGTTGATTAATAGATGATTAGTTTCATAATCATGAACATTGGATGTTATTAATAACAAGATTATATCATTATATGAATGATGTAATGGACACACCCAATTAAGCGTAGCATAAGATCACGTCATTAAGTTATTTGCTATAAGCTTTCGTTACATAGTTACCTAGTCCTTATGACCATGAGATCATGTAAATCACTTATACCGGAAAGGTACTTTGATTACATCAAACGCCACTGCGTAAATGGGTGGTTATAAAGGTGGGATTAAGTATCCGTAAAGTATGAGTTGAGGCATATGGATCAACAGTGGGATTTGTCCATCCCGATGACGGATAGATATACTCTGGGCCCTCTCGGTGGAATGTCGTCTAATGTCTTGCAAGCATATGAATAAGTTCATAAGAGACCACATACCACGGTACGAGTAAAGAGTACTTGTCAGGAGACGAGGTTGAACAAGGTATAGTGTGATACCGATGATCAAACCTCGGACAAGTAAAATATCGCGTGACAAAGGGAATTGGTATCGTATGTGAATGGTTCATTCGATCACTAAAGTCATCGTTGAATATGTGGGAGCCATTATGGATCTCCAGATCCCGCTATTGGTTATTGGTCGGAGTGAGTACTCAACCATGTCCGCATAGTTCGCGAACCGTAGGGTGACACACTTAAAGTTGGATGTTGAAATGGTAGAACTTGAATATGGAATGGAGTTCGAATATTTGTTCGGAGTCCCGGATGAGATCCCGGACATCACGAGGAGTTCCGGAATGGTCCGGAGAATAAGATTCATATATAGGATGTCATTTTATGTGAATTAAAATGATTCGGAAGGTTCTATGGAAGGTTCTAGAAGGTTCTAGAAAAGTCCGGAAGAACACACCTAGGAAGGTGGAGTCCACATGGGACTCCACCTCCATGGCCGGCCAACCCTAGGTGGGGTGGAGTCCCAAGTGGACTCCCCCTTAGGGGGCCGGCCACCCCCCCATATGGAAGGTGGAACTCCCACCTCTAGTGGGAGTCCTAGCTTGGGAAGGTTTCCCACCATATGGAAGGTTTTGGGTTCGGGTCTTATTCGGAGACTTGTAGTCCAACACTTGGGGCTTCCACCTATATAAAGAGGGGCCAAGGGGAGGGGGCCGGCCACACCACCACAACTTGGCCGCCCCCTTAGTGGCCGGCCACCCCCTCTCCCCAAACCCTAGCCGCTCCTCCACCATATCCCGCACGCTTAGCGAAGCTCCGCCGGATTTCTCCACCGCCACCGACACCACGCCGTCGTGCTGTCGGATTCAAGAGGAGCTACTACCTGCCCGCTGGAACGGGGAGGTGGACGTCGTCTTCATCAACAACCGAACGTGTGACCGAGTACGGAGGTGCTGCCCGTTCGTGGCGCCGTGATCAAGATCTTCTACGCGCTTTTGCAAGCGGCAAGTGATCGTCTACCGCAGCAACAAGAGCCTCATCTTGTAGGCTTTGGAATCTCTTCAAGGGTGAGACTCGATAATCCCCTCGTTGCTACCGTCTTCTAGATTGCATCTTGGCTTGGATTGCGTGTTCGCGATAGGAAAATTTTTGTTTTCTATGCTACGTTATCCTACATACGGGTACTTCTATTCTTGTAGACAGTGTTGGGCCTCCAAGAGCAGAGGTTTGTAGAACAGCAGCAAGTTTCCCTTAAGTGAATCACCCAAGGTTTATCGAACTCAGGGAGGTAGAGGTCAAAGATAGTCCTCTCAAGCAACCCTGAAATTAAGATACAAGAAGTCTCTTGTGTCCCCAACACACCTAATACACTTGTCAGATGTATAGGCGCACTAGTTCGGCGAAGAGATAGTAAAACACAGGTGGTATAGATGGATATGAGTGGTAATAACAATCTGAAATAAATATGGCAGCTAGTAAACATGCAGTAGAACAGTAAGTAAGCGGTGTTTGTAGTTTGGAAACAAGGCCTAGGGATCATACTTTCACTAGTGGACACTCTCAACATTGATTGCATAATAAATAAATACTTCTCTCATTTGTGCTACATACACTCTTTGTTGGATGACAAACACCATTCATTGTGTAGGGCTACAAGAGCTCCCTCAAGCCGGAGTTAACAAGCGCCACAACATTCAACATTCATATTTAAGTAACCTTAGAGCATAATAGATCTTTGCAAAATAGCCCGAGTACTAACATAGCATACACACTGTCACCATTACACTATGAAAGGGGGAATAGATCACATCAATACTATCATAGTGATAATTAACTCCATAACCTACAAGAGATTATGATCATAGCCTACGACAAGAACCACACGATGCACACACTGTCACCATTACACCATGCAGGAGGAATAGACTACTTTAATAACATCACATGAGTAGCACATAGACTAGTAGCAATACAAAGCTCATCATATGGATCTCAATCATGCAAAGCAATTCATAAGATCATTGTATTGGAGTACAGAGAGAGAGATTAACCACATAGCTACCGGTACAGCCCTTAGCCTCGAGGGAGAACTACCCCCTCCTCATCATGGGAGCAGCAGAGTTGATGGAGATGGCTGTGGTGTCGATGGAGATGCCTTCCGGGGGCACTTCCCCGTCCCGGCGGCGTGCGGAACAGAGACTTCTGTCCCCGAATCTTGGCTTCGCGATGGCGGCGGCTCTGGAACTTTTCTCGTATCGTGGCTTTTTCGTGTCGAAGATTTAGTTCAGGGAGGCTTAAATAGACGAAGAGACGGAGTCGGAAGGGTTACAGAGCCGCCACACAACAGGGCGCCCCGGGCGCGGCCACATGTGTGGGGCCCTGGCCTCCCCTCGGTCCCTCTCGGTGTTCGGAAGCTTCGTGGAATTATAAGATACGGGGCGTTGATTTCGTCCAATTCCGAGAATATTTCCTTACTAGGATTTCAAAACCAAAAACAGCAGAAAATAGGAACTGGCACTTCGGCATCTAGTCAATAGGTTAGTTCCGAAAAATGCATCAAAACGATATAAAGTGTGAACAAAACATGTAGGTATTGTCATAAAACAAGCATGGAACATCAGAAATTATAGATACGTTGGAGACGTATCAAGCATCCCCAAGCTTAGTTCCTACTCGCCCTCGAGTAGGTAAACGATAACAACAAATGATTTCTGAAGTGACATGCTACCAACACATTCTTGATCAACATTATTGTAAAGCATATGAGGTGAATGGAGTGATTCAAAGCAATAGATTGCTAACAAAGAGATAATGACTAAACAATTGAATCATATAGCAAAAATTTTCATGAATAGTACTTTCAAGACAAGTATCAAAGAGACTTGCATAAGAGCTAACTCATAAGCAATAGATTTAAGGTAAAATTCATTGAAGCAACACAAAGGATGATTAAGTTTCAGCAATTGCTTTCAACTTGTAACATGTATATCTCATGGATAATTGTCAACATAGAGTAATATAACAAGTGCAATAGGTAAACATGTAAGAATCAATGCACACAGTTAACACAAGTGTTTGCTTCTAAGATAGAAAGGAGTAGGTAAACTGACTCAACATAAAGTAAAAGAATGGCCCTTCGCAGAGGGAAGCATGGATTACTATTTTTGTGCTAGAGCTTTTATTTTGAAAACATAGAAACAATTTTGTCAACGGTAGTAATATATGTGCTATGCATAATACTTCCTACAAGTTGCAAGTCTCATGCATAGAGTACTAATAGTGCTCACACCTTGTCCTAATCAGCTCGGATAACACGGATTATCATTGCATGACATATGTTTCAACCAAGTGTCACAAAGGGGTACCTCTATGCCGCATGTACAAAGGTCCTAGGAGATCAATTGCATTTGATTTCTCGTTTTTAACAGATCTCAACTTAGGACATCCATACCGGGACAACATAGACAATAGATAATGGACTCCTCTTTTAATGCATAAGCATTCAACAACAGATAATATTCTCATAAGAGATTGAGGTTGTATGTCCAAACTGAAACTTCCACCATGATACATGGCTTTGGTTAGCGGCCCAATGTTCTTCTCTAACAATATGCATACTCAAACCATTTGATCATGAAATCACACTTACTTCAGACAAGACGAACATGCATAGCATCTCACATGATATCCAACAAAGGTAAAAAGTTGATGGCGTCCCCAGAAACATGGTTACCGCTCAACAAGCAACTTATAAGAACTAAGACACATAACTACATATTCATCACCACAATAGTTTTTAAGCTATTTGTCCCATGAGCTATATATTGCAAAGATAAAGGAATGAAATTTTAAAGGTAGCACTCAAGTAATTTACTTTGGAATGGCAGAAAAATACCACATAGTAGGTAGATATGGTGGACACAAATGGCATGGGTTTTGGCTCAAGGTGTTTGGATGCACGAGAAGCATTTCCTCTCAGTACAAGGTTTAGGCTAGCAAGGTTGTTTGAAGCAAACACAAGTATGAACAGGTACAGCAAAACTTACACAAGAACATATTGCAAGCATTATAAGACTCTACACTGTCTTCCTTGTTGTTCAAACACTTTACCAGAAAATATCTAGACTTAGAGAGACCAATCATGCAAACCAAATTTTAACAAGCTCTACGGTAGTTCTCCACTAATAGATTTAACTACATGATGCAAGAGCATAAACATGATATATGAGAGCTCAAAACAATTGCCAAGTATCAAGTTATTCCAAACCATATAAAGCATTTTCTGATTCCAACCAAATAGCAACAAGTGAAGCGATCAACTTTCGCCCTTGAACATTAAAGCACAACTAAGAACACAAGTGTTCCATATGAAAAAGCGGAGCGTGTCTCTCTCCCACATGAGCATGAATTTATTCAGAGAATGAAAATAACAAAACGAAAATAAAAGCACACAGACGCTCCAAGTAAAGTACATAAGATGTGATGGAATAAAAATATAGTTTCACTAGAAGTGACCTGATAAGTTGTCAATGAAGAAGGGGATGCCTTGGGCATCCCCAAGCTTAGATGCTTGAGTCTTCTTGAAATATGAAGGGATGAACCACGGGGGCATCCCCAAGCTTAGAATTTTCACTCTTCTTGATCATAGTATATCATCCTCTTCTCTTGACCCTTGAAAACTTCCTCCACACCAAACTTCAAGCAAACTCATTAGAGGGTTAGTGCATGAAAAATCACATGTTCAGAGGTGACATAATCATTCTTAACACTTCTGGACATTTCCCAAAGCTTCTGAAAGTTAATGGAACAAAGAAACTCATTCAACATAGCAAAAGCGGCAATGCGAAATAAAAGGCAGAATCTGTCAAAACAGAACAGTCCGTAAAGACGAATTTTGCAGGGGCACTTAACTTGCTCAAACGGAAAAACTCAAAACTAATGAAAGTTGCGAACATATCTGAGGATCACGCACGTAAATTGGCAGATATTTCTGAGTTACCTACAGAGAGTTCTGCGCAATTCGTGACAGACAGCAAATCTGTTTCTGTGCAGTAATCCAAATCTAGTATCAACTTTACCATAGAGACTTTACTTGGCACAAAAACATGATAAGGAGAGGTTGCTACAGTAGTAAACAACTTCCAAGACTCAACAATACACTAACAAAATAAAAACATTGGTTATCTCCCAAGAAGTTCTTTCTTTATAGCCATTAAGATGGGCTCAGTAATTTTAATGATACTCTCGCAAGAAATAAGAGTTGAAGCAAAAGAGAGCATCAAGAAGAAAATTCAAAACTCATTTAAGCCTAACCCACTTCCTATGAAAAGGAATCTTGTACACAAATAAATTCATGAAGAACAAAGTGACAAGCATAGGAAGATAAAACACGAGTAACTTCAAGATTTTCAGCATGTAGAGAGGTGTTTTAGTAACATGAAAATTTCTACCACCATATTTTCCTCCCTCATAATAATTTCCAGTAGCATCATGAACAAACTCAACAATATAACTATCACATGAAGCATTCTTATTCACATGCATAAAATTATTACTCTCCACATAAGCATAATCAATTTTATTAGTTGTAGTGGGAGCAAATTCAACAAAGTAGCTATCATTATCATTTTCATCAAGTAGTATATCATAATAAAATTTACTCTCCATAGTAGGCGGCACCAAAAGACCACTATCATTATAATCATCATAAATAGGAGGCAAAGTATCATCAAAGAAAAATTTCTCCTCAATGCTTGGGGGACTAAAAATGTCATGCTCATCAAAACCAGCTTCCCCAAGCTTAGAATTTTCCATATCATTAGCAACAATGGTGTTCAAAGCGTTCATACTAATATCATTGCTACTAGCATGCAAATAAGATTCCATAGGTTTTTTAATTTTCGCAGCAAACAATCCATGTCTTAACTCAGGAAATAGATTAAGAAGCTCACTGTTATTTTCCATTATGCCTGACTAGTGAACAAGAAACAAAAAGACGTAATTGCAGAATCTAAAGGAGATACCTTCGAGCACTTACAACGGCACCAGAAAATAACTTAGTTACCTGGGACCGGAATATGAGTGCCTTTTACCTTACCTCCCCGGCAACGGCGCCAGAAAATAGCTTGATGTCTACGGGTACTTCTATTCTTGTAGACAGTGTTGGGCCTCCAAGAGCAGTTTGTAGAACAGCAGCAAGTTTCCCTTAAGTGAATCACCCAAGGTTTATCGAACTCAGGGAGGTAGAGGTCAAAGATAGTCCTCTCAAGCAACCCTGCAATTAAGATACAAGAAGTCTCTTGTGTCCCCAACACACCTAATACACTTGTCAGATGTATAGGCGCACTAGTTCGGCGAAGAGATAGTAAAACACAGGTGGTATAGATGGATATGAGTGGTAATAACAATCTGAAATAAATATGGCAGCTAGTAAACATGCAGTAGAACAGTAAGTAAGCGGTGTTTGTAGTATTGGAAACAAGGCCTAGGGATCATACTTTCACTAGTGGACACTCTCAACATTGATTGCATAATAAATAAATAACTTCTCTCATTTGTGCTACATACACTCTTTGTTGGATGACAAACACCATTCATTGTGTAGGGCTACAAGAGCTCCCTCAAGCCGGAGTTAACAAGCGCCACAACATTCAGCATTCATATTTAAGTAACCTTAGAGCATAATAGATCTTTGCAAAATAGCCCGAGTACTAACATAGCATACACACTGTCACCATTACACTATGAAAGGGGGAATAGATCACATCAACACTATCATAGTGATAATTAACTCCATAACCTACAAGAGATTATGATCATAGCCTACGACAAGAACCACACGATGCACACACTGTCACCATTACACCATGCAGGAGGAATAGACTACTTTAATAACATCACATGAGTAGCACATAGACTAGTAGCGATACAAAGCTCATCATATGGATCTCAATCATGCAAAGCAATTCATGAGATCATTATATTGGAGTACAGAGAGAGAGATTAACCACATAGCTACCGGTACAGCCCTTAGCCTCGAGGGAGAACTACTCCCTCCTCATCATGGGAGCAGCAGAGTTGATGGAGATGGCGGTGGTGTCGATGGAGATGCCTTCCGGGGGCATTTCCCCGTCCCGGCGGCGTGCCGGAATAGAGACTTCTGTCCCCCGAATCTTGGCTTCGCGATGGCGGTGGCTCTGGAACTTTTCTCGTATCGTGGCTTTTCCGTGTCGAAGATTTAGGTCAGGGAGGCTTAAATAGGCGAAGAGACGGAGTCGGAAGGGTTACCGCCACACAACGGGCGCCCCCTGGCCGCGCCGGCCATGTGTGGGGCCCCTGGGCCTCCCTCGGTCCCTCTCGGGTGGAAGCTTCGTGGAATTATAAGATACTGGGCGTTGATTTCGTCCAATTCCGAGAATGTTTCCTTACTAGGATTTCTGAAACCAAAAGCAGAAAACAGAACTGGCACTTCGGCATCTCGTCAATAGGTTAGTTCCGGAAAATGCATCAAAATGATATGAAGTGTGAACAAAACATGTAGGTATTGTTATAAAACAAGCATGGAACATCAGAAATTATAGATACGTTGGAGACGTATCACCGCTCTTGGAAGGTCTATTTGGCAAGGGGGTTAGAGTGCCCACTACCATTCGTTGACAACAGCAAACACCACTCAAAATCTTACTTTTATGCTCTTTATATGATTTCAAAACTTGAAAAGCTCTAGCACATGATTTAATCCCTGCTTCCCTCTGCGAAGGGCCTATCTTTTACTTTTATGTTGAGTCAGTAAACCTATTTCCCACTATCTCAAGCAAGAAATTGAGTTGTTGTGATCCAACCATTTATGCTATGATTTAGTTAGTCATGCCTTTTATGCTTTCTTGTTTAGTACAAATTTTATCTGAATGAATATGACTTTGAAAGCTATCAATGATTATGAGGAGATTGTTATGATTAAGGATGAAAGCCCTGCCATATAAATTCTAATATAAAGGCTTTGCTTAGAAGATAAGTACAATCCGTTAATAGTTCTCTGACCAAGAACAAAGTTTGCCATAACCGTTTATGATTTCCTATGCACCTCTATTTGTGATTTCTCTTTACTTATTTCAAGTTGAGTTATATGAGGAGGATGTTTACTAGAATGTCTTGTGTGAATCAATATGATGCTTCTTGTCCGTATTTTATTTATCGACTCTTCACTCCATAAACATGTGGTCTTGTTCATTGAGCTCAGTTTCGCTTGGGGACAAGCGAGGTCTAAGCTTGGGGGAGTTGATACGTCCATTTTGCATCACTATTTTATATCATAATTTGCTGTTATTCATTGATATATTTCATATTTAGAGATGATACTTATGTTATTTCACCTATTTTGCATGTTTCATGATTATTGGAGAATTATTCACCGGAGTCAGGATTCTGCTGGAAAAAGCGCCTCAGGACACCATATTTCGAAGATCAACAATTGACGGAAATTATACAAACATCTTATTTTTCCAGAAGACGAAGCCAGCCAAAAGGAGGGACCGAGGAGGGCCGCCATGGGGCCCCATAGGCGGCGGGCCAGGCCTGGCCGCGCCGCCTTGTGGGGAGGGGGCCCACAACCCCCTTCGGCCGCCTCTCCTTCGCGTACTTCTTCGTCCCAAAAACCTAAGGCACGGGGGATAAGCCAGAAGAGACATAGCCGCCTCTGCGGGGCGGAGAAACACCAGAGAGAAAAGAGCTCTCCGGCGGGCAGGAATTCGCCGGGGAAATTCCCTCCCCATCGTCACCGTCATCGAGCTGGACATCATTGGGATCATCATCATCATCATCATCTCCACCATCTACACCGCCATCTCCACCGCTGCACCTCGTCACCGCTGTAACATCTAGGGTTGAATCTTGATTGTTTGATAGGGGAAACTTTCCCGGTGTCGATTAATACTTGTTATTGATGCTATTGAGTGAAACCATTGAACCAAGGTTTATGTTCAGATTGTTATTCATCATCATATCACCTCTGATTATGTTCCATATGATGTCTCGTGAGTAGTTCGTTTAGTTCTTGAGGACATGGGTGAAGTCTAAATGTTAGTAGTGAACTATGTTGAGTAATATTTAATGGTTTGATATTTAAGTTGTGGTGTTATTCTTCTAGTGGTGTCATGTGAACATCGACTACATGATACTTCACCTTTATGGGCCTAGGGGAGTACATCTTGTATTCGTTTGCTAATTGTGGGGTTGCCGGAGTGACAGCAACCTGAACCCCCGTTGGTATATCGATGCAGGAGGGATAGCAGGATCTCAGAGTTTAAGGTTGTGGTTAGATTTATCTTAATTACTTTCTTGTATTTGCGGATGCTTGGAAGGGGTATAATCACAAGTATGTATTAGTCCTAGGAAGGGCGGTGCATTAGCATAGGTTCACCCACACAACACTTATCAAAACAATGAAGATTAATCAACTATATGAAGCGAAAGCACTAGACAAAATCCCCGTGTGTCCTCAAGAACGTTTGGTCATTATAAGTAAACAAACCGGCTTGTTCTTTGTGCTAAAAAGGATTGGGCCACTCGCTGCAATTATTACTCTCGCATTTTATTTACTTGTACTTTATTTATCTGCTATATCAAAACCCCCTGAAAACTTGTCTGAGCATTTACAGTGAATCCTTCATCGAAACTGCTTGTCAACACCTTCTGCTCCTCGTTGGGTTCGACACTCTTATTTATCGAAAGTACTACGATACGCCCCTATACTTGTGGGTCATCACGGTCTGAAATATGTTACCAATATTGTCACATACAATATAGCTTGATAGTTCTGACACTGCCGGAACTACACCAAGTTCTAAATGAACTCCTTGACTCAAAGACCATCGGTCATTGTCAAAACAATGATATACTCTGCCTTCGTTTGTAGAATCTGTCACAATATTTAAAATATATCTGAATATAGCATAGACTTTTTCTATCCCATTGTGCTACCTTTTAATGAACACTTAGCCTAATTGAGATTGAAATTCATTTTTATATGTGACCAAACTAATATCGGTGCAACACCTTACATCGAGTTGTTTGTCATTACCCCATATAAAACTATATATTTATATCCTTGGCTTTGACAAAGCAATCAGGGATATTCTTACTGTTGTCCAATGATCATCATATGAATCATTCTGATATATGCTTGTAACACCTTCGAGCATTGGACATATGATTGTGTACATATTATTCGTGATCTAAAATCTCTCATGTGTTTTTACTCATTGAATATCAAATACACTCAAGTCTTGTTTAAACCTCCAAACGGAAAAGAACACCTTCTTGATGTTTCCATGTTGAACTACTTCAATATTTCTTCTATGTACTTTGACTTAACCTTATTATGCGCTTCAATCTATCTTCATAGATCTTGACGCTAAATATGTTCTTAGTCAATATCCTTTTAATGAAATTAGTTTTCAATGAAACCTTTTAATCACATCAAGTACATAATTACATTATTTATAATCAAATGTCATCTACATAAAGTATTATAAATATGTCTCAACGCTCCCACTCAATTTCTTGCAAACGCAAGCATCTTCATCATTTCTGATAAAATCAAAACTCTTTCATTATTTCATCCGGTGAAGATTCCAACTCCATGATACTCACTTCATCTAGTGAAGTTTGTATACCTATCTAGTATTCTGCGGACCAGCAAAACTCTTGGTTGTATCTTGTATACACCTTTAATACACACTTCTACTAAGGAATGTATTTCGGTCATCCTACTAGCATATCTTATAAAATAAATATGTAGCGTTTACTAGAACAATCCGCATAGACTACAAGCATCGCTACGGAAGATCCTATCTTATCGCAGTCAACTCTTTAAACTTTGTTGTAAACAACTTTTCAACAAGTCGAGCTTCTTCAAGGATGTTACATCCATGTCCATTAATTTTATAGATCCATTTACTTTCAAAAAGTATATTCCTTCAGAAGGTTTACCAAGCTCCAAGCTTGATTATAGATACTATCTTGGATTTAATGGCACTTAGCCATTTTAACGGAGTCAGGGCCCATCATAGATTCTTTGTATGTAGTTGGTTTATCATTGTCCAAAATCAATCCTTTGTTCACAAATCATTTATTTGATCACAAAGTAAACCATACCTAAAATAGGTACTTCGATCTCCATGGCTATAACATTTTGTATACATGATAGCTATGAGCGTCGTAGCCGCTTCCGGAACCATTTCCGACGCTGTGCTACTCTGCTCATTATGCTCAGGTTCATCAACCTTATCGATTTCCATTGTCCTCCCACTCAAATAATTCGCGAGAAACAATTTCTTGGAAATAAGCAAGAAGCATTGACAAACATTTTTGTCTTTGACTTCATAGTGGGAAGAATTCCCAATTTGTACTCTAGGATACCCAACAAATATATTCATCGTAATTTGGTTGTAAACTCATTTACTTATGCTATGCATACCAAAATTTTAAGAAAGGACTATTAGGGTTTATACCCATGCCATAACTCGTATGGTGTCATTTCAACGGATTATGAGGACGATTTATTTAGTGTAAAAGTGGTAGTCTCTAAAGCATAATCCACAATCATTTTATTTTATCTCATCATTAATCCAACAAAGTTTGGATACGTCTCTCGAATACTCCATCAAAAACTATGGTGTTCCGAGAAATGCGAGTTATGGAACAATTTTGTAACTCTCTTAGATGTTCGCTAAAACTCGTAATTCAAATATTTCCACCATGATCCAATCATATATATTTGACTTTTCTATTACGATGATTTCTACTTCATGTTGAATTTTATTTGAATCTATTCAACTATTTCAGACTTCTTCCTCATCGAATCAATATATCCATATATATGCACTCAATTCATTATTGGAAGTCTTCATGAAGTAGAAGAATCTTCCACACACAACTATACCCAATGAACCATATACATCGCCATGTATGTTTCCACTAGGCTAGTTTCCCATTCAACTATTGGCCTATAAACGGTGTTTCAGTCATTCTCTTTTAGAAAAGATTTGCAAGTGCCAAACAATTCAAAATCGAATGACTCCAAAAATCCATTTGCATGGAGTTTCTTCATGCGTTCCTTTCTAACATGACTTAAATGGCGGTTCCACAAATAAGTGGAATTCTTATCTGATACGTCCAATTTGCATCACTATTTTGTATCATAATTTGCTGTTATTCATTGATATATTTCATATTGGGACACAATACTTATGTTATTCCATCTATTTTGCATGTTTCATCATCATTGGAGGATCAAGCACCGGAGCCAGGATTCTGCTGGAAAAAGCACCGTCAGAACGCAATATTTCGGAATATCAACTGTGGAAGGGAATTTCACGTAAATTCCTATTTTTCCAGATGACGGAGGGAGCCAGAAGGGGAAGAAGAGAGGAGCCACTGTGGGCCCAGACCATAGGGCGGCGCGGCCCATGGCCTGGCCGCGCCACCCTGTGCTCTGGGGGCCCCACAGCCCCTTTCGCCTCCTTTTCTTCGCGTACTCCTTCGTCCCGAAAACCTAAGCCACAGAGAGGACCTCACGGAGGGTTACAGCCGCCTCTGCGGGGCGGAGAACACCAGAGAGAAAAGAGCTCTCCGGCGGGCAGGAATCCGCCGGGGAAATTCCCTCCCGGAGGGGGAAATCGACGCCATCGCCATCGTCATCGAGCGGGACATCATCTCCATCATCATCATCATCATCATCTCCACCATCTACACCGCCATCACCACCGCTGCACCTCGTCACCGCTGTAACAATTCGGGTTAAATCTTGATTGTTTGATAGGGGAAACTCTCCCGGTGTTATTCTATACTTGTTGTAGATGCTATTGAGTGAAACCATTGAACCAAGGTTTATGTTCAGATTGTTATTCATCATCATATCACCTCTGATTGTATTCCATATGATGTCTCGTGAGTAGTTCGTTTAGTTCTTGAGGACATGGGTGAAGTCTAAATGCTAGTAGTGAATTATGGTTGAGTAATATTCAATGTTATGATATTTAAGTTGTGGTGTCATTCTTCTAGTGGTGTCGTGTGAACGTCGACTACACGACACTTCACCATTTATGGGCCTAGGGGAGTGCATCTTGTATTCGGTTGCTAATTGCGGGGTTGCCGGAGTGACAGAAACCTGAGCCCCGTTAGTATATCGATGCAGGAGGGATCGCAGGATCTCAGAGTTTAAGGCTGTGGTTAGATTTATCTTAATTACTTTCTTGTAGTTGCGGATGCTTGCAAGGGGTATAATCACAAGTATGTATTAGTCCTAGGAAGGGCGGTGCATTAGCATAGGTTCACCCACACAACACTTATCAAAACAATGAAGATTATTTAGCTACATGAAGCGAAAGCACTAGACTAAAATCCCCGTGTGTCCTCGAGAACGTTTGGTCATTATAAGTAAACAAACCGGCTTGTCCTTTGTGCTAAAAAGGATTGGGCCACTCGCTGCAATTATTTCTCTCGCATTTTATTTACTCGTACTTTATTTATCTGCAATATCAAAACCCCCTGAATACTTGTCTGTGAGCATTTACAGTGAATCCTTCATCGAAACTGCTGCCAACACCTTCTGCTCCTCGTTGGGATCGACATTCTTACTTATCGAAGATACTACGATACACCCCCTATACTTGTGGGTCATCAAGACTATTTTCTGGCGCCGTTGCCGGGGAGTGAAGCGCTATTGGTAAGTGGAATTGGTAAGGAAAACCTTTACTGTTTGTGCTGATTTTATTTCTGCCTGCTGCTATAAGTCATTATGGAGAGATCTTCTCTTCAATTTCTATTTGGGAAATCTACTACTACTGCAACGGTAGTGGATGAAGCGCCAGGTGAGGAAGTAGTACCATATAAAATACCTATGAAAATTATTGAACGTGTTATGGATAACCGCTATGAAGGGGATGGAACTGTCCATCCTGGTGATCATTTATTGTTTTTGCATGATTTATGCGGGTTATTCAAATGTGCAGGTATTTCTATGAATGAAGTTAGGAAGAAACTATTCACTATATCGCTGTCTGGTAAAGCGGCGCACTGGTATAAATTGCTGAAGAATGGTGATTCTATTGATTGGGAGGACATTGTGCCTTTATTTTATTCCAAATTTTATCCTCCAAGTGAAATTCACAAAGATCGGAACCGCATATATAATTTCTGGCCTCATGATGGAGAGAGTATTGCCCAAGCTTGGGGGAGATTGAAGTCTTTAATGCTCAAATGCCCCATTCATGAGCTTCCTGGTAATGTTATTATTGATAATTTCTATGCAAGACTTTCTTTTCAAGACAAGACCTTGCTGGATACTTCTTGTTCTGGATCATTTACACGCAAGAATGAAGAGTTTAAAAGGGACCTTCTTGATCGGATCCAAGAAAATACTGAAGGATGGGAGAACGACAAAGATAGAGAATCAGGTATAATTTATGATTATAAATGCATTGAAGCTTTTATGGATACTGATAAATTTCGTAATATGAGTGCTACATATGGTCTTGATTCCCAAGTTGTTGCAAATCTTTATAAAGCTTTTGCCTCTCATTATGAACTGCCTAAGAAGAATTTTGATAAGTATCATGAACCGTATAAAGATAAAGTTGATTCATCTGTAAACAAATGTGTAGTGATTGAAACTGCTGATAATGTTATTCCTGAAGCTTATATTGAAAAAACTCCTTTCCCTGCTAAAATGAAGGAGTACTCTGTCATATCTAGTGCAGTTAATAAAAGTGAAAAGAAACCTAAAGAACCTGAAGAACAAATTAAAATTGAACCTGCTGTTGCAATAGTTAAAGATCTTGTGACTGAAAATGTGGAGGATGGTCATATTATTTTCTGTGAAGATGCTTCTAATATTGTTTCACATCCTAATAAACCCAAACAAGTTAGTGTTCCTATGCTATCTGTTAGAATTGGTGATCATTGCTATTATGGTTTATGTGATATTGGTGCAAGTGTTAGTGCTATTCCTTATGAGCTTTACACGGAGATTATGCACGAAATTGGTTCTTGTGAACTTGAAGATATTGATGTGGTTATTCATCTGGCTAATAGAGAAACTATTTCTCCAATTGGTATTGTTCGAGATGTGGAAGTTCTATGTGGTAAGATTAAATATCCTGCTGACTTTTTGGTACTTGGTTCTGCTGCTAGTGATCATTGTCCTATCATTTTTGGTAGACCTTTTCTAAATACTTGTGGAGCTATTATAGATTGTAAGAAAGAGAAAATTTTGACTAGATTTGCTGGTGAACCTTATGAATTTAACTTTTCTAAATTTACCAAAACTCCTTATAAAGTTGACTTGCCTAGTAATGATTTTAAAATGGAGCAGTGTGCATCTATTGTTCTTGTTCCTAATAATCCTTTGCAGCAACATTTGGAGAATAGTGAAAGTGAAGCTTTTAGGAAAGAAAGAGATGAGCTTGAGGAAATTTTTCTTCGCCAACCTATTCTCAAGCATGATTTACCGGTAGAAGATTTGGGTACAACACCGCCACCAAAGGAAGATCCTGTTTTCGATTTAAAGCCTTTACCTGATAATCTTAAATATGCTCATATTGATGATAAGAAAATATATCCTGTTATTATTAGTTCTAAGCTTTCAGAGATTGAGGAAGAAAGGTTATTGGAAATATTGAAGAAACACCGAGGAGCTATTGGCTATACTCTTGATGATTTGAAAGGGATTTCTCCTTCTATTTGCCAACATGCTATTAATATGGAAGAAGATGCAAAGCCTGTTGTTGAACATCAACGTCGTCTAATTCCGAAGATGAAAGAGGTGGTAAGGAACGAGGTATTAAAACTTCTTGAAGCTGGTATTATATATCATATTGCTGATAGTAGATGGGTTAGTCCTGTGCATTGTGTTCCTAAGAAAGGAGGAATGACTGTTGTGCCTAATGATAATGATGAGCTTATTCCTCAAAGAATAGTTGTAGGGTATAGAATGTGCATTGATTTTCGAAAAGTTAATAAAGTTACTAAGAAAGATCATTACCCTTTACCCTTTATTGATCAAATGCTAGAAAGGTTATCTAAAAATACTCATTTTTGCTTTCTTGATGGTTATTCTGGGTTTTCACAAATTGCTGTTAAAGCTAAAGATCAAGAGAAAACCACTTTTACTTGTCCTTATGGAACTTATGCTTATAGGCGTATGCCTTTTGGTTTATGTAATGCTGATACGTCTCCAACGTATCGATAATTTCTTATGTTCCATGCTACTTTATTGATGATACCTACATGTTTTATGCACATTATATGTCATATTTATGCATTTTGGAACTAACCTATTAACAAGATGCCGAAGAGCCAGTTGCTGCTTTTTTTGGTTTCAGAAATCCTAGTAAAGAAATATTCTCGGAATTGGACGAAACTTTCGCCCAGGGTCCTATTTTTGCACGAAGCTTCCAGAAGACCGAAGAGATAACGAAGTGGGGCCACGAGGCGGCCAGAGGGGTGGCCGGCGCGGCCCAAGCCCCGGCCGCGCCGACCTGCCCCCTGGGCCCTCGTGTGGCCCCCGCGTTGACCCTCCGCCTACTTAAAGCTTCCGTCGCGAAACCCCCAGTACCGAGAGCCACGATACGGAAAACCTTCCGAGACGCCGCCGCCGCATCCCATCTCGGGTTGGAGATCGCCTCCGGCACCCTGCCGGAGAGGGGATTCATCTCCCGGAGGACTCTACATCGCCATGATCGCCTCCGGAGTGATGAGTGAGTAGTTCACCCCTGGACCATGGGTCCATAGCAGTAGCTAGATGGTCGTCTTCTCCTTGTTGTGCTTCATTGTTGGATCTTGTGAGCTGCCTAACATGATCAAGATCATCTATCTGTAATACTATATGTTGTGTTTGTCGGGATCCGATGGATAGAGAGTACTATGATTATGGTGATTATCAATCTATTGTTCATGTGTTGTTTATGATCTTGCATGCTCTCCGTTACTAGTAGAGGCTCTGGCCAAGTTTTTACTCTTAACTCCAAGAGGGAGTATTTATGCTCGATAGTGGGTTCATGCCTCCATTGAATCTGGGACAGTGACAGAAAGTTCTAAGGTTGTGGACGTGCTGTTGCCACTAGGGATAAAACATTGATGCTATGTCTAAGGATGTAGTTGTTGATTACATTACGCACCATACTTAATGCAATTGTCTGTTGCTTTGCAACTTAATACTGGAGGGGGTTCGGATGATAACCTGAAGGTGGACTTTTTAGGCATAGATGCAGTTGGATGGCGGTCTATGTACTTTGTCGTAATGCCCGATTAAATCTCACTATATTTATCATATCATGTATATGCATTGTTATGCCTTTCTCTATTTGTCAATTGCCCGACTGTAATTTGTTCACCCAACATGCTTTTATCTTATGGGAGAGACACCTCTAGTGAACTGTGGACCCCGGTCCTATTCTTTACATAGCATACAATTTACTTGTTTTACTGTTTTCTTTGCAAACATCTTCCACTCGATCCGTTTAATCCTTTGTTACAGCAAGCCGGTGAGATTGACAACCTCACTGTTTCGTTGGGACAAAGTACTTGGGTTGTGTTGTGCAGGTTCCGCGTTGGTGCCGGAATCCCTGGTGTTGCGCCGCATCACATTTCGCGACCATCAACCTTCAACGTGCTTCTTGGCTCCTCCTGGTTCGATTAAACCTTGGTTTCTTTCTGAGGGAAAACTTGCTACTGTGCGCATCATACCTTCCTCTTGGGGTTCCCAACGAACGTGTGAGTTACACGCCATCAAGCTCTTTTTCTGGCGCCGTTGCCGGGGAGATCAAGACACGCTGCAAGGGGAGTCTCCACTTCTCAATCTCTTTACTTTGTTTTTGTCTTGCTTTATTTTATTTACTACTTTGTTTGCTGCACTAAATCAAAACACAAAAAAATTAGTTGCTAGTTTTACTTTATTTACCGTCTTGCTCTCTATATCGAAAACACAAAAAAATTAGTTACTTGCATTTACTTTATCTAGTTTGTTTTATTTACCGTTGCTAAAATGAATACCCCTGAAAATACTAAATTTTGTGACTTCACAAATGCAAATAATAATGATTTCCTATGCACACCTATTGCTCCACCTGCTACTACAGCAGAATTCTTTGAAATTAAACCTGCTTTACTGAATTTGGTTATGAGAGATCAATTTTCTGGTGCTAGTTCTGATGATGCTGCTGCCCATCTCAATAATTTTGTTGAACTTTGTGAAATGCAAAAGTATAAAGATGTAGATGGTGATATTATTAAATTGAAAGTGTTTCCTTTCTCATTAAGAGGAAGAGCTAAAGATTGGTTGCTATCTTTGCCTAAGAATAGTATTGATTCATGGACTAAATGCAAGGATGCTTTTATTGGTAGATATTATCCTCCCGCTAAAATTATATCTTTGAGAAGTAGCATAATGAATTTTAAACAATTAGATACTGAACATGTTGCTCAAGCATGGGAGAGAATGAAAACTTTGGTAAAGAATTGCCCAACCCATGGACTGACTACTTGGATGATCATCCAAACCTTCTATGCAGGACTAAATTTTTCTTCGCGGAATTTATTGGATTCAGCTGCTGGAGGTACCTTTATGTCCATCACATTGGGGGGGCTACAAAACTTCTTGATGATATGATGATAAATTACTCTGAATGGCATACGGAAAGAGCTCCACAAGGTAAGAAGGTAAATTCTGTTGAAGAAACCTCTTCCTTGAGTGATAAAATTGATGTGATTATGTCTATGTTTGTGAATGGTAGATCTAATGTTGATCCTAATAATGTTCCTTTAGCTTCATTGGTTGCTCAAGAAGGAAATGTTGATGTGAATTTCATTAAAAATAATAATTTCAACAACAATGCTTATAGGAACAACTCTGGTAATAACTATAGGCCATATCCTTCTGCTAATGGTAGTGGTTATGGTAATTCTTATGGGAATTCTTACAACAATAATAGGAGTGTACCCTCTGGTCTTGAAGCCATGCTTAAAGAATTTATTAGTACACAAACTGCTTTTAACAAATCTGTTGAGGAAAAGCTTGATAAAATTGATACTATCGCTTCTAGAGTTGATAGGCTTGCCTCTGATGTTAATCTTTTAAAATTGAAAGTTATGCCTGATAATGATATTGATAATAAGATTACTACTACAGCAAATGCCATCCAAGTTAGAATTAATGAGAATATAAGATTAATGGCTGAACTGCGTGCTAGGTGGGATAGAGAAGAAAATGAAAAACTAGCTAAAAAGAATAATGTAGCTAAAGTTTGGACTATTACCACCACTAGTAATGCTAATTCTCCACATGTTGCTGCACCTCCTACTATCAATGGTAATATAATTGGTGTTGGCAATGTTTCTACTCCTAGTGCAAAGCGTACAAAACTGCCTGAAATTGCTAAAACTGCTGAAACTGCTTGTGATAAAACTGCTGAAATTTTTTCCAACCTTGGGAACAATGATCCCATTGCTGTATCTCATAATGATTTAGATTTTGATGATTGTCACATCTCTGAAGTTATAAAGTTCTTACAAAAACTTGCTAAAAGTCCTAATGCTAGTGCTATAAATTTAGCCTTTACAAAACATATTACAAATGCTCTCATAAAAGCTAGAGAAGAGAAACTAAAACTTGAAACTTCTATTCCTAGAAAGTTAGAGGATGGTTGGGAGCCCATCATTAAAATGAAATTCAATGACTTTGAATGTAATGCCTTATGTGATCTTGGTGCAAGTATTTCTGTTATGCCTAAAAAGATTTATGATATGCTTGACTTGCCACCATTGAAGAATTGTTATTTGGATGTTAATCTTGCCGATAATGTTAAAAAGAAACCTTTGGGGAGGATTGATAATGTGCGCATTACGGTTAACAATAACCTTGTCCCCGTTGATTTTGTTGTCTTGGATATCGAATGCAATGCATCTTGTCCTATTGTATTGGGAAGACCTTTTCTTCGAACTGTTGGTGCTGTTATTGATATGAGGGAAGGTAATATTAAATATCAATTTCCTCTCAAGAAAGGCATGGAACACTTACCTAGAAAGAGAATGAAGTTGCCTTTTGATTCTATTATTAGAACAAGCTATGATGTTGATGCTTCTACTCTCGATGTTACTTGATTTGCACTTTCTGCGCCTAGCTGAAAGGCGTTAAAGAAAAGCGCTTATGGGAGACAACCCATGTTTTTACCTACAGCAATTTTTTTGTTTTGTTGAGTCTTGGAAGTTGTTTACTACTGTAGCAACCTCTCCTTATCATGTTTTTGTGCCAAGTAAAGTTTCTATGTCAAAGTTGATGTTATATTTGGGATCGCTGCGCAGAAACAGCATTGCTGTCTGTCACGAATCTGGGCACAGTTCCCTGTAGAAAATTCGAAAAAATCTGCCAATTTACGAGCGTGATCCTCAGATATGTACGCAACTTTCATTAGTTTTGAGTTTTTCCATTTGAGCAAGTCTGGTGCCAACTTTAAATTCGTCTTTACGGACTGTTCTGTTTTTGACAGATTCTGCCTTTTATTTCGCATTGCCTCTTTTGCTATGTTGGATTTATTTCTTTGATCCACTAATGTCCAGTAGCATTATGCAATGTCCAGAAGTGAAAATAATGATTGTGTCACCTCTGAATGAGTGAATTATTAATGATGCACTAACCCTCTAATGAGTTTGCTTGAAGTTTGGTGTGAAGGAAGTTTTCAAGGGTCAAGAGAGGAGAATGATATACTATGATCAAGAGGAGTGAAAGCTCTAAGCTTGGGGATGCCCCCGTGGTTCACCCCTGCATATTTTAAGAAGACTCAAGCGTCTAAGCTTGGGGATGCCCAAGGCATCCCCTTCTTCATCGACAACATCATCAGGTTCCTCCCCTGAAACTATATTTTTATTCAATCACATCTTGTGTTCTTTACTTGGAGCGTCGGTTTGTTTTTGTTTTTGTTTGAATAAGATGGATCCTAGCATTCACTTTGTGGGAGAGAGACACGCTCCGCTGTTGCATATGGACACATGTGTCCTTAGGCTTTACTCATAATGTTCAAGGCGAAGTTTCTTCTTCGTTAAATTGTTATATGGTTGGAATTGGAAAATGCTACATGTAGTAATTCTAAAATGTCTTGGATAATGTGATACTTGGCAATTGTTGTGCTCATGTTTAAGCTCTTGCATCATATGCTTCGCACCCATTAATGAAGAAAAACATAGAGCTTGCTAAAATTTGATTTGCATATTTGGTCTCTCTAAGGTCTAGATAATATCTAGTATTGAGTTTTGAACAACAAGGAAGACGGTGTAGAGTCTTATAATGTTTACAATATGTCTTTTATGTGAGTCTTGCTGCACTTGTTCATCCTTGAGTTTGCTTCAAATAACCTTGCTAGCCTAAACCTTGTATCGAGAGGGAATACTTCTCATGCATCCAAAATCCTTGAGCCAACTACTATGCCATTTGTGTCCACCATACCTACCTACTACATGGTATTTCTCCGCCATTCCAAAGTAAATTGCTTGAGTGCTACCTTTAAAATTCCATCATTCACCTTTGCAATATATAGCTCATGGGACAAAATAGCCTTAAAAACTATCGTAGTATTGAATATGTACTTATGCACTTTATATTTTATTAAGTTGCTTGTTGTGCGATAACCATGCTTCTGGGGAACGCCATCAACTATTGTTGAATATCATGTGAGTTGCTATGCATGTCCGTCTTGTCTGAAGGTCTATCATTTTAGTGGTTGGAGCATGCAAAATTGTTAGAGAAGAACATTGGGCCGCTAACTAAAGCCATGAATCATGGTGGAAGTTTCAGTTTTGGACATATATCCTCAATCTCATATGAGAATAATAACTTTGCTACATGCTTATGCATTTAAGAGGAGTCCATTATCTGTTGTCCATGTTGTCCCGTATGGATGTCTAAGTTGAGAATAATCAAAAGCGAGAAATCCAAAATGCGAGCATTCTCCTTAGACCTTTGTACAGGCGGCATGGAGGTACCCCTTTGTGACACTTGGTTGAAACATGGCATGCGAAGATCCGGTAGTCCAAGCTAAGTAGGACGAGGTGCGGGCACTATTAGTATACTATGCATGAGGCTTGCAACTTGTAAGATATAATTTTCATAACTCATATGCTTTATTACTACCGTTGACAAAATTGTTTCATGTTTTCAAAATAAAAGCTCTAGCACAAATACAGCAATCGATGCTTTCCTCTTTGAAGGACCATTCTTTTACTTTTATTGTTGAGTCAGTTTACCTATCTCCTTCCACCTTAAGAAGCAAACACTTGTGTGAACTGTGCATTGATTCCTACATACTTGCATATTGCACTTATTATATTACTTTATGTTGACAATATCCATGAGATATACATGTTATAAGTTGAAAGCAACCGCTGAAACTTAATCTTCCTATGTGTTGCTTCAACACCTTTACTTTGATTTATTGCCTTATGAGTTAACTCTTATGCAAGACTTATTGATGCTTGTCTTGAAGTACTATTCATGAAAAGTCTTTGTTTTATGATTCAGTTGTTTACTCATGTCATTACCTTTGTTTTGATCGCTGCATTCATTACATATGTTTACAAATAGTATGATCAAGATTATGATGGCATGTCACTTCAGAAATTATCTTTGTTATCGTTTTACCTGCTCGGGACGAGCAGAACTAAGCTTGGGGATGCTGATATGTCTCCAACGTATCGATAATTTCTTATGTTCCATGCTACTTTATTGATGATACCTACATGTTTTATGCACATTATATGTCATATTTATGCATTTTCTGGAACTAACCTATTAACAAGATGCCGAAGAGCCATTGCTTTTTTGCTGTTTTTGGTTTCAGAAATCCTAGTAAAGAAATATTCTCGGAATTGGACGAAACTTTCGCCCAGGGTCCTATTTTTGCACGAAGCTTCCAGAAGACCGAAGAGATAACGAAGTGGGGCCACGAGGGCGGGGTGGCCGGCGCGGCCCAAGCCCTGGCCGCGCCGACCTGCCCTCTGGGCCCCTCGTGTGGCCCCCGCGTTGACCCTCCGCCTACTTAAAGCTTCCGTCGCGAAACCCCCACGAGAGCCACGATACGGAAAACCTTCGAGACGCCGCCGCCAATCCCATCTCGGGGGATTCTGGAGATCGCCTCCGGCACCCTGCCGGAGAGGGGATTCATCTCCCGGAGGACTCTACATCGCCATGATCGCCTCCGGAGTGATGAGTGAGTAGTTCACCCCTGGACCATGGGTCCATAGCAGTAGCTAGATGGTCGTCTTCTCCTTGTTGTGCTTCATTGTTGGATCTTGTGAGCTGCCTAACATGATCAAGATCATCTATCTGTAATACTATATGTTGTGTTTGTCGGGATCCGATGGATAGAGAGTACTATGATTATGGTGATTATCAATCTATTGTTCATGTGTTGTTTATGATCTTGCATGCTCTCCGTTACTAGTAGAGGCTCTGGCCAAGTTTTTACTCTTAACTCCAAGAGGGAGTATTTATGCTCGATAGTGGGTTCATGCCTCCATTGAATCTGGGACAGTGACAGAAAGTTCTAAGGTTGTGGATGTGCTGTTGCCACTAGGGATAAAACATTGATGCTATGTCTAAGGATGTAGTTGTTGATTACATTACGCACCATACTTAATGCAATTGTTTGTTGCTTTGCAACTTAATACTGGAGGGGGTTCGGATGATAACCTGAAGGTGGACTTTTTAGGCATAGATGCAGTTGGATGGCGGTCTATGTACTTTGTCGTAATGCCCGGATTAAATCTCACTATATTTATCATATCATGTATATGCATTGTTATGCCTTTCTCTATTTGTCAATTGCCCGACTGTAATTTGTTCACCCAACATGCTTTTATCTTATGGGAGAGACACCTCTAGTGAACTGTGGACCCCGGTCCTATTCTTTACATAGCATACAATTTACTTGTTTTACTGTTTTCTTTGCAAACATCTTCCACTCGATACGTTTAATCCTTTGTTACAGCAAGCCGGTGAGATTGACAACCTCACTGTTTCGTTGGGACAAAGTACTTGGGTTGTGTTGTGCAGGTTCCGCGTTGGCGCCGGAATCCCTGGTGTTGCGCCGCATCACATTTCGCGACCATCAACCTTCAACGTGCTTCTTGGCTCCTCCTGGTTCGATTAAACCTTGGTTTCTTTCTGAGGGAAAACTTGCTACTGTGCGCATCATACCTTCCTCTTGGGGTTCCCAACGAACGTGTGAGTTACACGCCATCATGCTCCTGCTACTTTTCAAAGATGCATGTCTGCTATTTTTCATGGTTTTTGCGAAAGTATTGTAGAGGTGTTCATGGATGATTTTTCTGTCTATGGGAATTCTTTTGATAATTGCCTGCGAAACCTCGATAAAGTTTTGCAGAGATGTGAAGAAACTAACCTTGTTCTTAATTGGGAGAAATGCCACTTTATGGTTAATGAAGGAATTGTATTGGGACATAAAATTTCCGAGAGAGGTATTGAAGTTGATAGAGCTAAAGTTGAAGCAATTGAGAAGATGCCCTATCCGAGGGATGTTAAAGGTATTCGTAGTGTTCTTGGTCATGCTGGGTTTTATAGGAGATTTATTAAAGATTTCTCTAAAATTTCAAAGCCTCTTACTAATCTTCTTCAAAAAGATGTACCTTTTGTTTTTGATGATGATTGTAAGGAAGCTTTTGAAACTCTAAACAAAGCCTTAACAACTGCTCCTATAGTCGAACCTCCTGATTGGAATTTGCCTTTTGAAATTATGTGTGATGCTAGTGATTTTGCTGTAGGCGCTGTTCTTGGACAGCGGGTAGATAAAAAATTAAATGTTATTCATTATGCTAGTAAGACTCTTGATGCTGCTCAAAGAAATTATGCTACAACTGAAAAGGAATTGTTAGCTGTAGTCTTTGCTTGTGATAAGTTTAGACCCTATATTGTTGATTCGAAAGTTACAATTCATACTGATCATGCTGCAATTAGATACCTTATGACAAAGAAAGATGCTAAGCCAAGGCTTATTAGATGGGTACTTCTGTTGCAAGAATTTGATTTACATATTATAGATAGGAAAGGTGCTGATAATCCTGTTGCTGATAATTTGTCTAGATTGGAAAATATTGCTTATGATCCTGTTCCTGTTAATGATAGTTTTCCAAATGAACAATTGGCTGTAATAAAGGTGAGCTCGCGAGAGAGCCCTTGGTATGCAGATTATGCTAACTTTATTGTTTCGAAGTATTTGCCTCCAACCTTTTCAGCTCAGCAAAGGAGGAAATTCTTTTATGACTTGAGGCATTACTTTTGGGATGACCCACACTTATATAAAGAAGGAGTGGATGGTATTATGCGAAGATGTGTTCCTGAATATGAACAACAAGAGATATTGAATAAATGTCATGGAAGTGTTTATGGAGGACATCACGCTGGAGATAGAACCGCGCAAAAGGTTCTACAATCAGGTTTTTATTGGCCAACACTCTTCAAAGATGCAAGGAAGTTTATCTTATCTTGTGATGAATGTCAAAGAGTTGGTAATATCTCTAGACGCAATGAAATGCCTATGAATTATACTCTTGTTATTGAACCATTCGATTGTTGGGGATTCGACTTCATGGGTCCTTTCCCTTCTTCAGATGGTAACACTCACATACTTGTCGCTGTTGATTATGTTACTAAATGGGTAGAAGCTATACCTACAAAAAGTGCTGATGGTGAGACCTCTATAAAAATGCTTGTAGATATTATATTTCCTAGATTTGGAGTACCTAGATATATTATGACTGATGGAGGTTCTCATTTTATTCATGGAGGTTTTAGAAAAACTCTTGCTAAGTATGGTATTAATCATAGAATTGCTTCTGCTTATCACCCTCAAACTAGTGGTCAAGTAGAATTATCAAATAGAGAGATTAAAGCTATCTTGGGTAAGACTGTTAATAAATCTAGAAAGAATTGGGCTAGCAAATTGAAAGAAGCACTATGGGCTTATAGAACTGCTTATAAAAATCCTATGGGAATGTCACCTTATAAAATGGTTTATGGAAAAGCTTGTCATTTACCTTTAGAACTAGAGCACAAAGCTTATTGGGCTGTTAGAGAACTAAATAAAGATCCTAAATTAGCCGGTAATAAGAGGTTGTTGCAATTAAGTTCTCTAGATGAATGGAGAAGTGAAGCTTATGAAAATGCTAAACTCTTTAAAGAAAAAGTTAAGAAATGGCATGATAGAAGGATCATCAAAAGAGAATTTAATGTTGGAGACAAAGTCCTATTGTATCGGTCTCGTCTCAGATTCTTTGCAGGGAAATTACTCTCGAAGTGGGAAGGACCATATGTTGTTGAGGAGGTGTATCGTTCAGGAGCAATTAAAATTAGCTC
This sequence comes from Lolium multiflorum, assembly GCA_030979885.1. NCBI lineage: Eukaryota > Viridiplantae > Streptophyta > Magnoliopsida > Poales > Poaceae > Lolium > Lolium multiflorum. Next base: position 34,840,837 of record CM061750.1, read on the forward strand.
TCTCCAAGGCAATGCCACACAAGTGGTGAATGGACAAAGACTCAAGCATTATATCTCGGGTGATTCTTATAATGTTGATGTTGATATTATTCAAGTGGAAACACCGGAGGCTTTCATCAAAGAACAAATTGATAGTCCGCCAGAACTGGACTTTGAATAGGTAACAGTACAGGTAATAAAAAGTCCGCGTTTACCTTTCCGAACATTATTTCTGCTGTTTTTAGAAAATATGAAAAATTATGAGTTCGAAACGGAGTGGAAAGGACGCACGAGGCGTGCCACCATAGGCCGGCGCGGCCTGATCAGGGCCCGCGCCAACCTATGGTCTGGCCTCGTTGCCTTTCCGACTCGTTTTCGACCTGGAACCTTCCTTTTGTCGTAAAAATATTTGCTATATAATCCCCCGGACCCCTGGAGGTCCGTAATATCGTTTTTTTCGTCGTGTTTTGTTTCGAGCTGTTTTCTGCCAGGATCTGCTTCGGATCTAGATCCATCATGTCTTCGTCGGGAACTCAGAAGGACAACTTCTTTGAGGACGTCGTCAACCCGTACATGAACGAGCTGAAGATGCACCCCAAAGAGTTGCAGCTCGTGGATGGAGAGTTGCAGATCAAAGATGTCCAGGGTCCTAAGGGAGAAGGGAGTTTGGAAGACAGGATGGAGAAACTGGAACAAGAGGTTTTCAACTACAAGAAGATGGCTGAGCGTGAAGTGGATATCTTTCACAAGATTGTGTCTGAACTCATTAATGGGCACAAGAAGGAGACTGCAAAGCTGTGGGACGATATCTTCTCACTTCACGACACCACCAACAAACTCCAAGCTCAACTCTATGATGTTCATAATCAAAATTGTGAGTATGAAAACAGGTTTAAGCGCATAAGTCATGCTGCTAGTTTCAGGTTTCCGGAGACCAAGATGTCTTTTGTTGATGGAGGGCCTCTTCCATGGAAGTCTGATGACGACAAAGATTCACCATCATCACCGAAGGAGTAATTCATCATCGGTATTGGCATCCCCTTGGTTTGTTCCAAGCTTGGGGGAGTGCCGCGGTATCACATCATCACTACCTTTATCTTTTACTATCAAGTAGTGTCATATCATGAGTAGGGAAGTTATCATATGGAATAGTATGCAATGTGGAAGTATCTCTCTTAGTTAGTTATCTATGTATCCGTTGGTGTGAGTTATCGTTATGAAATATTAATGAGAAGTCTTATCATTTACTTTTTGCACACCTTATTTTAGTTTTCAATCTCCATTATATGATTACTCTTGACATGAGTATTGATATCACTTTGGGAGCATCAAGTAAATCTATTTGGTTTTGGCAAACTTAGCATTGGTCAATAGCAAAAACATCTTGATGTTTAATAGAAGAGATAAATACACTTAGATACATTACTCTATTATCTCTATGCTTAGTATTCTAAAGTTAAAATTGCTTGTGCTTATGAGAAAGATGCATGATTGTTTCTATCATATGTATATTTGTTTGTTTCCCTCAACCTTTATGCTTGCTATCAAACCTTGCTAGCCAAAGACCTGTATCGAGAGGAGATGCTTCTCATACATCCATAACCTTAGACCAAACCTATGCCATTTGTGTCCACCATACCTACCTACTACATGGTATTTTCTGCCATTCCAAGTAAATACTTCATGTGCTACCTTTAAATAATTCAAACTACTACTCCTAATTTGTGTTAATGTTTCATAGCTCATGAGGAAGTATGTGGTGTTTATCTTTCAATCTTGTCATTTACTCCGGACGGACTTTCACCAATGGACTAGTGGCTTCATCCGCTTATCCAATAACTTTGCATAAAGAGCTGGCAAAGGGGTTCCCAGCCCCAATTAATTAACTTCATTAATAATTCTCTTCACATGTGTTGCTCTGATTCATCAGTAAGCAACTTAATTTTGCAAATAGACACTCCTCCATGGTATGTGAAAAGAGTGGACGGCACCCGAAGGATTCGGTTAGCCATGGCTTGAGAAAGCAAAGGTGGGGAGGAGTGTCATCATAATAAAATTAAAATAAAAAGGCACTCCTTCATGGTATGAGATTGTTGGCAGGCACCCGATGGAATCGGTTAGCCATGGTTTGTGAAAGAAAGGTTGGAAGGAGTGCCACCCCACTAAAATACATGTGTAAACAAAAGAGAAGAGGGATGATCTACCACGGTGGTAGAAATAACGTCCTTCATGGGAGCCGCTCTTGAAAGTCTGGTTGATAAGGTAGTTAGAGTACCCATTACCATTCGTTGACAACAACAAACACCCCTCAAAACTTTATTTTTATGCTCTATATATGATTTCAAAACTGAAAAGCTCTAGCACATGATTTAATCCCTGCTTCCCTCTGCGAAGGGCCTGTCTTTTACTTTTATATTGAGTCAGTAAACCTATTTCTCTCTATCTCAAGCAAGCAATTGAGTTGTTGTGAACCAATCATTTATGCTATGATTCAGTTAATCATGTCTTTTATACTTTCTTGTTTAGTACCAATTTTATCTGAATGAATATGACTTTGAAGTTATCAATGATTATGAGGAGATTGTTATGCTTGAATATGAAGGCCCAGCTATAAAATCTAATATGAAAGCTTTGCTTAGAAGTACAATCCGTTAGTAGTTCTCTGACCAAGAACAAAGTTTGCCATCACCAATTATGATTTCTTATGCACCTTTACTTGTGATTTCTCTTTACCTATTTCAAGATGAGTTATATGAGGAAGTTGTTTACTAGAATGTCTTGTGTGAATGAATATGATGCTTCTTGTCCGTATTTTATTTATCGACTCTTCACTCCATAAACATGTGGTCTTGTTTATCGAGCTCAGTTTCGCTTGGGGACTAAGCTTGGGGGAGTTGATACGTCCAATTTGCATCACTATATCATAATTTGCTGTTATTCATTGATATATTTCATATTGGGACACAATACTTATGTTATTCCATCTATTTTGCATGTTTCATCATCATTGGAGGATCAAGCACCGGAGCCAGGATTCTGGAAAAAGCACCGTCGAACGCAATATTTCGGAAGATCAACTGTGGAAGGGAATTTCACGTAAATTCCTATTTTTCCAGATGACGGAGGGAGCCAGAAGGGGAAGAAGAGAGGAGCCACTGTGGGCCCAGACCATAGGGCGGCGCGGCCCATGGCCTGGCCGCGCCACCCTGTGCTCTGGGGGCCCCACAGCCCCTTTCGCCTCCTTTTCTTCGCGTACTCCTTCGTCCCGAAAACCTAAGCCACAGAGAGGACCTCACGGAGGGTTACAGCCGCCTCTGCGGGGCGGAGAACACCAGAGAGAAAAGAGCTCTCCGGCGGGCAGGAATCCGCCGGGGAAATTCCCTCCCGGAGGGGGAAATCGACGCCATCGCCATCGTCATCGAGCGGGACATCATCTCCATCATCATCATCATCATCTCCACCATCTACACCGCCATCACCACCGCTGCACCTCGTCACCGCTGTAACAATTCGGGTTAAATCTTGATTGTTTGATAGGGGAAACTCTCCCGGTGTTATTCTATACTTGTTGTAGATGCTATTGAGTGAAACCATTGAACCAAGGTTTATGTTCAGATTGTTATTCATCATCATATCACCTCTGATTGTATTCCATATGATGTCTCGTGAGTAGTTCGTTTAGTTCTTGAGGACATGGGTGAAGTCTAAATGCTAGTAGTGAATTATGGTTGAGTAATATTCAATGTTATGATATTTAAGTTGTGGTGTCATTCTTCTAGTGGTGTCGTGTGAACGTCGACTACACGACACTTCACCATTTATGGGCCTAGGGGAGTGCATCTTGTATTCGGTTGCTAATTGCGGGGTTGCCGGAGTGACAGAAACCTGAGCCCCCGTTAGTATATCGATGCAGGAGGGATCGCAGGATCTCGAGTTTAAGGCTGTGGTTAGATTTATCTTAATTACTTTCTTGTAGTTGCGGATGCTTGCAAGGGGTATAATCACAAGTATGTATTAGTCCTAGGAAGGGCGGTGCATTAGCATAGGTTCACCCACACAACACTTATCAAAACAATGAAGATTATTTAGCTACATGAAGCGAAAGCACTAGACTAAAATCCCCGTGTGTCCTCAGGAACGTTTGGTCATTATAAGTAAACAAACCGGCTTGTCCTTTGTGCTAAAAAGGATTGGGCCACTCGCTGCAATTATTTCTCTCGCATTTTATTTACTTGTACTTTATTTATCTGCAATATCAAAACCCCCGAATACTTGTCTGTGAGCATTTACAGTGAATCCTTCATCGAAACTGCTGCCAACACCTTCTGCTCCTCGTTGGGATCGACATTCTTACTTATCGAAGATACTACGATACACCCCCTATACTTGTGGGTCATCACTTGCCTTATGGCATTTTAGCGTCAGTGTTATGCATGTGTGTTTCACTATTAAGATTTATAATAACTTATCCATAGTACATGGAGTATGGTCATAATTTGAACAACTCATTGCTTTCATTTAACCAGAGAAAAATAACAATTATGAAGTTCTTTATTATAAATCTGAAGAGCTAGGTAGAATGCCAATGACGAACATAATAACACTTTACTTTGTTCCAGACGTGCATTATTACCACATTCCTTGTCAGTCACTTAGGCCATTGTATTCTTGTATTGTGTTGTGTTGTATGACATCTCATACCAACCAATATGGTACAAATACCCAAGAATTTGTGTGACCAATCAAAGAATACACTCATAACATGTATATCATCTATATACACCTGAGCTAGACTTTCTAGTCTTTTCTTTCTTTCTGCCAAAATCTTTTGTAGTTTCTCTTTCGGTTTTCCTCTTATTTCAGAAAATACTCAACATCAATAACATCTAGGCTTGTTGTTCAAATACCAATAACCTTGAGGTTCATACTTTGAAGTTGATCATCACATGACAAGTGTTCCAGATTTCACTATAAGTAATCTAGCTTTTAATGTGATGAACAATTTCACTCATAATTTTATCCATCCAATCATGACAAGTTCATGATTAAGCTACGCTCTACCTTTCAGTATCCCGTGATCCGCGACCATGTCTGTACATGCTAGGCTCGTCAAGTTTAACCTTAGTATTCGCATGTGCAAATCTGGCTTGCACCTGTTGTATGCACACATAGAATCTATAACACCCGATCATCACGTGATGCTTCGAAACGACGAGCCTTAGCAACGGTGCATACTAAGGATGACTATTTTATGGATATGTGAATATTGTTAGTGCCCAACTAGTTGGAGGATCGGGATGCCTAGCGTCTTCAATCTTTGTACATTCCCATAAAACTTATGAGTTTATGTAGTCTCACTAAATTATATTCTATCATCTTTCAATAAGGTCTTAGATATCACATATATCTCACACCTAGCTTATTTCTGAAAATAAACTTTCCAGCTCCTTACTTTTCAAATAGATTTGAACATCAAGTTTCACGGAGACAAGACAATTTTAGATACTAATTGAAACCATTGCTCTTTGAATCAGCAATTCGAGGATTACCAAAAATTTGCAGTAAGACTTAATGAGTTCTTGATTCTTTAACAATACGGTACCAGTCTGTAAAGTTACTTGTCAGATTTAACAGTGTTTCTATCTCAATTACAAGGCTAGCGCATAGTAGATTACGGATGTCAATTCTACAAAATTAATTCAAAATACAATTAAGACTATGTTCAGGATAATTACTTCAAGTTTAATCCAACTACTAATGAACTCCCACTTAATTCAACATCCCTCATAGTTGTTAAGTGGCACACGATCCAAATTCACTACACCAAGTCCGATCATCACGTGAGATGATGTAGTTTCAATTGTGAACATCAACATGTTGATCATATCATCTATATGACTCGTGTTCAACCTTTTGGTTTCCTGTGTTCTGAGTCCATGTCTGTACATGCTAGGCTCGTCAAGCAAACCCTAGCATTTTCGCATGTACAACATGGCTTACACCCGTTGTATGTGAACGTAGAATCTATCACATCCGATCATCACGATATGCTTCAAAACGACGAACTTTTGCAACGGTGCATACGAGGGGAGAACACTTTATTATCTTGATATTAATGTGAGGGATCATCTTATAATGCTACCGTCGCGATCTAAGAAAAATAAGATGCATAAAAGGATAAACATCACATGCATGGATAATGTGATATGATATGGCCTTTTCTTCTTATGCCTTTGATCTCCATCTCCAAAGCACATGAGCATGATCTCCATCATCACCAGCATTGCGCCAAAGTCCATGACGCCGCTTCATGGTTGTCCACCACCCATAGAAACTATTACAAATACTAACTCATAGTAATGAAATAAATCTATTACATGGTGATTGACACGCAGGTCATGAAACAATAAAGACAACCATTAGGCTCCTGCCGGTTGCCATAATACAATAGTGATCATCTCATATATCAAATATAGTCACCATCAAATAGCCATATCATATCACATGCCCCTGCAAAAACAAGTTAGACGCCTCTAAAAAGTGTTTGCATGTTTTACATGGTTTGGGGCTTTCAAGTAAGATCCGATCTACCTACGAACAAGAACCACAACGCTGATACACGTGTTGTCAAGTGCAGATTGTAAATTGGATCTTAACTATGGTGGGAGAAACTGACACCCGCTGAGCCACTTATGCAATACAACTTGCATGTCAAGCGTGGAGCAAGTCTCAAGAACGAGGTCATGTAAAGTTAGCCCGGGCCGCTTCATCCCCCCATCCCGCCAGATGCAAAGTACACAAAAAAATAAGCGACAACAAAAGCATCAATGCCCAGAAAACCATTGTGTACTACTCGTGCAACAGATCTATGCATAGACACGGCTCTGATACCACTATTGGGTTCGTTGCATAGAAAACAAAAAAAATTCTACCGCAAAGACGAATAAAACCAAGATCCAATCTATGGAAAATCACAGATCTAATCTATGATATCAGAGCAACAAGATAGATGAGAAACTAACCCTCGTAGTTCCAAAGCCTTAATGAGATCAGATCTCGTGGTTGATGTAGACGATCGTTCCGGTGCTGCAATCCGGCAGCACTTCCGTACTCGGTCACACGTACGGTGTCGATGACATCCTTCCTCTCCCCGTTCCAGCGGTCAGTGGAGGTGGTAGATACCCTCGGAATCCCAGCAGCACGACGGCGTGGTGGTGGTGGTTGAGGAGAATTCCTGCAGGGCTTCGCCTAAGCCTAAACAGGAGAAACTGGGAGGGAGGAGAGAGGCATACTTAGGGTTTTCAGGTGGGGCTTTGGCCGGCCACCCCTCCCCTCTTTATATAGGGGGGGGGGGGTTGGCTAGGGTTTCCCACCAAGCCCAAACCCATCTAGGGCTGGTGCAAGGGGGAGGGGGAACTTTCCTCCCCCAAGCCTTCCAAAATTAGGGTTTTCCCTAAACCCTAGGGGGGCTGGCCGGCCTAGGCCTTGAGGGCTGGTGTGCCTGGCCCATTAGGGCTAGGCTGCATCCCCTCGGCTCAGGTGGCCCCTCCCGGGGTCGTGGGCCCATGGGTGGACCCTTCGGAACCTTCTAGAAGCTTCCTGATCTTCCACTGCAAAAATCCCAAACTTTTCCGAACCCCGAAAAAATAACTTGTCTTATATGAATCTTATTCTCCGAACCATTCTGGACCTCCTTGTGATGTCTTGGATCCCATCCGAGACTTCGAACAACATTCGTTCTCCAACTCATATTCCATATCTACTATACGACATCGAACCTTAAGTGTGTCACCCTACAGTTTGTGAACTATGCGGACATGATCGAGACTCCTCTCCGATCAATAACCAATAGCGGGACCTCGAGATCCATAATGGCTCCCAAATATTCAATGATGACTTCGTGATCGAATGAACCATTAATATACGATACCGATTCCCTTTGTCGCGCGATACTTTACTTATCCGAGGTTCGGTCATCGGTATCTCTATACGAAGTTCATCCTCATTACCGATAAGTACTCTTTACTCGTATTGTGGTATGTCATCCCTTGTGACCTAGTCACATGCTTGCAAGCTAATTGAATGACATTCCACCAAGAGGACCCAAAGTATATCTATCCGTCATCAGGATGGACAAATCCCCCTCTTGATCCATGCTTTTCAACTCATACTTTCAGAATACTTAATCCCATCTTTATAACCACCCAATTACGAAGTGGCGTTTGATGTAATCAAAGCATCCATCCGGTGTAAGTGATTCACACAATCTCATGGTCGAAAGATTAGGTTACTATGTATCGAAAGCTTATAGCAAGAGGAACTTAATGACTTGATCTTATGCTATGCTTACTATGGGTGTATGTGCATCACATCATTCACCTAATGATATGATCTTGTCATTAATAACATCCAATGTTCATGATCAGGAAACCATGATCATCTATTGATCAATAAGCTAGTTTAACAAGAGGCTTACTAGGGACTCTGGTTTGTTTACAAAACACACATGTAATAATGTTTCCGCTTAATACAATTATAGCATGTGATGTAAACATTTATCATGAACACTAAGATATTACAATAAACACTTTTATTATTGCCTCTTGGGCATATCTCCAACATCTTCTTCATGACAGAACACACATTTCGTATAACCTTGCCAGTTACGTTTTACAAGGTTATCTTTAGTAAGAATCACACCTCGACGAAGATACCATGAAAGACCTTTGTTTTCAACAGTATCTTCATCTTCCAGATTTTTATTATTTACAACCGGTTGAGACGGTATGCATAATGTTTTGTACATGGAACTTACCGAGAATACACCATTCTTGGTGAGACCCCAAGAGAATACATCAGTCCCCTGAACCAACTGGATTTAATCTAACCGCTGAAGCAGTTCATTCCAAGCATCTAGTCGGGGGGCCAATAATATCTCGTCTGAACGTCATAGAGGGAGGAGAAGATTCCATCACCTTCTTCAAGGTATCCCTTTATGATGAACAATGTTGTACAAAGCTGGATACTATTCGCGAAGAGTGATTGTTTCCAACCATCTATCTTCCCAAAACCATATCTCTGCCCCGTTCCTAATCGAGAAAGAACCAAATTGGAAAAAGTGATTTTTAGTTGTCATAATGCCAGCCCAAAAGTGCGAATCACCTGGTTTCAAAAAAAAACCGAGAGATCACCTTTGAGCCTACATACTTTTTCCACAGTAGTTCTTGCCAAACCGCGTCCTCCGGTAACAACTTGGCCAGCCATTTACCTAGCAAGGCCATGTTCTTAACTTCAAGATCATGGACGCCAAGTCCACCCTGATCCTTTCGACAACAGACAACACTCTACTTAGTCAACCGGTATTTTTTCTTCTCACTATCCCCTTGACAAAAGAATCTTGATCGGAAATGTTCAAATCTTTTCAAGACTCCTTTGGGTAACTGGAAGAAAGAAATCATATACAACACCATATTCGTAAGTACTGAATTTATGAGGACTAAACTTCCCCCAAGGGATAGTAATTTTCCTTTCCAACTAGGAAGACATTTCTGAAGTCTTTCTTCAACAATTTTCCATCCAGCCAACGTGAGTCTCCGATAGTGGATCAAAATATCAAGATAGCTGATTGGAAAACAACCAAGCCCACATCCGAATAATTCGGCGTACAGGTTGGCATTGTCTTTGGCCTCGCTAAAACAAAACAATTCACTTTTATGGAAATTAATCTTAAGACCTACCAACTGCTCGAATGCTGAAAGGATTAGTTTCAGATTTCTTGCATTTTCAAAATCATGATCTATAAATAGAATTGTGTCATCGGCATATTGAAGAATAGATAAGCCCCCATCAACCAAATGGAAAACTACAACTTCAATTTGACCATCGATCTTAGCATGCTCAATTATAATTGCAGCCATATCCGCAACAATGTTAAAAAGCATTGAGGGCATGCCTAGGGTTTTCCTTTTTTTTTAACATAACATGCCTAGGACGTGGGGAACTCATCATCCTGTAAGCATCGGCCTGAACTTCTAAAGGTACTCTTATTATCCTTGATTCTTGTTTACTTGGACGATATACAGTGCAGGGTAGTCTGCCGGGTGCACCTATCTCACACAAACGCCTGTTAGGTTTCGACCCGCAGATGGTGCGGTCCAAATGGGGCACTTGTGATTTCACAACCGTTGTTATTAGTCATATTTCTGGAGATTTGGTCCGACACGGCCCTACGTGAAAAGAGAATCTACAGCTATCATGTGTGTAAAAGTAACAATATTTTTGGTTGCATGTACCATCTAAATAAATTGACAAGGTATTTATAAATTCAACAATATTTCGCAGGACTACATGAACATGGCGTACGGACTACATGCATAAATAATAGAGGACTCTATAGATCCAGTTCATGAAATCCATTTTAAAAAATTAAATATTAGACTCATTTTGAAGAGTTCATTGCGAGGAAGTCAAATATGCAAACAAAATCCCATTTGCATTTATTTGCGAAAGTTATACTCATTTTAGAATTAGTAGTATATTTGAAGAAGTAAAAAAATCTTTTACAATGAGTGAGCTGGCTGGGGGACCCCACAGACTTCCTTCCCGATGGATGTGAACGGCACGAATATCACAAGCGAACCATATTGACCGCACCGCTGCATTTTCGGTTAGGTTACCGAAAGTACCGTTCTGTAACCATATTCATGGAAGTAACTTCTCTATATAGTTCCATTGCCATCTCCATGATCTTTGGTTGAGATAAAAAGTGTAATCTTTCCTGGTACGGAGGATGGTCAGAGAGATGGTATTGTTGGAGTGTTTGAACTCCTTCCATCTTTGCCCTCTTCTCACAGAAGGCAAGTGCTATATGTGGACTGAAACCAGCAGCAGCGAGTAGTAGCATTCCAATGTGATCTGCTTCTTTTTCAGTCCTAGATATGCAACATCACCGGGTCTTTTGTTAAACAAGGCAATATTTTTATGATGTATCACACAGAGAATGTGTAAATCGCCACGAAAAAATGAGGAGCAAAATTACTTTTTGCAGAAGTACGCCCAGAGGGGCATCGGCACCCATGTGCTCCGGGTGATATCAGAATGGTGCCTCGCGATGATGTGCCCGACCTGGTAGGAAAAAGAGGGGAATGTTAGTTTGGATCTTCCAGTTGAAAATAATCAAAAATCAAAGAAGAGATGATTTCTTCATTAGTCCAACAAACCTACCTCATGGGCGATAGCATATGCGATCTCACCATCCGTGCTGAAATCTTTGAGGAATCCCCTTAATACAACAACTTTTCCGCCGAGCATGCTGAATGCGGTGGCGTAAAGCTCATCCTCCACCACGATAACCTCCCAATTGAGTCCATGGAGATGGCTCGTCTGAGGCTGGGGTCTCCATGGCTTTCCGTTCTGGCGGCTCCCGGTGACGCAGAGGATGACAGCGTCGCGACTGCCGACGCCGAGGCCACGTTGAGCGGCGTGGATGATCTTGTCGGCGATGAGACGGACGCGGACACTATCAGGGTGGAGCTCGCTGAGGATTTGCGAGGACACCTCCTCCTTGTACTCGGCGAAGTCGGAGTCGCCAAGCTCGCGCTCGGTGCGAGGAGCGGAGGAGACAGGAAGACAAAGTGGGCACGATTGGTGCAGGGCACCACCTCGAGGCATCGGTGGCAGAAAGCGATCAGCGTGGCGCCGGAGACGACGGACACCGCCGCTGCGACCTTCCACGGGATGTGGTACCACCGCAAGACCAAAGGGGTTGCCGTGCTCGTCGGAGAAGTGCAGTAATGTCGAGGGCGCCACGGGCACGGCCGAGGCAGTCGACAGATGGCAGGTTTACTGACATGGCGGATGAAGGATCCTGGGGTAGATCGGAAGACTTCCGGTCGCTGCGAGTGCCAAGAAACATGACTGTAATACCGGCTGGTCGGTAGCTGAGGCGGCCGTGCGCCGACGGCGGCCTGCAAGGGCTCGCGGCCGAGGAGCCGGCGGGGGAACCGGCGCGAGTTCCGCAGGCTGTTCATGCTGGCGACTTGGAGACGTGGGGAGAAGAGATTAAATATGGTCCGAGAATCATGTGTATTTGTAACGGACGGGGCTTGCCTGCCCGCGCCGCTGATCCCATCCGTGCTCCCCGACGCCGACGGTATGATCGAACGGATTCCGTCTACTGTGTCCCGGTGCGGGTTTTTCCTACGGAAGAAAAAAACAAAATTACTGGTGATAATTCCTCCCGTAATACACGTACGCAGGTTATTTAAAACTCATCGAGGAAAATAATCTCCTTCGCCGCGGCCATGGCCGTGTGTCGCCGGCGCCGGCCACGCGTCTGGTCAATTCCACGCTACAACGATAGCTCGCGGTTGACTCCTTGCAGTGCAGCTAGGCCGTTAGCGCGCCGTCTGCCGGTACTGCTGTCATGGGTGACGCCGCCGACGATATCCTTCCCCACGCCGCGCAGCGCAGCTCGATCGTTGGCGAGCTGTTTGGGAATTGGGACTGCTGCTGTCGCTGCTACTGCCAACGACGACAACGCCCTTCGCGACTTCGCGTAGAGCAGCTGGGCCGTTGGTGCTCCGTTTGCCGGCATTGATGCTGTGTCGTCGCCGACTACGTCTTTCCCGAGTCGGCGTAGTGACGACGTCCTTCCCAATTACACGCAGTGCGGGTGGCCATTGGCGCGCAGCTTTGCAGTGCTGCCATCGTGGTCACCGCCGTCGTTCCGGACACAAGCAGAGCAGCAGGCCGCAGGCCGTTGGCATGCCGTTTACCGCACTGATGTCGTCTCCCTAGCCAACAACGTCGTCCTCTCCGACTAGGCAGCTGCCCCGATGATGCGCCGTCTGCCATCGTCTTCGCCGATGACGACGTCCTTCACATGTGCCTTCCCGTGTACCAGTAGGACCTGCCTTGGCTCCCTCGTCGTCCGTCTCTCTGCTGCTCTTGATCCACTCGAGGTCCACGTTTGAAAGGTAACCGGAGAAAGAGATACGGGTATAGGTACCGGAACATGAAGTAAATACAAGTTATTTGAGTTTTTTTTTCATGAAAAGGGATGCGGATAGAGGAAAACTGCAACAGCCGTTCAATGATGAAGGCATGACCGGAGAGCACGGACGGGAGCAGCAATGCGGAGCAGGCAAGCCCCATCCATTTTTAACAACCGGCCTCTTCCCCGTCATTCCGTAAGAGCATATCCTGATATCCACTTACCTAGCTGCTCCGATAGCGTTTTGAGGGAAGACATCGAATGGGCTCGCATCAACGCACCACAAAAAGCGCCGGCACAATTTTGAGTTCAATAGAAACGTCGGCAACCCCGTGCTGGATCCTTTGCGCAGTGCGCGAATCGGGCGCGTTGGCGCTTCACGGCACGAATTTTTTTGGACGTGGGAGCCGCATGTTAGTGACGCCAGGGCGCCGCGCGGGAGACTTCCCACCACGACACCGGGCGGGAAACTCTCCCGCCACGACGCCGCGCAGGAGGTTTCCCGCCTCGCCGCTGGCCTATATTATTAACCCCTCCTTCCCCGCCTCTCACTTTAGTAGTGCAAAAATCTAAACCCACAATGTTCGATGCGTGAGAGGGGGCGGTGCTAGAGGCGGCCATAAAAGTCGTGGAGGAGGACCCGCAGCTCGCAGAGTACGAGGCGTGGGAGGAGGCGGCGCTAGCGGCAACCGTAGATGCATTTGCCGCTAGGCAGGAGGTGGACCACCGTTAGCGGCGGGAGGAGCTAGAGCAGCAGCTGCGTCAGGAGGCGGCGGCCGCGGATAGAGGGCCTACTTGACATTTGTGGCAGAGAGAGCAGCGGGGGATCGACAACGGAGGAGCAGCGGAAAGAGCATGCGGCTCAGCAGCGGACGATCGTCCACCTCCATAGGGCCGGGTGGCCAGTAGGTAGTAGGTTAGAGATGAAGCATGTTTCACATGTCATCCGGGATCAAGGAGTGAATAATGTTTTACTCGGATTTATCCTAAAACATTATTCATTCCTCGATCCTGAATGACATGAAAATGAAACTACAAGAAAATGTTTAGTTGTCTAAAAAAAATCCTGGGGACGCCGTTGTGGGAACATCACCTCCAAATAGAGGATGCAGTGACGACGCCCTGTCGGCGCCTATTTGGGGGACACCGGTGGAGATGCTCTAAACTGCCCCAATTGCAAAATCGTCGTCTCCTTTGAGGCTGGGGAAACCCCAAATCCACCACGGCCCCGATCCTCTGCAGTGCCCGTCGTGCGCCACAGCTAGAGGATGTCGTTGGACAAAGTCTGATGTCCGCGTGGCAGATGGCAGGGCTCTCCCTCACGTTGCTTGGTCATCATCACGATGGCGCGTTTTAATCTAGGTGGCGTTGTTGTCTTGGCCCGACGGCGTGGACTGGGGCCTCTTTGACTGTGGCCGGTGGCCTTCACCGTCCTTGGGGGCGGCGGTCGGGCCTTGGAGGCAGCAACTGGCTCTGGGTTCGGCGTCGATGGGCTCGTTCAAATCCTGGCCGACAATGGAGGGGTCGTGATCTTGCTCGTTTTAGCCGGTTTTGGCTTGATCCGGTCCGTCGATTTTTGGAGGCGACTGATGGAGAAAATGGAGCCGACTTGTGTCATGGCAGACGATTATGGCGTATTTTGTGCCGTTGCCGTCATGGCAGCATCATCATTGCAGCTCTCGTCTCTTTGCTCGAGCCGCTCCAGGGAAAACCTCATGAAAGCATCGTCATGGCGTATTTGGGTCTCCCGGATCGAACAATGATGACGCTTGACGCCGTTATCCGTCCTAAGGCATCGTTTCTGGATTAAGCGCTAGAAGAATCAGAAAGTAGAGCGGCCTAGCATTTACCGCATCAACTACGACGAGTATCGGCTATATGTTGTATTGCCGTCTTGGCGACGGATGCATGGTAATGGACGCATGCAAGGTCAATACGTAGATTCCTCATCAAGATGGATTCATGGAACGGCGGCGGCGATTCGTTTAGCATGCACATAAAATGCGGATTAAGAGTTTGCTGGACTTGTTCGCTGATTTTACATGATGTGCGTAGGTTTGCGGCCAATGTACACACTGATTTTAGACAAGTATTATTAGCAATAAAAGAAATAGTAGAAAAACATAACAATAGGACCCGAGACACGGATTTGCAGCACTCGGGCTCACTGGTGCACTCCTTTTGAAAAAAAAATGAAGATTGTACTTTTAGGTTTCAAAAATTTAAAATTTATTTCGGGAATTCCTATACATGCATGGTCTGTATAACCGTGCAAAATTTTGGTAGAAATCTTGTTCTGTTTAGGGTTGTAGGAACTTTTTTTGACCATATATAAGAGCAAAATATTGAATTTTCCATAGTATATTTTTCGGCATATTTTTTGGAGACATAGAAGTTGGAGTTTCAAAATTCTGTTAAAAAGGGCTTACTAATGCCGAATGCATTTTCGCGGGAGTCATATATTACTTCTAGTCGACTAGCCTAGCTTGACCCTTCGCGCATATTTAATTTAATGTTATAGTCGTCGTTAGGTTGTACAAAGACATACTTTAAATTTCTTATTACTTTAGAATTTTCTTGTACTGCTATTAAAAAATTATAGTTAGCTCGATGAAGTTATCGCAAAAATAAATGTTCAAATAGAAGTTAACTGCCGCCTTTGTAGATGGCCATGCTCCTCGAACATGGACTTACATTATTTCAAAACTTTGTTGATATTTGTTTTCAAAAAAAGGAAACTAAGAGTTAGCAAAAAAAAGAAAAAAAATCTGAAATTAGAAATAGGAACAAGTATGTAGGATTACATAGCATAAATGGTCTACTCCACAATTTAACTCTAAATGCAAGTGGTTGGAGTGGCCAACAATAACACGGTAACAAATGTAGTGTTAATTTCTGACTGTATATATGATGAGTTAATTGATGAAGTTTGGAAGGTTGCTGGACCATTTTGGGGCTGAGAGAGAGATCCAGCAACAAGCAAAAGCCCAAAGCCCTCTCCCAGACTCAACACCGCTGTCCCACTGCAAAACCCCTCTTCTCTCCACACACACACGCACAACGCACCACTGAGGCAGAGAGAGAAGAGAGAGAAGGGGCAAAGGCGAAGCGGAGGCGATGTCGTCGGCGGGGAAGGAGAAGGCGAGCGGCGGCAAGCGCAGCGGGGCTAAGGACCCCGCCGAGGCGCTCCGCTCCGACAAGCGCCGCCGCGACATGGACGACTCCGACCCCGAGATCGACAGGTGCCTCCCTCGCGCCTCCTCTCCCCCTCCCTCCCCCCGCTACTCCGCGCTCTGCCCGCGTCCCGTCTCGCGACGTGGTTCGGGCCGAAGAGACCGCGCGAGCGAGGGTTTCCTTGCCCCATCCTCCTGCCACGCGCGACTCGCCGATTCGTGTCCGATTTTCGTGCGGTTTAACTGATTCTCGGCCGCGATTCCGTGGATACTGACGCGATGTGGTTTTGCGACGCAGTGACTTCAAGGAGATCGTGTCGATGCTGCGCCACATCAAGGACAAGGCGCACAAGGACGGCGTGAAGAAGACCGAGCAGGCCATCTCCAGGTGACCCCCACCTCCCCATCCATCTGCTCGCTCGATCTCGCAGCAGGTAGTGTCTGAAATTGTATAAGAGCGCCAGTTATGGGCAGGGAGATTTTCTGTTACCATCGGTGGGATTTGGGCCTGCTATTTGTGTCTCTTAACTTGCTGTGACTGGATTAGATGAGAACGAGGAGTTACCTGTGCCATGCTGTTTTTGAATGTTTATTACGCTGGCCTGTTGATGTTTGGGGGCAGTAGGCACTTCATTATCATAGCCATGGTGTTTTTGAATGTTTTGGGTGGCCTTTTGATGTTTGGGGGCAGTAGGCACTTCATTGTCAGAGATCTGTTGCTGTGCACCACTGCGATGGTAGGACTTAGAAGTGTTGCGTGTGCTGACTTGTTTACATGATGTAATCGACGGCTAGTTTAACTGATGTGTAATATTTGCACCCGCCTTCCCATTTTATCTTGGTTCACATGATGGCCTGTGGAGGCATGGGATTATGTTAGCGTCACTATTGATTGTGCTGTGATTTAGACTCTGTAAATCTGTGCTTGCATCATGAAACTAGAAGGGGCAGCGTAACGTGGTTGTTAGGTTTCTGTTGAATGCTTGGGGTCTCTTTGGATGTACTCAGGGAACCGTAGCATACATGAACATTCTAGTCTGAAAATTTTCTACCAGCACCACTTATGAGAAATTTGTTGTCCACAACAACAAGATTTAGGAGTAACGAGTGTCATGTTGATTGTGAATATTTGGGTGCGCTTTTGATGATTGTGGCATGAACACTTCTATGAGTGTCAGAGATCTGTTGCCGTGCACCATTTGCGGTGATAGAACTTAGAAGTGTTGCGTGTACCAATTAGTTTACATGTTGTAGAGAATGTCTAGTTTTGTTGATGTAATAATTGCATCCACCTCCCCATTTTTTCCTGGTTCACACAATAGCCTGTGGAGACTTGGGAGTGTGTTAGCCTTTCTATTGATTGTATCTGATCTAGACTCTAAAAATCTGTAGTTGCATCTAAACACTAGCAGGGAAGCATAGCATGGTTGTCAGGTTTTTGTTGAATGCTTGGGTCTTTTTTGTGATGTTGTGGTAGTTTATCCTAAACCAATAAGAGACATTGACACTTTCTGTGTGTGTTGTATACCTGTACTCAAAGGTAGCATAGCATACATGAAAATTCAAGTTTGAACAATGCCTATGCTTCCACATTTCGATTTGAACATTCCAGTCTGTTTTTTTCTACCAGCGCCACTTATGGGAGATTTGTGGTACACGGTGACAGGTTTTGGGATTTATGAGTGTCGTGTTGCCTGTGAATGTTGAGGTGCCCTTTTGATGATTGGGCTAGTAGACAGTTCATCATAAATGATCTGTTGGCGTGTGCACCAATGCAATGCGAAGATAAGACTTAAGAAGTGTTGCGTGCACCAGTTGGTTTACATAATGTATCCACCTTGTTTGTGAAACTGTAACTAGTATTGTTGATTGATTATGTGCTCCCACTTTCCCACTTTGGCCTGTTTCATCCTCACAGTACCCTGCAGAACTATCTTAGTTTTTCTACCGACTGTATCGGTTTTAAAGTCTAGAAATCCGTGCATGTATCATCAAACCAGAAGGGCAAGATAGCATGGTTGGCAGTTTGGTTGGGAATGCTGCGGTCTCTTTTTTTTTTCTTCAAGTAGTGTCTCTTAACTTTAGAATTTGGTTATTGAGCCTTGCGTTTGATGATCTACTTTAGAATTTGGAAATGCAGACATATTTTCCAAGTAACTTTGTCATTTACTTCATCAATATTGTAGGCATTTTAGTTTTTGAATACCAATTTATTTATATTTGTATGTTGCCTCCAAATATGTCATATTTATATATAGTAAATTGTTGCTCGAAAATTTTCTGCTAGAGCAAGTGGTGCATCAGGATCACTTGAACTCCAGCTCTGCCCCTGGCTGTAACTGGATTAGATGAGAACGAGGAGTTACCTGTGCCATGCTGTTTTTGAATGTTTAGGATGGCCTTTTGATGTTTTGGGGTAGTAGGCACTTCATTATCATAGCCATGGTGTTTTTGAATGTTTAGGGTGGCCTTTTGATGTTTGGGGGCAGTAGGCACTTCATTGTCAGAGATCTGTTGCCGTGCACCATTGCGATGGTAGGACTTAGAAGTGTTGCGTGCGCCGACTTGTTTACATGATGTAATTGACGGCTAGTTTTACTGATGTTGTAATATTTGCACCCACCTTCCCATTTTATCTTGGTTCACATGATGGCCTGTGGAAACTTGGGAGTGTGTTAGTGTCGCTATTGATTGTGCCGTGACTTGGACTCTGTAAATCTGTGCTTGCATCATGAAACTAGAAGGGCAGCGTAACATGGTTGTTAGGTTTCTGTTGAATGCTTGAGGTCTCTTTGGATGTACTCAAGGAAGCATAGCATACATGAACATTCTAGTCTGAAATTTTTCTACCAGCGCCACTTATGAGAGACTTGTTGTCTACAGCGACAGGATTTAGGAGTTACAAGTGTCATGTTGCTTGTGAATGTTTGGGTGCGCTTTTGATGATTGTGGCAAGCACACTGCTCGTCAGAGATCTGTTGCCGTGCACCATTGTGGTGATAGAACTTAAAAGTGTTGCGTGTACAGACTAGTTTACATGTTGTAAACACTATCTAGTTTTGTTGATGTAATATTTGCATCCACCTCCCCATTTTTTCCTGGTTCACACAATAGCCTGCGGGGACTTGAGAGTGTGTTAGCCTTTCTATTGATTGTATCTGATCTAGACTCTAGAGATCTGTGGATCTAAAAACTAGGAGGGCAGCACATGGTTGTCAGGTTTTTGTTGAATGCTTGGGTCTTTTTAGTGATGTTGCGGTAGTTGATCCTAAACCAATAAGATACATTTGATACTTTGTGTGTGTGCTGTACACCTGTACAAAGAATAGCATACATGAACATTCAAGTTTGAACAATGCCTATGCTTGCACATTTCGATCTGAACGTTCGAGTCTGATTTTTTCTACCAGCGCCACTTATGGTAGATTTGTGGTGCACTGACAGGTTTTGGGATTTATGAGTGTCATGTTGCTTGTGAATGTTTAGCTGCACTTTTGATGATTGTGGCATGCACACCGCATCGTCAGAGATCTGTTTCTGTGCACCATTGCAATGATGGAACTTAAGAGTGTTGCGTGTACCGACTGGTTTACATGTTGTAAACAATGTCTAGTTTTGTTGATGTAATATTTGCATCCACCTCCCCATTTGTTCCTGGTTCACACAATAGCCTGCGGAGACTTGGGAGTGTGTTAGCTTTTCTATTGATTGTATCGGATTTAGACTCAGAAATCTGTGCTTGCATCTAAAAACTAGGGAGGGAAGCATAGATGGTTGTCAGGTTTTTGTTGAATGCTTGGGTCTTTCTTGTGATGTTGTGGTGGTTGATCGTAAACCACTAAGAGACATTAACACTTTTTGTGTGTGTTGTATGCCTGTACTCAAAGGAAGCAGAGCATACATGAACATTCCTTTTTGAACCATGCCTATGCTTCCACATCTTGATTTGAACATTCCAGTCTCAAATTTTTCTATCAGCGCCACCTATGGGAGATTAGTGGTACACGGTGACAGGTTTTGGATTTGAGTGTCATGTTGCTTGTGAATGTTGATGTGCCCTTTTGATGGTCGGGGTAGTAGATAGCTCATCATAAGTGATCTGTTGGTGTTAGGGTTGCAATGAGGGACAGATTTGCGGGGCTATTTACTGTAGCAATTGAACTAACTATTCCTAAAAAGTAGATCCAAAAAAACAGGAAGGCAAAGAAGAAAAAGTAGTTTTGCGGGACATGCGGACGCGCCGCCCTGCCACCCTAGTTGGTGTGCACCAATGCAATGCGAAGATAAGACTTAAGAAGTGTTGCATGCACTAGTTGGTTTACATAATTTATCCACCTTTGCGAAACCGTAACTAGTATTGTTTATTGATTATGTGCACTTTGTCCTGTTTCAGCCTCACAATACCCTGCAGGAGTATGTTAGCATTTCTACCAGCTGTATCGGATTTAAAGTCTAGAAATCCGTGCCTGTATCATCAAACTAGAAGGGCAGCATAGCTTGGTTGACAGTTTGGTTGGGAATGCTGGGGTCTCTTTTGTGATGTTACAGTTGTCGATCTCTACTGTGTATGCTATGCTTAAGGAAGTATAGCATACATGAGCATTCCAGTATGAAATGAGATTCATACAACCACATGCATCTCACTGTGTGTGGTCAGTGGCCTGTTATGTCCTACCCTTACTGTCTGCCAATTGTCCCAAGCTATTTTCTGAGTGTCTATTGCATTCTCTGCAGAGGTGCTACTAACTTTATGTTACTAACAGATTTCGTAACTTTCAGTGTTGCAACAGAGATTCAGTCAATGGTACAGGACACCAAGACCAAGTTTGAGAAGGAAAGGTGAACAGCTGAGCCATTTTATTTGCCGTTAGCTTTCTGTTGTGCTTTTCGTAAGGTGAAGATTTGATATGCTCTTTTGGTCATCTTTGTAACACGAATGCGTGTACCAAAGCCAGTTCTTGACGATAAATGCTATGAATATTAGCTGACTGTACCTTGAATGCTGACAAATGTTTCTTGTTTGCATTAGCAGACAGAGTTTCCTTAAAGCTCTAACGAAGACATCCAAAGAGGTTTCCAACTTGCATTGATATAATGCTTCAGATCTGACCATCTAATATGGTCATAGTTCCGTTAACATCAGACTGTATACAATGCAGTGTGAAGGTTCATTGAAGACGGAGTACACCAAGTTTGAAGCCACTCATGACAAGTTCTGCAAAGACAAAGCTGCACACGTTCAAAATTTCAAAGGTATGCCAAATGACTGCCTTCTGAAGTCTATGGCATACATTTCTCTACGTGTGTGTTACAATAACATGTTTGTAGAGCATTTTCTGTGACTAGCTACATACTTATCCACAATCCATGTTGTGCAGATCTCTTCTCAAAGTTTGAAGTTGAAAAGGAGAAACTGATTGTTCAGTATGAACTCCAAAGTAAGTGCATGCTTGCAGACTAGCTACGTTCGAGAGATCCTTCCTCTGACTCGAATATCATTTAAACAATATTTGTTTGGAAGATCTTTGCTCTGACGCAACTATCCTTTATAAACAGGGAAGAAAGAGAAGGTTACTCTGTCTGAGCTTGAGAAGACCGTTGCAGAGAAGATTGCTGATGCAGAAGTATCTCTGAAGAAGATGAAGCAGGTACAGCTGACTAGAATTGCCTTTTTGCTCTCTCATCATTATCGCGTCAGCAAAGTTCAGTTTGTATCGACATCATGTACTACTTCTCTTAGACAAGTAGTAACTTTGTGTTTGTGTTTCACATCACAGGGTGACAAATCCATCAGCATGCTCAAGAAGTCCTTTGCCTCGTTTCTGGGCCCTGACGACGAGGACTGATGCAGCTCTTACCATGTGTACTTCGTCTTTAAGACCGACACGTAGATACTGGATAGTTGATGCACAGGGGAAAGAGAGGGAGTAGGTTTTGTAGGAATTTGGGTAGCTTCACCGCCCGACTCATGCGGTTTTCGTGTTCTGGTGCATGACCAAAGATCAGTGCAAGACTAATATAGCCATACAAATCCTGTTGCGGTTCGTTTCGGCATAATTAAACAAGGAACCACGCTGCAGTCTGTAAATTATGATCTATGCGCACAGGTCCTGGTGTGAAGAGGAGTCGTGGGTCCTGATGCTGTGTCCATGGTATTCAGGGTTCGGCACTGAGAAGTACAAGCACCACCAGAGCTGAGAATGCTTTCGTTTTTTTTCTATGGTCCGGTCACTGCAGTGTTTGTGACCCTCATCGATGATTGGGAAAATTTTAAATTTATATCCCACTGATGCAGTTTATGCAAAATTTTAAATTCAAGCAGATCGATGTAAATCTAGGATCTAACTTGAAACCGGTTAGGCGGTTACAGACCAATGTTATTTTCTTTCAGCCATGTAAAAAAAATTCAATGAAGGAAGGGAAAACAAACTGCTAATCATGAGAGGATTAACTACTGAACTACAAGTTAGTTTACATGTGGCTTAATTAATGTTGCTGAACACTCATGCAACCATATACTCTTACAGTATATGGAAACTTTTCTAACCAATGTAGTACTAAACAATGCTATCAACAAAACAATGCACCACATTATAACTTGAGCACCTTAACCTGAATGATTCATACTAGTACAAAAGATCAAACTAATTGGGAAAAAAGGATTTCTGAGATTTCTGATAATCGTTTGTTGTTCTCAGTGTTGCTCTTGGAAAGAAAGTTTCTTCGGATTCTGTCAATTTATTTGATGGCCCAGCTGCCCAGATGGAACACCGTCAGCATGTAAATTTGGATGGCCGTTAGCACAGCTCTGACGAGGATGAGACCGGCAGTGATAGTCGTTAATTTTGCTTTCCATCTCGGCAATCGATTGACAACACTGTCTATATATATAAGGGGTTGCATATTTCATTTCCTCAATTTCTTGTGGTGCAAGGTGTTGTGAAGTGTATAAGTAGATTCTTATTTCCATCAGACTTTTGATGTAGTTAACATGGTATCGAGTAGTCCGAGTTCAAATCCCGTCTTTCACATGGTTTTCGCAATTAAGCCTAAAATTGCTGTTTCCGTTTTGCAATTAAGCCTAAAAATTGTTGTTGCCCCCTCTTTAGCCACCGCTTGTGCTCTTCTTCTTTCGCGTGTTGACTTTCTCTTCTCCCGTCACACGCGAGTGTGTTGTGAAGTGTATAAGTAGATTCTTCTTTCCATTCGGACTTTTGTAGTGTAGTTCTTAACACAAGGGAGACCTAACTATTGCTTTGGGAATCGCTTGATGGGCACCGGTAGACGACAAGGGCGAGACTTGCCTCCTCATGGATGCATACAATGGGGAAGACATCACTTTTTTTTGGAGATAAACTGAGCCCCGACGAGTTGCTGAACAACGTAGGATCAGCATGTAAACTCTGTAGCAATCTTCCCCTGGATTAACAACAATAAGTAAGAACACAATACAGCTATATATATCAGGCACAACTTATATAATCTTCACATGTATGTTCTAAAAAAAATGAAAAAAATACATTACGTCTAGTCTAGTGCGAGCTTGGTGAGCTAAATGACATCCTTCCCTG
Source organism: Lolium multiflorum (assembly GCA_030979885.1). Classification (NCBI taxonomy): domain Eukaryota; kingdom Viridiplantae; phylum Streptophyta; class Magnoliopsida; order Poales; family Poaceae; genus Lolium; species Lolium multiflorum. Next base: position 34,864,554 of record CM061750.1, read on the forward strand.
GAAAGAAAGCAAGCGGTAGGAATCTCTAAGAGCGAAGGCGTCGTCGGAACGTTCAGGTACAGGTTGCGGCGTCGGGGCCTTTCACGTGGACCATGGCGTCCTTGAGGCAGTTCTTGCACTGGAGTCGCCACGACCCCGTGGTCACCATGGACGTGAACTGCGTCTCGCAGCGCGGGCACAGGGCGGGGCACCGGAACGTCGGCACCTTCGGCTCGTTCTTCTTCCTCTGCGGCGGCGGCGGCGGACACTTGTTGGGCACCTGGTAGTAAGGCGGCGGCGGCGACGGCGGCCTCACCTTGTAGTACGTGCCCGACGACTCCCACACGTACGTCGTCCTACTCGGCTCGCGCAGCACGCTGTGGCACCGGAGGCAGCGCACCAATCCGGAATTCAGCTCGCTGCGCTTGACATCCCTGGCCTTCCTGCAGTAGTCGCAGCGGACGCGGACGAGACCCGTGGCGCCTGACGCCGCCCGCCTGGACGACTCCGCTTCGTCGGCCGGCGGCGGCGGGTTCGCAGAAGGCGCCTTCGCCGGTGTCGAGTGGTGCGATCGGAACCACTCCTGCGCGGAGGCGGCGTCGGTGGCGCCAGAGGAGAGGGCGTCGCAGGCCTTGCCGAGCAGCTTGAATGCGCCCTCGGCGGCGGCGGAGCGGTTCTTGTCGGGGTGGACGAGGAGGGACAGGCGCCGGAACTGCCTCTTGACGGCGTCGGCGGAAGCGGGGCGGTCCACGCCGAGGACGGCGTGCCAGTCGGGGGCGGCGGCGTGGATGGCGTAGACGGCGACCGCGTTCGCGACGCCGGGGAGCGAGGGGAAGAGCCGCTGGGCCTTCCCGGCCAGCCGGCGCGCCGCGCCCACGTTGCCGGCCAGGAAGTGCTCCTCCGCGCGCCGGCAGGCTCTCTCTGCCTCCTCCCTGTTAGCCTCCGCCATGTGTGCGTGCGTACGTGCGAGGCGCGCTCAGTCGGCGATCGATCGGGAGAGCCTTGTGGAGTCGATCGGGTGTTACAATGGCGGCCTGCACCATTATATGATGCTGGTGCGCGGGTCCGAGACGATCTTGACGGCGAGATCGAGTTGGAGACGCGCACGGCGTCGTGTCTACGATCGAGTGGCCGACTCCAGGTTCAAATCGGACATGGTCCCTGGCTCGGACCAGAGCCTGCCAAGTGCCAACTCGCAAACTCTGTGTTACTCCAGGTTCAAATCGGACATGGCCTACTGAGAAAAGACTGCACTGGGCCTCTTGTTATGCCAACTCAGCCCAATGTTCAGACTTGCAGATAGACAGTTGACGAGCAGTAGGAATTTTCAGAACGGATATGTTGCTGAACACAAAAGTGCAGCTGAAGATAGCAAAATAACATATTTCCGAGTTCCAAAAAATTACGAAAAACATTATGCATGTACAAAATGTACACATGTGTCCAAAAGCCACAAATTTTTCAGGCTGCGCGCCAAGCTCCAAAATTTGTAACTTAATTTTTTTGTGATTTTGCAAATTCTCAACACATTCAAAAAACGTACAGGAGTAACTTTTCTAAACATACACTAAAAAAGGTTTCCTAAACCTACATGTGTGATTTATTTCGAATTTATTGGAAGCTTAGAAAAACGATTACGGGAGGAGGGAGAATATATCATGCTCAATCGTAACCTCCCCCAAATCCAGGTGATGATTGTCGGTGTAGAAGATGCTTTCTACCCCAAGAAATGCCTCAAATTTACTAAAAAGGCTCTTCTATGCGTGAAAATACGAACATTTTTTTCCAATTCGATGGTCAAATAAAATAAATATAAAAACATAATTGCACCAAGTGCAATTCAAGATTAGTGTAAGAAGGGAAAGAAACACAGAAAGATCACACATTTGATTAATCTTCTTACATGTAGCGAACACTTCTTCTTGTCCATTGGTGTCCCCATGGAGGGGAGAGGCGAAAGAAGGTGGATCAAAGGAAAAAAAGAAGGGGCAAGGAAAAAAGAATAAATGATGAGCGATACGGCATGCATGCAAATTGACATGAGGGCAATGACTAGGAATCGCCACTACCTTAGGTTAACTGACAATTCATGAGAAAAGAAAACCAAAACCGATATGGAGAATCAAGATCTAAAGGCCCATAACTAGATAATCATCGTCCAACACCGTTGGGAAGATTTGTCGTCGAACGAAGGGCCAAATGTCACTTATTGTAGGCAATGCCATCTCTATTGATGTAGATGCCAAAAAGAAGATGGCTATAAGAATATATTATTTTAATTTTAATTCTATCATGTGTAGATACAAAGTCACTAATGATGGCATGCCAATATAAATCTTATTGATTATAACGTGTAGAACCCCGTCGTCATGGTTGTTGTGGGCATAGAGCGACCTCCGATGCCGGGTCATCTCTAGGTATTCCTAACCTCCAGGATCTTAACATATGTCTTTTAGGTTCTTGTACTAAAAGATATATTAAGGCTAAAGGTAACTTATGAATATCTTGTGTTGCCAAGATTCTCACCCCTCTGTGTTTTGGAAAGGAGTCATGTGGGCTATAATTAAGGCCGTGCAGTTAGAGTATAGGTGGAACATAGAGAATGGTAAGATAGTTAGGTTCTGGGAGGATATTTGGTTTGGCAATGTGCCTCTGGACAAACAATTATGGGAGTTCTATTTTGTTGTCAATCAACAAACTAAGACTGTAGAAGAGTTGTGCGATGGTTCACAACCTAGATGCACTTTCCTGAGGACTTCAATTGAATCTATGATGATCTAGTGGCAGGAATTGCTTGAGATTCCTAGGAGTATATCCTTCTCTGACCTGGAGGGTCAAATGATTTGGATGTATGAAACCAACGGGGTGTATTCTTCTAAATTCATGTATATCATAGTTAACAATAGAGAAGTGAAACATGTGTATCTGACTTCTGGCAAGCAGCTAAAAATACCTCATAAAATTCAAATTTCCTTATGGACCTTCTCTTAAAACAAAATTATGATTAAGAATAACTTGATGAAAAGGGGCATGCCCAAACCTCTAGAAGGTAGTCTTGTAAGAAAATAGAAACTGTTAAACATTTGTTCTTTGAGTGTATTGTCTCTACCATACTATGGGCTAATGTTGGTGAGATTTTAATATGCATATCAATGACTTCTATGGTATAGCCTCTAAATGGTTGTGCAAAAAGAGATTTCTGCATCTCAATGTTGTTACTTCTACTGTCTTATGGGGCATTTGGAACAACATGAATAATATTGTGTTAAACAAGAAATTTTGGCTTTATTCGAAAGAGATTTGGAAGCTTATCCGGTCCTACCTGAGAAACTGGAAGGACTCCTTCAATGACCAGGACTGGTCACTGGTATCTGTTCGTAGATCGTTTGAAGAGAAAATGCAATCACCTAGTGGAGTTGATGCTCGACTGAACTGCAAGTCGTTTGGGTGGGTCCATATGTATTGGTTATTTGAGGCTTGGGCACCCCTTAGTTTCATGGGCCGAGGACGATCGCCCCTCCCGTCGCAGGGCAGGCATGCTTTGGACGCCTTTGTGATCTATAAGTATAACCTCTCTCTTTTTGCAGGCACAAGTATGCGGGACGTGCTATACACCACCCCGGTCGGTGCGGACTAGGTGCCCCACACCCCATGATGGGTGTTGGGCCGGCCCAGCCACCTCTTGTTTTTCCATTTTTACGGAGGCACAAGTATGCGGGAGGTGCTATATACCACCCCGGTCGGTGCGGACCGGGTGCCCCACACCGCACGATGGGTGTTGGGCCGGCCCAACCACCTCTTGTTTTTCCTTTTTTTTACGTTTTTCTCCCTTTCTGCTAATTCTTTTCTTCTTTTTTTCTATGTTTTTTAAAAACTCGAAAAACTTAATCTAAACTTTTTTCGATTATACTTTCTAAAAATCTAATTTTAAAAAAAATTCAAACATTTTTTTAGTATGAACATACTTTAAATTTGTATATTTTCCAAAATTTGAAAAGCATTATTTTCGGAAACTCAATATTTTTATATATGAATACTTTTTCATTTTAACATTTTTAAAATTTGAACAATTTTCGAATTTAAAAAAATCATATTTGAACAATTTTGGAGTTTAAACAATTTTTTATTGGAACAATTTTCGAATTTGAAAAAGTCATATTTGAGCAATATTCGAATTTGAATTTTTTTTGAATTCCAATAATTCTCAAATTTGAGCTTTTTAGAGTTTGACAAAGAAAAAAAAGAAAAAAAAAAGAAAAACAGGAACAGAAAACGAAAACGAAAACGAAAAAGAAAAAGAAAAGCTAAATGGACCCAATACCTGATCAGGTTGTGCGGTGCCTGGTAGGCACCAACTTGATCGATGTATAAGACTGGCACAAATATGCCCTCTGACCTCTGTCGCATAAAATTCGGAATTTTTAAGTTTTAGCTAGCTGAGACATAGCTTATGTCCACTGTTGAATTTTGTTTCTGCTTAAAGATTCATGTTTGCTATTGTTTGCACTTTATCTAGGTCTGCATTGATACAAGTTAATGTAATTCGACTGTATGTCTCAGTCGACTGAGCTTTAGAGACACTCTTTAAAATTTGAGTTAGTACCCATGCAAAGGGGAACCATTTTTTCCCTTCAAAGTTATGTTTATTTTCTTAAAATTATTTGACGCATTTAGCGATAAAAATGAAGGCGCAAAAGACTATTCAGAGATAATATGTGGCACGTTTTGCTCACGAAAACGGGCCGGTCAGTCAAGTCAGCCTATCTATCGTCACTGCTCACGAAAACGGTCGTGCGTGTCTGACCATTCACTTGGATTTTCCTGTATAAAATGACTGCGTGTGGTCTTCCGGCATCGCACACTCGCCTCCTCTGCCATCCCGTTCTATCTCATCTCACTATCTCAGCCATGCCGGCGGCGAAGACGTTCGTGCTCTACCCATCGCTGGGCGTGGGCCACCTGAATCCCATGGTGGAGCTGGCCAAGCACCTGCTCCGCCACGGCCACAGCGTCGTCATCGCCGTCGTCGACCCGCCCGACACCGACGCCGTCTCGGCCGACGCGGTGGCACGCCTCGCCGCGGCCAACCCTTCCATCGCCTTCCGTCTCCTGCCCGTCCCGCCCAGCCCGGACCCCGCCGTGCACCCGGTCAAGCGCAGCCTCGACACGCTCCGCCTCGCCAACCCCGTCCTCCGCGACTTCCTCCGCTCCCTGCCCGCCCCCGGCGCCGACGCCCTCCTGCTCGACATGTTCTGCGTCGACGCGCTCGACGTCGCCGCCGAGCTCCACGTCCCGGCGTACTTCTTCTTCGCCTCCGCGGCCGGCGCGCTCGCCGTCCTCCTAGACCTCCCGTACAGCTACCCGAAGTTGCCTTCGTTCAAGGACATGGGCGACACGCTCGTGCGCAGCCCCGGCATGCTGCCGATCCGTGCGGTGGACATGCCGCTCATGGTGCAGGACAAGGAGAGCGTGACGACCAAGGTCCGGCTGCACCAGTTCAAGCGGATCCCTGAGGGGAGGGGCGTGCTGGTGAACAGCTTCGACTGGCTGGAGCCCACGGCGCTGAGAGCCCTCGCGGACGGCGTGTGCGTGCCCGGCCGGCCCACGCCCAGGGTTTACTGCATCGGGCCGCTGGTAGACGGAGGCGGCGAGGAGCGGCGGCACGAGTGCCTCGCGTGGCTGGACGCGCAGCCGCCGCAGAGCGTCGTGTTCCTCTGCTTCGGCAGCAAGGGCGCGTTCTCCGCGGCGCAGCTAAAGGAGATCGCTCGTGGACTGGAGAGATCCGGGCACAGGTTCTTGTGGGCAGTGAGGAGCCCGCCGGAGGAGCAGAGCGAGTTCCCCGAGCCGGACCTCGAGCGGCTGCTTCCGGCGGGGTTCTTGGAGAGGACGAGGAACATGGGCATGGTGCTCGGCAGCTGGGTGCCGCAGGCGGAGGTGGTGCGGCACGAGGCCGTCGGCGCCTTCGTGACGCACTGCGGCTGGAACTCCACGCTAGAGGCGATCATGTCTGGGCTGCCGATGATATGCTGGCCGCTCTACGCCGAGCAGGCGTTGAACAAGGTGTTCATGGTGGAGGAGTTTAAGATCGCCGTGGCGTTGGAGGGATACGAGAAAGGAATGGTGAAGGCGGAGGAGCTGGAGGCGAAGGTGAATCTGGTGATGGAGACGGAGGAAGGGAGGAAGCTTCGGGATATGCTGGTGGTGGCGAAGAAGATGGCGTTGGACGCGATCGGCCAAGGCGGGTCCTCTCCAGCGGCATTTGCCGAGTTCATGAGGGATTTGGAGAACAGCACCATGGAGAACCCAGTTGATCGATCAGGCCGTGTGACTAATGAACTTTGAAGGAAAGGTAGTAATAACAACTTATATTTTTTTTTTCCAAACGATCCAACAGGGATCGAATTTTCATTATCAAAGGAGATAACGAAAATACATCAGAGTTCACGAACCAACAGAAACAAAAAGCGGAGGATCGCCGCCTAATGCTAGCGTTTTAAGGGGGATTACAAAACCAACATAAAGTTTTAACAGGCTAACAACTTCAGCCAAAAGGGACCAACTACAAGCATAACTCCCAGGGCAATCAAGCAACAGCATCGTCGTTTGCAGCCTCTCCAGTTCTATTGTCCTCCAAACGCAGACGATCACCTCGGCCATCACTTCCAGAGGATCTAACTCCAGCTACCTCAGCTAGGCGTAAGAGCCCGTCAGCACCAGCACGAAGATCTGATGCATCCTGTTCTCCATGCAAACCTGCCCAATATTTCATGAAAACAGCAGCGTAACTGATTAGATCAAAAGGAGAGCTAATCATTTTTTGCTCAAAACAGGCTTTATTTCTAGTTTTCCAGATGGCCCAACAGATAGCTGCCAAACCAGCTATCTGGGTATTGCGACTAACAGGAGCAAATTGGGGGAACCACCAAAAAAATTGGGAGAAACTCCCAGGTCGAGTGGGAGATTTGACAGTAGTAGCCACTGCAGTCCAGACAAATTTGGCTGCAGAGCAGCCAAAGAAAAGATGAGAAATGGATTCTGGTTCATTGCAGAACTGGCAGTTGGAGTTCCCTGACCAATTTCGTTTGAGAAGATTGTCCTTGGTAGCTATTGCATTATGCCAAATTAACCAGAGCCAAATTTTGATTTTGAGAGGGATTTTGCTCTTCCACAAATGCTTAAAGGATCTGTCCCTACCACTCCCACATATCTGTCTGTATACTGATTTCACAGTGAAGCAGCCGTTTTTTGACCATTTCCATCTGGGAATGTCACTTTCCTGAGTCAAGTTAACTTGATTCATCAACTGCAGCAACCCATCTTCCTGAATGATGAGATCAGGAGTCAGCCATCTTCTGTATGAGAATCTCCATCCCATATCAGCAGCTCCAGCCACAGTAATATTTTGCTCATTACAGATATCAAACAGTACAGAGAACATATCTTTGAGAGGCCTTGTGCTACACCAAGAATCTCCCCAAAAGCTGGTTAACAAACCATTCCCAACATTCATTCTCCTACCATAGAGATACAATTCTCTGACTTTTAGCATGTCAGACCAAAGTGGAGAATCTCCAGGTCTGTTTTTTGCAAAATAAATGCCTTTTCCTCTCAGATACTTTAATCTCATAAAATCCTGCCAAGGCCCAGTATCATGCTCCAGCTTCCACCACCACTTACACATCAGACTAATATTAAATTTAGTCAAGTCTTTAACACCTAAGCCACCTTTTTGCTTTGGCTTACAAATCCATCTCCATTTCACAAAGTGATATTTCCTTTTATCAGCACTTCCAGCCCAAAAGAAAGATCTAATAGGCTTATCAATCTGTTCAATATTTGTTTTGTGCAGCAACCTCAAGGACATCTGATACACTGCAGTGCTAGCCAAACAAGCATCAATTTTGACCAATCTTCCTCCAATGGACATAGAATTGCCAATCCATCCACACATCTTCTTCTTGGTTTTTTCCTCCAAGAATCTCATGTCAGACACTGAGGCCCTTCTTGCACAAACAGGAGTCCCCAAATATTTAATTGGCCAGCTGCCCATCTGACATTTGAACAGCTCAGCAAAGAAATTCTGTTTTATACTGTCATCAAGAATCATCATAGCTTCACTTTTATCAAAATTGATTTTCAATCCAGACATGGATTCAAAAATGTAAAGCAGTAACTTCAAATTGATTGCTTGCTGAACATCATCTTGTAGTAGAAGTATGGTGTCATCAGCATACTGTAAGATTGCAACCCCATTCTGCACCATATTATCAGCCAGCCCTGTGATTAGCCCATTGTCTTGAGCTAGATGGATCATTTTAGCCAAACTGTTAGCAGCCATATTAAAAAGGAAGGGGGCAAAGGGATCACCTTGCCTCACTCCCTTGTGACTAGTGAAATATGGCCCCACTTTGTCATTAACCTTGACACTGAGGGTCCCTCCAGCAACTGATTTTTTAATCCACTGCATCCAATTATCACTGAAGCCTTTCTGTCTACAACAATCAAACAGAAACCCCCAGTTTACCTTATCATATGCTTTTTCAAAGTCAATTTTTAAGACTATCCCCTGTTTCTTCCTGGTTTTTTCCTCTCTCAGGATTTCTTGCAGCAGCATCACACCATCTGAGATGTATCTCCCTTTTATAAAAGCTGTCTGGCAAGGAAGTAAGAGCTTATCCATTACAGGAGAAACTCTAACAGTCAAAGTCTTTGTCACAATCTTGAAGAACACTTGTAACAAACAAATCGGCCTAAACTTTTGAATGACATCAGCATCAGCAGATTTTGGAATAAGGGTAATGACCCCATAATTAATTCTGTCCAGGCCAATTTTATGATCAAATAAATCATTGAAAACATGCAGGATATCAAATTTCACAATTTCCCAGCAATGTTGATAAAATTCAATGGGAAAGCCATCAGGACCAGCTGCTTTGTTTTTCTCCATGTGATCAATAACATCTTTGATCTCTTCCAAGGTAAACTGTCTATCCATCTCAGCACAATCAAGGGTATTGAGTTTTTCTCTTTCTGTCCAGACATCATCTCTCAGCCTAATCCCAGAGTCAGTGACTGGACCAAATAAATCTTTGTAAAAGGCAGTAGCATGCTCCAACAGAGCAGCATCACCTTGAATAATTGTGTCCCTATCTTTCAGAGAAAAAATAGTTCTCTTTCTTTTACACCCATTGGCAGCTCTGTGAAAGAAAGCAGAATTGCTATCACCATGGAGGAGCCAATTCTCTCTAGATCTTTGTCTCCAAAAAGATTCTTCATTATCCAATACAGACAACAGGTCCTGCTGCAAAGTACTTCTCCTTATCCTTTGTGCTGGAGAAAGTGGACCAGTTTCTTCCAACTCCTCTAATTCCTTCAATTCATTGGAAATATCTTTCTTTTCCCAACTCCTCTAATTCCTTCAGTAATAACAACTTATATACTAGTTCAGACAACTCAAACTTTCTTTTCCCAAAAAAAAAATATTTTTTCTCATCACCTCATTGCACCAAAACATCGAAGAGCTAGGCATGTTCTAAAATACTCCAACAGTTCATCGTGGCTGTCAATTCCAAATCGATGCACTGTAGTAAAATGTGCAACATATTGTGGATATAGTATAACTGAGCAAAAATGAGCTTGTACTTTTCACTGCCTCAGTTTGAAATTTTGCAAGCACAGCTTGCCATAGCACATCATTTCAAGAGTATGATTGCAGAAGCAGCTAATCTGCATAGCGTAACTCCAAGAAGTAGTAGAGATCTTGTCATCACTTTGGATACACTAGTCATATACACATACTCACTCCTTTGGGCTATCTGGAGGGAGAGAAATAGGAGAATCTTCGAGAACGAGTTCAAAACAATTCAGCAAGTTGGTAGACCACATGAAGACAGACGCGACACAATGGGCCAGTGCAAGGGTCGTTTCATACTTTCGTCAGAATGAGTAGTTTAGGCAAGTTTCGCGAAAAAACGATATTTTATGATCTATGTAAAAATTAAAAAAGAGAAAATTTATGTTGTGAAAAGCCCTTTTTTAAGCGCCGAATTTTGTCTCTCACACACACAAAACACGACAAGTCGATTTTTCGAGAAACGGCTTCCTGCACATGTAGCATGTGAAGATGTACATGCGGATTTTATGTTTCAATTTTTTTAACATTTTTAATGTGCCTAAGATACATTTCAAAATAAAGGGAGCATATAAATCCATGAACCAAAACACCACTCCAGCATGGCATCGCACAAGTGTGAATCCTACCGTTTCCTATATGAATCCTATAAATCGAAGGAGTTCTTATAAGAATCGGGTTCAGATGTAGTTTTGTGCAAAAGTTCACGTGCACAAATAAATTGTGAAGATGTACATGTGAAATGTTTTTTATCAGGATTTTTAACATTTTAAAATATGTATCTAAATAAAGGGGGCATGTGCACTCGGAATATAAGGAGACTTTCCGCATTTATGAACTATCTATTTTAATAAATTTTTACGAGTTAATATGTTTACCACGCTTCCATTCTAAATTGCATGTATACGTTTTTCAATTCAACTACCATGGTAAAGGAAACTAAACAGAAAAGAAATACTTTGTGGAAACCAAACAGAAAATGGCCCAAAATCAACTTGGTATCTTGCCAAGCGCTAGTATGAGTCATAAACCTCCCCTCCTAGTTATAGAGAAATCGGGCGTAAGATGATACTCCTAACTTACAAGTTTGATAAAGTTATTAAAATATTTATATGAAGAGCACTGCATGGTATTGTCCCTCTCAAAGCAATATTGGCTAATAGACATGTGGGAACAGAAGGAGGGTGCCCTATTTGCAATAATGCGGCTGAAGACATACTCCATATGATATTCAAATGCCCCATGGCAAAGGACCTCTGGGAATTGTTAAACCTAACTCAAGTTATTGATGATGCTATGCAGGATCGATCGGGCTCTGTGGTGTTGAAAACCTTGTGTAGACAAGATGATGTGACCTTGCAAGATTTTAACGTTGGACAGAAGGAGGTCTTAGCTATTGGAGCCTGGTACATTTGGTGGATTCGTCGTCAGATAACACATAATGAACCAGTCCCTCCTTTATTAAAATGCAAGATATGTATTCTTTCAATGGCAACAAATACAGCAAAAATTCTTTCCAAACCGACGCCCCCGAGAGAAAAGTGGATTAAACCGGAGGCTAGATTTCTGAAGGTGAATGTTGATGGATCGTTTCACTCTGAATATCATGCAGGATCAACGGGAGCAATTATGAGAGATTGTGAAGGTAAATTTGTTGCAGGCTCCTGTACTTTCTTGGCAAATATTGACTCTGCTGTCACTGCGGAAGCTTATGCTAGGGTCTTAAACTTGCTAGTGAGATGGGATGCAATAATATTATTATGGAGTCAGATTCTTTGGAAACTATCGAAGCTTCTACTGGTGAGAACATTTGGTGGAATGCACCATCGGCTATATATGCGGATTGCGTTGACTATGCTACAAATATTGAAAATGTTCACTACTATTTCTGCCATAGAGAAGCAAATGAAGTTGCTCATGAGTTAGCTAGAGAGTGTTTCTGTAACAAAGTGAATTGTAATTGGGTCGATGAACCCCCTAGTTTTATTCTAGGTAAACTCATAAATGATGTAACGGTGATTTGATCGAAAGGCGGCAAGTTTCTTACGCACTCTTTTCCTTACCAAGGTATCTAAGGGGGCTGGAAGGTTTTTAATTAGGCGGCTTGCTAACCTAATATATTGTTATCATTTCAAAAAAAAAAGTTTGATAAAACTTTCTTTTATCAAAAAAGAATAAGCCCCGCCTGTAAAACGATTTGAGCCAACCTTTGTTTACTTATCAAATAGATCCCCCCGGCCCATTGGTGGACGCCTCGGCTCGTGGCCGCATAACCGGCACCGGAGTTTCCACATGTCCACGGCCAGCATGCACGGCACATACTGCCCGCGGCACCCTCGGACTGAGCACTCCCCCGGGGACAAGAAGCTGCGGTATCCTCCCTGGCGCGGCGTCTCCACGTCGGCGTCGGCGTTGGCGGGAGCACGCCGCCTTGGGTTCCTCAGCCACTCCTGGCACCGCCCGCAGTGCTCTACCTCATCCTCGTCTGCCGGAGCGCGAAACTCGTGATAGCATCGGGCGCAGTAGGCGCTCCGGAATGTGCGCGGCGGCGGCGCTTCCCGCCGAGGCTTCCGGCTGCAAGACGTGTCGGAGGCAGACGGTGGACTGGCGCGGCGCTTCTCGGCCTCCGTGGGCGCGGCCGCGGCCGGTGGTGGTCGGCTGTGATTGCTGGGCTTCTGATCGGCGGAAGGAGGAGGAGCAGGCGGGTGGCGCGCCGAGAGCGCGGCCCAGGCGTCCTGGAGCAGCTTGAAGGCGCCGTCGGCGGCGGCGGAGCGGTTCTTGTCGGGGTGCAGGACGAGGCACAGACGCCGGTACCGTCGCTTGATGTCCTCGCGTGTCACGCCGCGGCAAGCTAAGCCGAGGACAGCGTACCAGTTCCTGCTGCCGGAGCCGGAAGCGGCGGCGTGGACCTCGTAGGCGGCGAGGGCGTGGGCGAGGCTGGAAGGGACTGGCATGCGGCAGAGTGCCTTGGCATCCTGCGCCACCCGGAGCGCGCCGGCGACGTCGCCCGCGAGGAAGCGTTCCTCGGCGAGGCTCTGGAGCTTCTCGGGCGTCGCCTCCCGCGCCTTGTTTCCGCTTCTGGCACCGGTCGCCATGGGAAGCGTCGATCGACGTACGTTGCAGCTAGCGACGATCGATGGCTCGCGCGCGTCGAACATATATGATGGCGGTATACTTTATCCGAACCCGATTTATAGAAGAACATGGATACGATCCGGTGGTAGAATAACGAACGGTGACCAGTTGGCAGTTGCCGACTATACGATATTACGATCGTATCTCCGGCCAGTCGGCATCTAATTGTCATCCTGAGTCCCACTGGCCCATGCATGATGCAATGGGGAGTTCCTAATTTTTTGTGATGTATGGGCTGATTAGGGCATGTACAATGAGTAAAAATGCCCAGAAAAATAAAACGATTTTTGTCTGAAAATTATTGTTTATTTGTACGAGACAAATGCCTAACTAGCCACTTCTCATGTACAAATAAGCACATATACATAACAAAAAAAATTCACATGTGTTTGATCAAAATCTCAATATCTTAACCTAAGAGTGCATTGCAACACGGAGAGGGACTGTACGGAAAACAGAAGCCCTTGGACTGTCATAGTTTATTTTCTCGTTCTTTTAGACACGATAATTTATACTACTCCCAAACGTGTGAATAATGTAAAGTAGTGGAGAGTGGATTTCCCATATTTCTACAATATGGAGAAGAAAAAATGAACCGTAAAAATCGAGCAGCTTGCGCTATATTATAGAAATGATCATACTTACGTCACCATCTTCCCCCTCTCCGGCGTGGCCCCATTGCTATTGCCAACTGAACAACCGACCTCCCCGCCACTGGCGGAGGGTCTTGGAGACCATCCTGGGCCTCAGCCCAGTCTTCCAACATTGAAATGAAGCTATTTGTCATATTAAAATCAGGAAGTATTGGCACATAGATGAAATATTGACTAATCGCCCCGTGCTAGCTCTTTGGACTGAGCAATTGGCCCCTCCTGGTTTTGGCGTCACGCTCCGCCACTGCTCCCCGCCCTGCCCAAAACTTCCCCTCTGCCGGTGCACCACCGTCCCGACCATCACTCTAATTAAGCCTTGTCCCTTCTTGTTCGACGCTGGCAACCCGTACCCCCTAACCCTAAGTTTCTTCCTCATTGTCGCCGTCACCGGCTCCGGCTCAGTAGTCTGTCCTACGCATGGGTGGGCATAAAATATGTACAAAGGTATTGAAATTCAGGGGAAAAGATATCAATCGCAGCCTTGGCCTCGTTGTGTCGCTGGAGCGAAGCTTGGAGCTGGATTGCTGGAGACCTCATGAAGATTAGGTGGGATCCATCGGCGCGAATCTTGGAACAACAATCCAACGGTGAAGGTAATGTTAGATTATTAGGCTATTTCCGTGTGAGATTAATTACCGAAAACAACATGACAGATGCACAAGCATACTTAACCACACACATCAGACTAAGCACATGCATCAGATCTGAACATGGAACAAGTAGCAGTGCAAGGTAGGAGAGGAAAAGCACATACATCGCGACCGGGAAGGTCGCACCAGCAGCAGCACCACCATGGGTATTGTTGATGTCGCCCATGGTGTAGTCGGATCTGTCGATGAAGCAGCCAAACCATCGAAGAAGAGCACGAACAGCAGCGAGCAGTCGCGCCAAGACGATCCCCAAAAACCTTATCGCCCGTCTCCCGGTGCAGGATCTCAACGGACGGGGTTTCGGAGGCCTGCTCTCCCGGACGGCTATGCACGCAGTCGCCGGGATGGGGAAAACTAGAGAGTAGCGCAGCAGAAGGAACTTCTTCATGAGAGATGCAGACTAGAGAGTTCTGGGCGTTGTTAACGTAAGAGACTCCAGATCTGATATGTCTCCTGGTATAGCCTGGGAGGAGAGCCGACCGTGTTGACACGCGTAGGAAGCCAGGGACACGCGGCGAGCATGCACATGTTTAGGCTTCCTTGAGTGTGTCTCGAACTCGAACTCGAGTAACGAAACGTGACGTGCGTGACGAGGCGAGGCGTGGCGGGCGGAGGAGGAGGAGTGCGCGAGGGCTCCTTCTATGCTCACTCACTTGGAAGGACTAGAACATCAGCCCTTATATACTGATATCCCACAAGTATAGGGGATCGTTTGTAGCCTTTTCGATAAGTAAGAGTGTCGAACCCAACGAGGAGCTAAAGGTAGGATAAACATTCTCTAAAGTTCTATCAACCACTGATACAACTCTACGCACACTAAGCGTTTGCAATATCTAGGAAATAAAACTAGAGTGATAACGGGTATGAGAGGTGACTTTGCAGAACAATAAAATACACGGAATAAATGTTAGTGATGCAGCAATAAAACAAACTAAACTAACAGTACCATGAGTGTGGAAAGGCGGTGGTAATAGTGGTGGCTTTGTCCAAGATCAATTAGTGAAGACATTTAGTTCATTGTCTTTGATGTAGTTTTCAATGTGGGAGAGGCTAAATATACAAGCGCTCCACTAATTGGGATTACAAGTACTATATGATTAGATTGTTAGCAAACATCCGTAAATACTAACAATGCATTAAGGTTTCCCCAACCATGGCCTTAAGTTTATGGTCCTCTTACTCACTGATGGCGTGTAGTTGACGTGGGAGTTAGAAATCTTTGTGGTGTAACTTTTCTTCAGATCCCCGGCAACGGCGTCAGAAATTTATGCTTGATACGTGATACGTCCAAAACGTATCTACTTTCCCGAACACTTTTGCTATTGTTTTGCCTCTAATTTGTGTATTTTGGATACAACTAACACGGACTAACGCTGTTTTCAGCAGAATTGCTCTGGTGTCTCGTTTTTGTGCAGAAATCCAACTTTCGGGAAAATCCTCGGAATTTCTTCAGATGGCCCTATTTTACCAAAATATTGACGGAGCCAGAAGGGCAAAGGAGGTGGAGGAGGGCCCCACACCATATGGTGGCGCGGCCCAGGGGGCCCGCGCGGCCCTATGGTGTGGCCCCCTCGGCCGGCCTCCGACGCCCCCTTCGGACTACTTATTGGTTTCGACCTGAAAACGCACGGGGAGAAGTCGAAGTCGCCAGAAACCCTCCAGAACGCCGCCACATCGCGAAACTCCGTCGCGGGAGCCAGAAGTCTCCGTTCGGCACTCCGCCGGGACGGGGAATTGGAGGAGATCTTCACCGCCATCACCGCCAACGCCTCTCCATCAACCAGCAATGTTTCCCCCATCAATGTGTGAGTAATTCCCCCGCTGTAGGCTGAAGGGGATGGTAGGGATTGGATGAGATTGGTCATGTAATAGTCATAAGATTGTTAGGGCATAGTGCCTAGTATCCGTAGATGTCACTTTTATGATATTGTTGCAACTTGTTATGCTTAATGCTTGTCACTAGGGCCCGAGTGCCATGATCTCAGATCTGAACATGTTATTGATTCATGAAGATATTCGTTGTTTATGATCTTACCTATAAGTTGTATACACATGTCGCTGTCCGGAACCAATGGCCCCGAAGTGACAAGAATCGGGACAACCGGAGGGGATGGTAGTGATGTGAGGATCACATGTGTTCACGGAGTGTTAATGCTTTGCTCCGGTACTCTATTAAAAGGAGTACCTTAATATCCAGTAGTTTCCCTAGAGGCCCGGCTGCCACCGGCTGGTAGGACAAAAGATGTTGTGCAAGTTTCTCATTGCGAGCACGTACGACTAAATATGGAACACATGCCTATTGATTGATTAGTACTTGGATACCGTTTTATTATTATCTGCAAATGCCCCTTTGATTGTTACATGAGTTTCTCTCATCCATGCAACGCCCGTTAAATCCGTCCCTGTGCCTACAGTATTTTAATCCCTTTTACTATAATCACTACTGCTGTCTTTATTTCACCGCCTGTTATTTCGCTATTTCCACTGCCATAAAACTGTTACTGATAAACTCTTGCGAGCAAGTCTGTTTCCAGGTGCAGCTGAATTGACAACTCCGCTGTTAAGGCTTACAAGTATTCTTTGTCTCCCCTTGTGTCGAATCAATAAATTGGGTAATACTTCCCTCGAAGACTGTTGCGATCCCCTATACTTGTGGGTCATCAAGACTATTTTCTGGCGCCGTTGCCGGGGATAGCTTTATTTGGAAGTTCACTTGGATTGATATTGTTCGCTGCAAATTCTCCATTATGGGTAAACCTCGCGATACTAAGATCGCCATATTACCATCCACTACAAGAAAAGGTACAACTCTGAGTACCTCTGCTGCTCTTGATTCACCCTCTGTGATTGATAAACTTGTTTCACCGCCACATGCTTCGCGTGCTGGTACTTCTGCTGAATCTGAAAATTCTCATAATATTGATAATGTTTCTGCTGTGCTTGATGATAGTGGTTCATTGGGATCTTTTCTAGATGCTACAATTGCTAAGTCTAGATAAATTGAAAATACTGCTACACCTGTTAATTCACCTGAGTCTGTTGAATATTCTAGTGATGATCTTGATGAAGATTATGTAGAGCTTGATAATGATTTTATTGAAAAATGCAATGCTACTACTGATGCAAGAAAAATTAAAAAGTTGCTTGCAGAACATGCTGTTAGATATAAACCATCTCCTGATCCTAAATTTGCCACATCTCCTATAAACATTAGGGATAAAGATTATGATTTTTCTCTTGATCTATCTCATATAGCTATTGTTGAGAAAACACCCTTTTGTGGTACTGAAAAAGAAAGTGCTGTTGAACACTTGACTGAGTTATCTACTCTTAGTGGCGTGTTTTCTGATGATGTCAAGATGCGTACTTATTTTGTCGCTAAATTTTTCCTTTCTCATTAAAGGATGATGCTAAAACTTGGTATAATAATTTGCCTCCTGGTTCTATTAAAAGTCCAACCGACTTGCGTGATGTTTTCTTTCGAAAATACTTTCCTGCTAGTGCTCAACATGCTGCTTTGCAGAGAATTTATAATTTTGACCAGGAAGATGGAGAGAAATTGCCTGAGGCTTGGGCTAGATTTTGTTCTCTTATTAGAGCTCAGCCTGACCATGATTTAGAAAAGCATGATTTACTTGATATATTTTATAGTGGACTAACTATTGAGTCTAGGGCATACCTGGATAGTTGTGCTGGTTGTGTTTTCAGGAAAAGAACTCCAGACGACGCTGAAGAATTATTGGCTAAAATAGGCCGGAATCATGATGATTGGTCTACACCTGAACCAACCCCGACACCGATAGTGAAGAAGAGGGGTATGATTAAATTGAATGATGAAGATATGAGGGAAGCCAAGAAGTCTCTTAAGGAGAAGGGTATTAAACCTGAAGATGTGAAGAATTTACCTCCTATAGAAGATATATGTGAGACAATTCCCCCTTCATCCATGATTGAGGTACACTCGCTTCAACACTTTACTAGGGAAGATATTCCGTATTCAAAATCTCCTGCTCAATGCTTAGATGAATTTGATAATTATATTGTTAAGCAAGAAAACTTTAATATGAGAGTAGAGAATCATTTAATGGAAAATTCCCAAGCTATTAGTGAATTGCATGGTATTGTGGAGAGAACCTCCAATGATGTTAAGATACTTGTTAAACATTTTCAAATGGTTCAAACTCAAATTGATCAACTTACTAAAGTGCAAAATGACTTGTTGGGAAATAATTCTAAAGAAAAACATGCTTGTGAAGTAACAACTAGAGGTGGTGTTTCTACCCAGGATCCTCTATATCCTGAAGGGCATCCTAAAAGAATTGAACAAGATTCTCAACTAATTAAAACTAGTGCTCCATCTAAGAAAAAGAAAAAGAAACATAAGAATGTTGTAGAATCCTCTGAACCTGTTAATGATCCTAATAGTATTTCTATTTCTGATGCTGAAACTGAAAGTGGTAATGAACATGAGGAAGATAATGATAAGAATGATACTCCTGATAAAGAAGAAATTGAAAAAGAACCGAAAAGCATGCTAAAAATAAAAAGTACACTAAAGAAGATTTTATTACAAAGAAACATGGTAATGAAAGAGAACCTTGGGTTCAAAAGCAAATGCCTTTTCCTGCTAAGAAACTTAAATCAAAGGAAGAGGAACATTATAATAAATTTTGTGATTGGATGAAACCTTTATTTCTGCAAATCCCTTTGACTGATGCTATTAAATTGCCTCCTTATTCAAAGTATATGAAAGATATTGTTACTAACAAAAGGAAAATCCCCAATGAGGAAATTTCAACTATGCTTGCTAATTACTCCTTCAATGGTAAGATTCCAAAGAAGTTGGGCGACCCAGGTATACCGACTATTCCTTGTTCCATTAAGAATAATTATGTTAGAACTGCTCTATGTGATTTGGGAGCAGGTGTTAGTGTAATGCCTTTTTCTCTTTATAAGAGACTTGATTTAGATAAATTAATACCAACTGATATATCTTTGCAAATGGCTGATAAATCTACTGCTATTCCTGTTGGTTTATGTGAAAATGTTCCTGTTCAAGTTACTCAGCATTGCTTGATATTAACTGATTTCGTTGTGTTGGAAATGCCCGAAGATGATAATATGTCCATTATTCTTGGAAGACCCTTTCTTAATACTGCAGGGGCTGTTATTGATTGCAATAAAGGCATGGTTACTTTCAATGTTGATGATAAGGAACACACTGTTTATTTTCCCAAGAGGATTGATAAAGTATGTGGAGTCAATACAATTTTTAATGTGAAAACTATCAAAGTGGGATCCATTGATTGTCCTATATATGAGCCTAAAGAAGAATATCAAACTCTTGTGATTGGATCCATATCAATTCAATATAAGGTAACATGATTGATTTGAGGTTTATTTCTTCTTATGTCATATAAAATTTATTTGGTAGCAAGACTTGATCAACCTTGTTAACAAGTATATTTTATTGCATAAAAGAGCTAAACAACACTTCTCTCTTTCTTTCTCCTTCCACCTATTTTACTTGCTGTAGCACTTTTGTTTTGCAATATGCCTTAGTCATTTAAGATTTTAGAAATCATTTTCCTGCGCAGTAATCATTAATTTAATACCCAGAAATGTGCATTTTTCAAAGTTCTCTAAAAATTACAAAAATTACACCGTTGGTCCTATTTTTCGACGAGGCACCTGGAGCACCAGAGGATGACCTGTGGGGCACCAGGGGGTGCCACACCATAGGCCGCGCGGCCAGCAAGGGGGCCGCGCCACCTTATGGTGTGGGCCACCCCTTGCCCCACTTCCTCATCTCTTTCTCCCAGCACCTTCTCTCTCCCGAAAAAGCTCGTACCAAGTTTCTCTCACTCGTGTTTCTGCTCAAGAACTCGCGATTTTTCGATCTCCTTGCTCAGCCCAGATTTCTGTCTGAAATTTGGCACATTTACTCCTTGGTATGTGACTCCTTTGATTGTCCAATTAGAATTTCATTTGGTTGAGTATATCTTGAATATTTTGCTGCTGTAGATAACATGTTTAGTGAGCTTGCATGCTTGTTCTAAGTGGAAGAAATTAGTTTTGATGCATGTTTAGTACTCTAGCAAGTTCCTATAGTAGTTCCCTTCAATTACATGCCTTGAAATCAAATTTTATAATGATTGTTGAAAATTTCAGAAAATGGAAGGAGGTGTGCCCCAATTGAACCAAGAAGAGTTGGAGGTACAGCACGTTATGAGAGTCCATCGTGAAGAGGGAGTATACCCCTCTTATTACCCATGCACGGACTTTATGCGGAATGCAGGAATCCTGCAAGATGTGCAAACACTAATTTCCAATGCAGGATTGGGAAATTTTGCTGTTGGTGAACCTCACCAATATGCTAAACTAACGGTGTCGGTTGTGCAGGATTTCGAATTTCACCGGTCTCGAACTGACCCCATGGTCCGGTATAAAATTTATAACAAAACTATTGACTTGCCTTTCAGTGATTTTTGCACAGCGATTAGAGTGCCGCAGTGGGGATCCTGCGAGAAGATCAGGGGAACACCGCGAGAGCTCTCAGATCTTTATACAAGGATTTGTAATGGGAGGAGCCTCTCCAATGATGGTGGTAAGATTAGTAGCATTCAACATCCAGCCATCCGCTACTTTGCCTATTTCATTACAAAGTGCGTTCTTGCAAGAAGGACTGGAGGTAAATTATCTGTCCCAGACTTGGCTTTCTTAGCTGCTGCTTTGCAACAGGATAGGACTTATAATTTGGGTGCTTTAATAGCTTGTAGACTTGCTACTAACCGTGAGAAAGGAGGAATTTGTGGAGGTCTTATCGCCTCTCGCTTATTAGCTATGCATGGTGTAGGACCTCACCATTTAGATATTCCGCTTTCTATAGAGAAACTTGATGTTGTCTCCATGATCAGACATGAGTTTATTTCAGATGCATCTAATTTGAACAACCTGCATTATAGGATAACTTTGTATAAGAAAAGTTGGAGTATAACTAAGAAAATTGAAAAATTAGTACGCTTGCCTGCACCTGCTTTGTTTAACCTTGATGCCAGGGACGGGTGGTCGATCACAGAAAATGAGCTAAACGCATACATAGAAAGAGAAAGCCGTCGTGCGAG
Source organism: Lolium multiflorum (assembly GCA_030979885.1). Taxonomy (NCBI): domain Eukaryota; kingdom Viridiplantae; phylum Streptophyta; class Magnoliopsida; order Poales; family Poaceae; genus Lolium; species Lolium multiflorum. The sequence goes on from CM061750.1 coordinate 34,885,726, forward strand.
GGAAGATGTGGAGGAGACCGAGGAGCATCCCGACTCTTCATCCGATGCAGCAAGCTCCTCATATCAACATCATGGTCATGTGGAGCCTCCACGATATTCTTCTGCACAGGGGCCCTATTACCACTCCATGTATGATCCACCGGCGTGGAACTCCGACCCTCGTTGGGAATGAACTCCACTTAGGCCAAAAGCCTAAGCTTGGGGGAGGTATACCGGCATCACTCATTCTTTGCATATTATGGTTGCTGGATACTTGTACATACTTGTTTAGTCTCTAGAGTGGTTTTCTAATGAGAGGGAGATGATATTTGGGGAAGTGCTGTCCAAAAACAGATTCTGTGCTGTTACCAAAAAATTTCGTACGCACAGCCAGAACGTTATTTTGAGTTGCCAATTTTTGAGCATGTTCCCCAGGTTGTTATCTAACTTTCATTAGTTGAACACTTTTTGGTCTGAGCAATGGAAGATTTTTGTTATTTTCGATTTCTGTACTGCTGTCAGGATTTGGCAGATTTCTGTCATCCTGCTTTTCTGTGTTTCTGTTTGCATTCTTTTGTTTTCACTTTGTTTCTTTCCTAAAACACAAAAAGACCAAAAATATTTCTGTTGTTTCTCTTCACCATTTGTTTATTTGGTTCCTTGCTCTTAGTTTGCTTTATTTGCTATCGTTAGTTTGCTATAAGAAAACCCAAAAAGATTTTGCTTTGTTTGCTTGTTTTCTTTCGTGCTTGTTTCTAATTCGAAAACACCAAAAATATTTGCTGTTCTTCTTTGGTTTGTAAAGTTCATCATGAGTTCAATGGTCTTCGGTGGCTGGAGCGTGGTTTTCATTTCATATTATCCAAGCTACACAAGTGAAAAAGCAATAATGACGATCTACGACAATCTGATTGTGGTGAGAGGCTGGTATGAACTCTATTTGCTTTCATTTTTGTACATATACTCATCCATATGAGCATGCTTAGTTGGTTCATGTGAGGTATATGTTATTTGAGAAAGTCTAGTAGCTCATGATCTCTCATGTTTAGTTCCAACTTATTAATATGAGTAGCATGTCATGGATGTTTGCTTGCATTGTTTTATTCATAAGTAAGTATGGCATTGTGGTATCCTCCTCTGAATAATTCATTTATATCGACTTGGCACATGCTCGCGCATGCATATGACTAAACAAAAAGTCAATTAAGCCTCGATAATTTATATTGCTTCAGAGTTCTTGTATCACTTTTATGCCTCCGTTAATTTATTTTGCCGCAAGCATGATTATGACAGTTACTGCTCTCTTGATTTGTCGCTCCCTAGTCTTTTGCTAGCCTTCACTTGTACTGAGCGGGATCACCGCTCGTGCTTCCAAACACCTGAAAACCAAGTTGTTCCAAAAGTGTCCACCATAAATACCTATGCATGGCATTTCAAACCATTCCAAGTAAATTCTCATGCGCTACCTTACGTCCAAAACGTATCTACTTTCCCGAACACGTTGCTATTGTTTTGCCTCTAATTTGTGTATTTTGGATACAACTAACACGGACTAACGCTGTTTTCAGCAGAATTGCTCTGGTGTCTCGTTTTTATGCAGAAATCCAACTTTCGGGAAAATCCTCGAAATTTCTTCAGATGGCCCTATTTTACCAAAATATTGACGGAGCCAGAAGGGCAAAGGAGGTGGAGGCCGAGGGCCCCACACCATATGGCGGCGCGGCCCAGGGGGCCGCGCGGCCCTATGGTGTGGCCCCCTCGGCTGGCCTCCGACGCCCCCTTTGGACTACTTATCGGGTTCGACCTAAAAACGCACGGAGAGAAGTCGAAGTCGCCAGAAACCCTCCAACGCCGCCACATCGCGAAACTCCGTCGCGGGAGCCAAGTCTCCGTTCTGGCACTCCGCCGGGACGGGGAATTGGAGGAGATCTTCACCGCCATCACCGCCAACGCCTCTCCATCGACCAGCCATGTTTCCCCATCCATGTGTGAGTAATTCCCCCGCTGTAGGCTGAAGGGGATGGTAGGGATTGGATGAGATTGGTCATGTAATATTCATAAGATTGTTAGGGCATAGTGCCTAGTATCCGTAGATGTCACTTTTATGATATTGTTGCAACTTGTTATGCTTAATGCTTGTCACTAGGGCCCGAGTGCCATGATCTCAGATCTGAACATGTTATTGATTCATGAAGATATTCGTTGTTTATGATCTTATCTGCAAGTTGTATACACATGTCGCTGTCCGGAACCAATGGCCCCGAAGTGACAGAAATCGGGACAACCGGAGGGGATGGTAGTGATGTGAGGATCACATGTGTTCACGGAGTGTTAATGCTTTGCTCCGGTACTCTATTAAAAGGAGTACCTTAATATCCAGTAGTTTCCCTAGAGGCCCGGCTGCCACCGGCTGGTAGGACAGAAGATGTTGTGCAAGTTTCTCATTGCGAGCACGTACGACTAAATATGGAACACATGCCTATTGATTGATTAGTACTTGGATACCGTTTTATTATTATCTGCAAATGCCCATGCTTTGATTGTTACATGAGTTTCTCTCATCCATGCAACGCCGTTAAATCCGTCCCTGTGCCTACAGTATTTTAATCCTGCTGTTTACTATAATCACTACTGCTGTCTTTATTTCATCGCCTGTTATTTCACTATTTCCACTGCCATAAAACTACTCTGATAAACTCTTGCGAGCAAGTCTGTTTCCAGGTGCAGCTGAATTGACAACTCCTGTTAAGGCTTACAAGTATTCTTTGTCTCCCCTTGTGTCGAATCAATAAATTGGGTAATACTTCCCTCGAAGACTGTTGCGATCCCCTATACTTGTGGGTCATCAAGACTATTTTCTGGCGCCGTTGCCGGGGAGCATAGCTTTATTTGGAAGTTCACTTGGATTGATATTGTTCGCTGCAAATTCTCCATTATGGGTAAACCTCGCGATACTAAGATCGCCATATTACCATCCACTACAAGAAAAGGTACAACTCTGAGTACCTCTGCTGCTCTTGATTCACCCTCTGTGATTGATAAACTTGTTTCACCGCCACATGCTTCGCGTGCTGGTACTTCTGCTGAATCTGAAAATTCTCATAATATTGATAATGTTTCTGCTGTGCTTGATGATAGTGGTTCATTGGGATCTTTTCTAGATGCTACAATTGCTAAGTCTAGACAAATTGAAAATACTGAAACTCCTAATGAAAATGCTGCTACACCTGTTAATTCACCTGAACTTGATTATTCTAGTGATGATCTTGATGAAGATTATGTAGAGCTTGATGATGATTTTATTGAAAAATGCAATGCTACTACTGATGCAAGAAAAATTAAAAAGTTGCTTGCAGAACATGCTGTTAGATATAAACCATCTCCTGATCCTAAATTTGCCACATCTCCTATAAACATTAGGGATAAAGATTATGATTTTTCTCTTGATCTATCTCATATAGCTATTGTTGAGAAAACACCCTTTTGTGGTACTGAAAAAGAAAGTGCTGTTGAACACATGACTGAGTTATCTACTCTTAGTGGCTTGTTTTCTGATATTAAGATGCGTACTTATTTTGTCGCTAAAATTTTTCCTTTCTCATTAAAGGATGATGCTAAAACTTGGTATAATAATTTGCCTCCTGGTTCTATTAAAAGTCCAAAAGAATTGCTTGATGTTTTCTTCCGTAAATACTTTCCTGCTAGTGCTCAACATGCTGCTTTGCAGAGAATTTATAATTTTGACCAGGAAGATGGAGAGAAATTGCCGAGGCTTGGGCTAGATTTTGTTCTCTTATTAGAGCTCAGCCTGACCATGATTTAGAAAAGCATGATTTACTTGATATATTTTATAGTGGACTAACTATTGAGTCTAGGGCATACCTGGATAGTTGTGCTGGTTGTGTTTTCAGGAAAAGAACTCCAGACGACGCTGAAGAATTATTGGCTAAAATAGGCCGGAATCATGATGATTGGTCTACACCTGAACCAACCCCGACACCGATAGTGAAGAAGAGGGGTATGATTAAATTGAATGATGAAGATATGAGGGAAGCCAAGAAGTCTCTTAAGGAGAAGGGTATTAAACCTGAAGATGTGAAGAATTTACCTCCTATAGAAGATATATGTGAGACAATTCCCCCTTCATCCATGATTGAGGTACACTCGCTTCAACACTTTACTAGGGAAGATATTCCGTATTCAAAATCTCCTGCTCAATGCTTAGATGAATTCGATAATTATATTGTTAAGCAAGAAAACTTTAATATGAGAGTAGAGAATCATTTAATGGAAAATTCTCGAGCTATTAGTGAATTGCATGGTATTGTGGAGAGAACCTCCAATGATGTTAAAATACTTGTTAAACATTTTCAAATGGTTCAAACTCAAATTGATCAACTTACTAAAGTGCAAAATGACTTGTTGGGAAATAATTCTAAAGAAAAACATGCTTGTGAAGTAACAACTAGAGGTGGTGTTTCTACCCAGGATCCTCTATATCCTGAAGGGCACCCCAAAAGAGTTGAACAAGATTCTCAATTAATTAAAACTAGTGCTCCATCTAAGAAAAAGAAAAAGAAACATAAGAATGTTGTAGAATCCTCTGAACCTGTTAATGATCCTAATAGTATTTCTATTTCTGATGCTGAAACTGAAAGTGGTAATGAACATGAGGAAGATAATGATAAGAATGATACTCCTGATAAAGAAGAAGTTGAAAAAGAACCTGAAAAGCATGCTAAAAATAAAAAGTACACTAAAGAAGATTTTATTACAAAGAAACATGGTAATGAAAGAGAACCTTGGGTTCAAAAGCAAATGCCTTTTCCTGCTAAGAAACTTAAATCAAAGGAGGAGGAACATTATAATAAATTTTGTGATTGGATGAAACCTTTATTTTTGCAAATTCCTTTGACTGATGCTATTAAATTGCCTCCTTATTCAAAGTATATGAAAGATATTGTTACTAACAAAAGGAAAGTCCCCAATGAGGAAATTTCAACTATGCTTGCTAATTACTCCTTCAATGGTAAGATTCCAAAGAAGTTGGGCGACCCAGGTATACCGACTATTCCTTGTTCCATCAAGAATAATTATGTTAGAACTGCTCTATGTGATTTGGGAGCAGGTGTTAGTGTAATGCCTTTTTCTCTTTATAAGAGACTTGATTTAGATAAATTGATACCAACTGATATATCTTTGCAAATGGCTGATAAATCTACTGCTATTCCTGTTGGTTTATGTGAAAATGTTCCTGTTCAAGTTACTCAGCATTGCTTGATATTAACTGATTTCGTTGTGTTGGAAATGCCTGAAGATGATAATATGTCCATTATTCTTGGAAGACCCTTTCTTAATACTGCAGGGGCTGTTATTGATTGCAATAAAGGCATGGTTACTTTCAATGTTGATGATAAGGAACACACTGTTTATTTTCCCAAGAGGATTGATAAAGTATGTGGAGTCAATACAATTTTTAATGTGAAAACTATCAAAGTGGGATCCATTGATTGTCCTATATATGAGCCTAAAGAAGAATATCAAACTCTTGTGATTGGATCCATATCAATTCAATATAAGGTAACATGATTGATTTGAGGTTTATTTCTTCTTATGTCATATAAAATTTATTTGGTAGCAAGACTTGATCAACCTTGTTAACAAGTATATTTTATTGCATAAAAGAGCTAAACAACATTTCTTTCTTTCTTTCTCCCTTCACCTATTTTACTTGCTGTAGCACTTTTGTTTTGCAATATGCTTTAGTCATTTAAGATTTTAGAAATCATTTTCCTGCGCAGTAATCATTAATTTAATACCCAGAAATGTGCATTTTTCAAAGTTCTCTAAAAATTACAAAAATTACACCGTTGGTCCTATTTTTCGACGAGGCACCTGGGAGCACCAGAGGATGACCTGTGGGGCACCAGGGGGTGCCACACCATAGGCGGCGCGGCCAGCAAGGGGGCCGCGCCACCATGTGGTGTGGGCCACCCCTTGCCCCACTTCACCATCTCTTCCTCCCAGCACCTTCTCTCTCCCGAAAAAGCTCGTACCAAGTTTCTCTCACTCGCGTTTCTGCTCAAGAACTCGCGATTTTTCGATCTCCTTGCTCAGCCCAGATTTCTGTCTGAAATTTGGCACATTTACTCCTTGGTATGTGACTCCTTTGATTGTCCAATTAGAATTTCATTTGGTTGATTATATCTTGAATATTTTGCTGCTGTAGATAACATGTTTAGTGGGCTTGCATGCTTGTTCTAAGTGGAAGAAATTAGTTTTGATGCATGTTTAGTACTCTAGCAAGTTCCTATAGTAGTTCCCTTCAATTACACACCTTGAAATCAAATTTTATAATGATTGTTGAAAATTTCAGAAGGGGAAGATGAAGAAATTCAAGTTTGGAGAGTTGTTCAAGAAAGCAACAACCAGCACCGGTAGGCCCTCAAGGGCGTCTACTCAAATTAGGCGATCCTACAATGAGGATGTCATCGCGCCTAGCTTCGCGCCCGAGGAGGACCATGGGGCTCCTAATGCTTCATCCTTCCCTTGTTATGAGTTTCTGACCAATGCAGGGATATTGGATGACTTCTTCACCCTTGTCAAAAGGACACGGATGTCGCCTAGAGGGGGGTGAATAGGCGATTTAAAACTTTTACGAGATGGGCTTAACAAATGCGGAATAAAACTAGCGTTTACTTTGTCAAGCCCAAAGCCTATATACTATTGTTCACCTATGTGCACAAACAACTTATTCTAAGCAATACAAGCAACTATGTGATAGCAAGATATACAAACTTATGCTAAGCAATACAAGCAACTATGTGATAGCAAGATATATAACTTCAAGCACGATGGCTATCACAAGGTAAAGTGCATAAGTAAAGAGCTCGGGTATAGAGATAACCGAGGCACGCGGGAGACGATGATTTATCCCGGAGTTCACACTCTTGCGAGTGCTAATCTCCGGTGGAGAGGTGCGGTTGCTTAGTGCTCCCGAACGCCACAAGAGGCTCACCTTGAGGTGTGGTTGCTCGATGCACACCAACGCCACAAAGGCCTCACCCCAAGATGCGGTACTCACACCACAAACCGAACGCCACGAAGGCGCCTCACCTAAATCTCCGGTGACCCTCGCCACAAAGGCCTAGGTCACGGTTCCACTAAGGGATTTCCTTCGAGGCGGAAACCGGGCCTTACACAAAGGTTGGGGCACACATCCACAACTTAATCGGAGGCTCCCAACAAATCGCCACAAAGGCCTCAAATCCGTCTAGGGTTCCAAGAACCCAAGAGTAACAACTTTCTTGCTTTCACTTCCACGAATCACCGTGGAGAACTCAAACCGATGCACCAAATGCAATGGCAAGAACACCACAAAGATGCTCAAGTACTTCTCTCTCAAATTCCAACAAAGCTACAAAAGCTATTGGGGGAATAAGAGAGGAAGAACAAAGGAATTCACAAAGAACACCAAGATCAAGATCTAGAGAGTTCCACTCACAAAGAGATGGATTTGATTGGTAGAAGTGTAGATCTAGATCTCCTCTCTCTTTTCCCTCAAATGGGGGCAAGAATCATGGAGGGATAGAGAGATAGGGCAAGCTTCTCAAGAACAACAATGGAGGAGAGAGAGAGTAGGAGAAGCAACAGCCCAAGGAGGAAGAAGGGGGGTATTTATACCCCCCAAGAAAATCGAGCCGTTGGGCAAAACCAGGGCCGGATAATCCGGCCTAAGTAAGGGCCGGATTATCCGGCCTCTGGGACAAAACCTGGTCAAAATCCGGCCAAATATCCGCCCCCTATCCAGAGCTGCTTTTCGTTTGGTCCTTAGTCAATTTCGGGGGGCCGGATATTTCCGAAATATCCGGCCCGTATATTTCCGAAATATCCGGCCAAAGCAAACTGCAGAAACACCAAAACTAAAACGGGCATAACTTTTGCATCCGGACTCCGATTTCGATGATCTTGGGCTCGTTGAAATCACAACAACGAGCTCTACAACAATATGCATAGAAACATCATAGTCCAGCAAAGGAGGATAGAAACAAATGATGAAAGGTTTGACCTATCTCAAAGAGACATACCGGTAAAACCTTCAATCTTGAAAATGCAACAAGTTGTCTATGCAAAAACCATTCTCAATGAACTAGAGCTTGTCATGAGAATAAGCACAAGCTCTAAAACATCACATGGATAAGGTCCAAATAACGCCAATAAAGATGATGAACCAAACTCGAAAACGCAACAGGTGATCTATGCGAAATCCGTTTTCGATGAACTAGAGCTTGTCATGAGAATAAGCACAAGCTCTAAAACATCACATGGATAAGGTCCAAATAACAACCAAGAAAGATGATGCAAGGATGCAAAGGTTTGAGCTCTCTCCGAACGATACGATCGAGTTACTCACTCGAGAGCCCTCTTGATAGTACGGCAACTAAACTATAAACCGGTCTCCAACTACACTATGAGACCGGTGAGAAAGAAACCCTATCAAGAGCAAACCTTATACTTGCGCATTCCACTTGAGCTTGATGACGACGATCTTGACCTCAACAAGATGGAACGCCTTTCTTGCTTGTGTTTGCTTGACGAAGTCTTGAGGATTGCTCCCCCATAATCAACCATGGGAGAGCTTCTTCTTCGGCGCATCTTCACATAACCATGACCACCATGTGGATTGCTCCCCCATAATCCACCATGGGAGAGCTTCTTCTTCGGCGCATCTTCACATATCCATGATCACCATATGGATGGCAAGACTCAAGCAAAGGACCTCTTCGAGATGGCTCATCTTGAACTTGCACTCCATTTCTTCATTCTTCATCATGTTGATGTCTTGAAGTAACTCTAGGGCTCACTTCATCTTCATCTTCAAGACATACTTGACACTTGATATCCTTCATCAATTTCTTCTTATTGCAACCTTGAAGCCAACATATGGTTCAAGAATTGCCTATGGACAACTCCTACAAATATAACTCAATGCAAACATTAGTCCATAGGGATTGTCATTAATTACCAAAACCACACATGGGGGCTCCATGCACTTTCAATCTCCCCCATTTTGGTAATTGATGACAATCTCTTTGAGAGGGTTTATATAAGGAATTTAAGTAACAAATAAGTTGAATCTATAGAGCAAACTCCCCCATAATATATGCATGTGTGAATGATCTTGACTTTCATTGCATATATTGGCATTCAAAGCCTAGTGGAGTTTCCTCTAAATATTCAACTATGCAAAGCAACAAGATGCAATGCAATAAAGGCACATGCTTAAGCACAAAGCAAAGACATAACCAAATTCCCTTAAACCCTCCAAACTTCTCCCCCATTGGCACCAATTGCCGAAATGGGTGAAAAATTTAGAAGGCCAATATAGTGAGAGTTCCTCCATAGCGTGTGCATTTCTCATAATTTGAGTGGAATCAAATGCACATATCCAATTACGAATATTCGGAAGGAGTCACACCATAGATAGGATCAAAGATTGCAAAAAGATAACAAAGTCAAGAAGCTTCAACAAATGAAGCAAGCAACCAAATGAACCACAAAGAAGATACCAAAAGAAAGAAAGATATTATGATAAGATCAAGAAGATTGCTCTAAATAATATGAGGAAGCTCCCCAAGGTTTGTGCACAAAACAAGACAATTTGCATTGGAGTATAAAGTGCACAAACATGGAATCATCACTCCCATAATATCATTCAAAAACAAAATATACCAAGTGAATCAAACTCTAATGATCACCAAAAGATAGTGCTCTAAATTAAATGAGGAAGCTCCCCAAGGTACATGCATAAATTAAAATGTTGTATTTGAATACAATATGCATAACATGGAATCCTCACTCCCTCATTACCATTTAAAACACAAACATTTGCAATAGATCATAGATAGAAAATTAAGCTTAACACTTGCAACAAACAAATGGTTGAGCAACAAGTAGGAGGCACCATAATAAAAGGCTCAACCAAGAGGATATGTGAAAGGCATGATAAAGCATATTATAAGACTATTGCAAGGATGAGCAAAAAGCATCATCATAGTCTTCAATGAATTATATTGCTTAGCATGACCAATCAACATGCAATAAATAAATAAGATATCAAAAGGAGATGTATCATCTCTTATGTGTATAAGTTTCTCTAAGTGAGCAATATCACAAAGATATTTATCCACAAAGAAACATGTACACACAAAATGGATACTCAAGAAATATAGTATGATATCCCAAAATGAAGTCATGCAATATACCAATAAGAATTTTTGCTTAATGGCATGGCCAAAGGCTCAATTTTGTCTTATTGTACATTCATGAACTTCAACCACAAACATCTAAAATACATCACAAATATCAACAAGGGATAGAAGATAGTTGGGATGCATTTGAGAAAGGCAACAAGTATCACAAACGAGGATACTAAAAGAAATAACTCAATTTGCACTTTAATCGATATTGCACATGTGAGAGGCTTGAGGAATTGATATGCAATAAAATTGCTAGATAGGCATAGATGGGATGGGTGAATCATGAGCATGATTTTATATACTTCCCAACATATGTACTCATCTCAAATTACTCACATTTGCAATAAAGAGGTTTCGTTAAGACTTTTGCAAGAAGCACAATATTTGCAAATCAAGAGATTCATGCCAAGATGCAACCATAAGGTTGGATACAAGAAAAGTATGCATGAGAAGATACTTGTTACCAAGATAGCATTGGTGTGGATGTAGTAGATATGTGTTCGTTGACCATCCTAGCTTGCCTCAAGTTACCATTGAGTCACCACTTCTCCCCAAGAGTGAGACAAGCATCCAATGCATATCCATTGTACCTAACACAAAGGTAAGTACAAAAAGGTCCCCAAACTAATTGGGTCCGAAGTAGTTAGACACACTACAACATATAGGACAAACTCCACAATTCTATGTGCATATAGATATGAAATTGAATTTCATGCACATCTTAGCCAAATTAGGATTTGATGGAGTTTACCCTATATATTGGATCAAAGAAAGTGACACATGCCATAAGATATACATATATTAAATATGCATGCACAATACTTTCAAGGACCAAAGGAAGATACAATTTGGACAAAACACCAAATAAACCAAGAGACAATGGTTGTCCAAATTATATCAAAGAATCAAATCAACACAAGATTGACTCCAAAGACTTATCTCATTATAAGAAGCTAATTAAACCTAAGCACAAAGGAATGAGATAACCAACTCCCAAGAGAGCAAGGTTCCAACAAATAAACCAAACCCTCGACACTTTTTATGATGGCACAAAGTACCAAAAAGAAAATTTATGACTCCCAAAACCAAATTTTTGATAAAGATCAAGAGATGTTAAGCATTCTAACAAATATAGGAGAGCTCCCCCAAGATTAGTGCATTATCTAGGATTTTGCATATGAATACTAAATGCACAAAACTAGGATCATCACGCTACCTAAATCTACTAAAATGCTAAGAAAGTTTGAATAGACAAATTAGATCCATAAGATGCAAGGAAGACACATGGGAGTCAAAGCACAACACATTCATGGCAATAAATAAGGCAATATAAATACAAGAGCCAATGTAGATATGATCAATAAATATCTACCTCATAATTGATTACCAATTGTCCTAGGACAAGAGGTATTAGGAAATATTTCCCGGTGGTAGTTTGTAAGTATACATAAGATCATATTTACAACGAACAAAGCATATGGTAAAAGATAAGAGTTAACCATCATGCAAAGATAGTTTCTTGATAGCTTCATTTAGTCATACCAACATGCAAGACAATTAATAGTATTCATACCAACATGCAAAGCAATTAATAGTATTCATACCAACATGCAAAGCAATTAATAGTATTCATACCAACATGCAAAGCAATTAATAGTATGACTTGAAGCACATGGTTTTCCAAAAATGTATTGAGGGACACGTTGTGAAAAACCATGCCAAGAAGAACTTTCACAAATAAGATCCACAAAGATATTAGCAATGAAGCCATTTAAGCAAATTGGAGCTTGTTTGAGCAAACATGCCACATAGGAGAGAGATAATTTACGGTATCAAATCTATGTGACACAACCTCAAATGTTCACATTTTCTAGGCTTGTAATATGCACAAAGCTTATTACTCCCCCATAATGTGATAAGGAATTTATTTTCACAAGAGGCAAATAAGATCCAACTAGAGATATTAATGGACATTGGAATTTGAATTTCTCATGAAGATGACATATCACATAGAGACTAGATAATCTTGCAATATCAATTCTAAGTGATATTCCTCATGTACACACATTGTTAGGATCATGAAATTCCCAAAGGAATATCACTCCCCCAAAATGGGATAGTCCATTAATCGCTCATAAGAGCCATATAAGATACAACAAGATGCAAAGAGGCTCCAACACAAACACAAATACATGGTGTGCAACCCAACATGCATAGACTTGATTTCTCAAGCAAAACTATTAGGAAGCACAACATATACAAACACATGTTAGGAACAAAACTAACACATGCAAAGGGGCGAGTAACTTTCAATATAAATGAGTTGAGAACATGTTACCGCAAGGAGGAACATTGGATATATGATAGTAGCAAGATAATCAAAAGACTTGGCTTGATATAATATAAATGATGAAGATCCCTTAATTCTTCATGATGTAGCCAAGTCTCCAATGCCCTCCAACAAGCACCTATTGATCAAATTTTGGATTGTTGGTCCCCAACTAAGTTGGGTCCTAAGAGGTTAGTCACAATAGGCTTGGCAACCCAAATGGTTCTTTTCTTGACACCACTTTGAGCACCAACAAATTTGGCAAACACATTGCCACCCTCATCCTTACGAAGAGAATAAACATCATCAATGGTGATAGAGTTGGATGAGGTACCAATAGTGCACAAGGAGGAGATGTGGCCCTTCTCACGGCATATGTAGCAAGTTCTTTTCTTCTCCTTCTTCTCACTAGGTTTCTCCACAATGGGAGCATTGGCTTGTTTCTTCTTGGGAAGTGGCATTTCTTCAACTTGAGGTTGAATATGAGTTTGAGCTTGGGGCCGCTTCCCTTTTTGCTTCTTCTTCAAAGGGCAAGATCTAACATGGTGCCCTTCAATATTGCACTTGAAGCAAACAATCTTGGCCGGGTCTTTGACTTGTACTTGGCCCTTCTTCTTGTTGTTGTTCTTGGACTTGTTCTTGTTGTTGGATTTGAATCCAAGTCCACTCTTGTCATTGGGGGATTGTTGCATACTCAACATCATGTCAAGTTTGCATTTCCCTTCATGACCCTTTACCAAGTCATTCTTCAAAGAAGTGACTTGGGCCTTGAGCTCTTTGATTTCCTCTACATGGTTAGTAACAACACAAGTACTAGAGGAAGTAGAATCTTCATTGTTAGAGCAACAAGGCAAGGAAGATAATTCATCACAAGATTTAGCAATATTATGAGTGGATGAATTACTAGGACTAGCACATGGCAATATAGCATTTTGAGTAGTAGTGCTAGTATCCACATGAGGCTCACAAGGTGTTGCCTTAGATATGATAGCCTCATGAGCTAACTTTAGCCTATCATGAGAGGCTAGAAGATCCTCATGGGAGCTAGAAAGCTTTCCATGATTTTCTTCCAATTTCCCATAATTGCAAGTTAGCAATTCAAGTTGAGCCCTTAGCTCAACATTCTCCTTCAAGATAGATGCTTCACAAAGAGTAGAGTTAGTAGCACAAGCATCATCACAAGACATATTAAGAAGAGTGGGTAACATATCATGCTCTTTTAAATAAGAAGCTTGGAGTTGCTCATGTGACTTGGTGAGGATAGAGTGTTCGCTCTCCAAGGCCTTGTGGGCCTTGTCTAGATCATCTAGATCCTTAACAAGTTTATCATGACCAACGCCAACTTTGGAATTTTCCTTTTTAAGCATTTTTACTTGAGCTTTAGCATGGTCTCTTTCCTTAGTGAGTTTAGAAACTATTTCATTTTGAGACACTTCAAGGGTTTCAAGTTGCTCTTCAAGAGAGGCTACGGTCTCTTGTTCTTCTTCAAGATCATTCTTTAGTGATGCTACATCATCGGCATACTCTCGTTCAAGAGCACCCTTTTTATCAATGGTGTTCTCATGCATCCAAATAAGTTTTTGGCTCTCAATAGCGGTAGTCAAGATTTCAAAGAAGTGAGTGCTAGCAATTTTATCTTTGCAAATAACCTTGAATACGCTCTCACCTTTATCGCGTAGAGAGACAACCCAATCCTCTTCTTCATATTCATCCTCATCCTTATCACCACGAGACATATTAGGTTCCATGGTAGGAGGTACCGTGGAACCCTTGGCCATAAGGCATATATGAGGACCGTGAGATAAAGATGAGGAGTTACTTGAGGCTCCTTTCAAGATCTTGTCTTGACCAATAGAATCTTTGGTTTCCTCTACAATGTTAGTCACACAACAACTAGAGGAAATATAAGCATTTTTATCATGGCCACAAGACAAAGCAAGCATATCATCATTAGATTTATTCAAGCAACTTACACATGATATGCAAGGACTATCAACACAAGCATGTAAATCATTTCTAGTGCTAGATGTGTTTAAGTCCAAAGATGAAGCATTGCAATGAGATAGAGATGAAGAATCATCAATAGTAAGCTCAATATCAACATTGCAATTTTCATCACCACTCACCATATCATTACCTTGTGTCTTACCACACTTTGGTGAAGTGGATGAAGATGAGAACTCATCACGGCCGGAAGTGGAAGCAATACAATCATCCTCAATAATATTGGACACATCATATTTATCTTGAAGCTTTGTCCATAATTCATGAGCGCTCCCAAAAGGCATGATTGAAGAAGTAACTACATTGCTCACAACAATGGAAAACACATGAGAAGCAAGAGCATCGAGACAAGAGTTTTTCTCCTCCTCAAGAGATAAATTTTGAGGATCCTTAGGAGAAGAAAAACCCATGTCAAGAAATCGCTCCATGTCCGGAGACATACGCCGCAAAATATTAAGCACATAAATTTTCCATAGATCATAATTTGTGCCATCAAATATAACCAAGTTATTGTGCGCTAATCCCCTAACCGACATCTTTACTCTCAAGGCGGTGAAGCCTAAGAATGAGAGACCTTGCTCTGATACCAATTGAAAGGACACGGATGTCGCCTAGAGGGGGGTGAATAGGCGATTTAAAACTTTTACGAGATGGGCTTAACAAATGCGGAATAAAACTAGCGTTTACTTTGTCAAGCCCAAAGCCTATATACTATTGTTCACCTATGTGCACCAACAACTTATTCTAAGCAATACAAGCAACTATGTGATAGCAAGATATACAAACTTATGCTAAGCAATACAAGCAACTATGTGATAGCAAGATATATAACTTCAAGCACGATGGCTATCACAAGGTAAAGTGCATAAGTAAAGAGCTCGGGTATAGAGATAACCGAGGCACGCGGGAGACGATGATTTATCCCGGAGTTCACACTCTTGCGAGTGCTAATCTCCGGTGGAGAGGTGCGGTTGCTTAGTGCTCCCGAACGCCACAAGAGGCTCACCTTGAGGTGTGGTTGCTCGATGCACACCAACGCCACAAAGGCCTCACCCCAAGATGCGGTACTCACACCACAAACCGAACGCCACGAAGGCGCCTCACCTAAATCTCCGGTGACCCTCGCCACAAAGGCCTAGGTCACGGTTCCACTAAGGGATTTCCTTCGAGGCGGAAACCGGGCCTTACACAAAGGTTGGGGCACACATCCACAACTTAATCGGAGGCTCCCAACAAATCGCCACAAAGGCCTCAAATCCGTCTAGGGTTCCAAGAACCCAAGAGTAACAACTTTCTTGCTTTCACTTCCACGAATCACCGTGGAGAACTCAAACCGATGCACCAAATGCAATGGCAAGAACACCACAAAGATGCTCAAGTACTTCTCTCTCAAATTCCAACAAAGCTACAAAAGCTATTGGGGGAATAAGAGAGGAAGAACAAAGGAATTCACAAAGAACACCAAGATCAAGATCTAGAGAGTTCCACTCACAAAGAGATGGATTTGATTGGTAGAAGTGTAGATCTAGATCTCCTCTCTCTTTTCCCTCAAATGGGGGCAAGAATCATGGAGGGATAGAGAGATAGGGCAAGCTTCTCAAGAACAACAATGGAGGAGAGAGAGAGTAGAAGAAGCAACAGCCCAAGGAGGAAGAAGGGGGGTATTTATACCCCCCAAGAAAATCGAGCCGTTGGGCAAAACCAGGGCCGGATAATCCGGCCTAAGTAAGGGCCGGATTATCCGGGGGGCGGATTATCCGGCCTCTGGGACAAAACCTGGTCAAAATCCGGCCAAATATCCGCCCCCTATCCAGAGCTGCTTTTCGTTTGGTCCTTAGTCAATTTCGGGGCCGGATATTTCCGAAATATCCGGCCCGGATAATCCGGCCCGGATATTTCCGAAATATCCGGCCAAAGCAAACTGCAGAAACACCAAAACTAAAACGGGCATAACTTTTGCATCCGGACTCCGATTTCGATGATCTTGGGCTCGTTGAAATCACAACAACGAGCTCTACAACAATATGCATAGAAACATCATAGTCCAGCAAAGGAGGATAGAAACAAATGATGAAAGGTTTGACCTATCTCAAAGAGACATACCGGTAAAACCTTCAATCTTGAAAATGCAACAAGTTGTCTATGCAAAAACCATTCTCAATGAACTAGAGCTTGTCATGAGAATAAGCACAAGCTCTAAAACATCACATGGATAAGGTCCAAATAACGCCAATAAAGATGATGAACCAAACTCGAAAACGCAACAAGTGATCTATGCGAAATCCGTTTTCGATGAACTAGAGCTTGTCATGAGAATAAGCACAAGCTCTAAAACATCACATGGATAAGGTCCAAATAACAACCAAGAAAGATGATGCAAGGATGCAAAGGTTTGAGCTCTCTCCGAACGATACGATCGAGTTACTCACTCGAGAGCCCTCTTGATAGTACGGCAACTAAACTATAAACCGGTCTCCAACTACACTATGAGACCGGTGAGAAAGAAACCCTATCAAGAGCAAACCTTATACTTGCGCATTCCACTTGAGCTTGATGACGACGATCTTGACCTCAACAAGATGGAACGCCTTTCTTGCTTGTGTTTGCTTGACGAAGTCTTGAGGATTGCTCCCCCATAATCAACCATGGGAGAGCTTCTTCTTCGGCGCATCTTCACATAACCATGACCACCATGTGGATTGCTCCCCCATAATCCACCATGGGAGAGCTTCTTCTTTGGCGCATCTTCACATATCCATGATCACCATATGGATGGCAAGACTCAAGCAAAGGACCTCTTCGAGATGGCTCATCTTGAACTTGCACTCCATTTCTTCATTCTTCATCATGTTGATGTCTTGAAGTAACTCTAGGGCTCACTTCATCTTCATCTTCAAGACATACTTGACACTTGATATCCTTCATCAATTTCTTCTTATTGCAACCTTGAAGCCAACATATGGTTCAAGAATTGCCTATGGACAACTCCTACAAATATAACTCAATGCAAACATTAGTCCATAGGGATTGTCATTAATTACCAAAACCACACATGGGGGCTCCATGCACTTTCAGCAGGCCTAGCCACCTACGTGGGAGACGAAAGGGGACAATATTACAGGCTCACCAAAATTTTCGTTGAGAGCTTCAAGTTCCACAACACGGAATATGAGCCGACAGTCGCATTCAAAATTTATGATATTCCTGTTACCATGAAATTGGAAGAATTTTGTTGTGCATTGGGTATTGCCCCTGTAGGTACAGCAAGGAGGATTGATGACAACCCCCGGGACTTGTTGGAGCTCTACCGAGGGATCACCGGGGATGATTGCCGCACCATCCAGCGAGGGAAGATAAGAAACATTCAACTCCCCGCTATTAAGTATTTCGCATATTACATTGGTACTAGCATTTTGGGTAGAGAAAATACTAGTAACATCTCTAGCTACCATCTTGCTTTCTTGAATGTTGCACTTACTGGAGAGACACCTTATCATCTTGGTTCTCTTATTGCTCGCCGCCTGTCTAGCAGGGGGCCTATTTTTGGAGGAACTATTGCACTGCGCATTCTAACACATCTAGATATTCCTCTTGATTCTAATGATGTACCATTAACCCCTAGGAAGCTAGATATTGCTGCTATGAAGAGCCATCGTTTTGTTACTACTGACTCCACTATAGATAATATGGTCTATAAAATGTTGTTTGCTGATGGGAATGAGAAAGAAATCCCTCTTCCCCAGCAGGGTTTGTTTAATATTGACAGGCAATCATGGTCGCTAACAAAGGAGGTGGTGGAGGAACATATGAAGATACAAGAATTCCACCAGCAACATGACTCCGAGAACGTCGAGCCCTCCTACGACTACACCGTCACGTACCCCGACGTTTCCTCCAGCACATACATGGAACCGGGTCGTTCTTCGTCATATTACGAAGACACCACTTCATGGGGACCGTGGGAATGAACTCCACTTAGGCCAAAAGCCTAAGCTTGGGGGAGGTATACCGGCATCACTCATTCTTTGCATATTATGGTTGCTGGATACTTGTACATACTTGTTTAGTCTCTAGAGTGGTTTTCTAATGAGAGGGAGATGATATTTGGGGAAGTGCTGTCCAAAAACAGATTCTGGGCTGTTACCAAAAAAATTCGTACGCACAGCCAGAATGTTATTTTGAGTTGCCAATTTTTGAGCATGTTCCCCAGGTTGTTATCTAACTTTCATTAGTTGAACACTTTTTGGTCTGAGCAATGGAAGATTTTTGTTAATTTCGATTTCTGTACTGCTGTCAGGATTTGGCAGATTTCTGTCATCCTGCTTTTCTGTGTTTCTGTTAGTTTGCATTCTTTTGTTTTCGCTTTGTTTCTTTCCTAAAACACAAAAAGACCAAAAATATTTCTGTAGTTTCTCTTCACCATTTGTTTATTTGGTACCTTGCTCTTAGTTTGCTTTATTTGCTATCGTTAGTTTGCTATGAGAAAACCCAAAAAGATTTTACTTTGTTTGCTTGTTTTCTTTCGTTCTTGTTTCTAATTCAAAAACACCAAAAATATTTGCTGTTCTTCTTTGGTTTGTAAAGTTCATCATGAGTTCAATGGTCTTCGGTGGCTGGAGCGTGGTTTTCATTTCATATTATCCAAGCTACACAAGTGAAAAGGCAATAATGACGATCTACGACAATCTGATTGTGGTGAGAGGCTGGTATGAACTCTATTTGCTTTCATTTTTGTACATATACTCATCCATATGAGCATGCTTAGTTGATTCATGTGAGGTATATGTTATTTGAGAAAGTCTAGTAGCTCATGATCTCTCATGTTTAGTTCCAATTTATTAATATGAGTAGCATGTCATGGATATTTACTTGCATTGTTTTATTCATAAGTAAGTATGGCATTGTGGTATCCTCCTCTGAATAATTCATTTATATCGACTTGGCACATGCTCACGCATGCATATGACTGAACAAAAAGTCAATTAAGCCTCGATGATTTATATTGCTTCAGAGTTCTTGTATCACTTTTATGCCTCCGTTAATTTATTTTGCCGCAAGCATGATTATGACAGTTACTGCTCTCTTGATTTGTCGCTCCCTAGTCTTTTGCTAGCCTTCACTTGTACTGAGCGGTGACGCCGCTCGTGCTTCCAAACACCTGAAAACCAAGTTGTTCCATAAGTGTCCACCATAAATACCTATGCATGGCATTTCAAACCATTCCAAGTAAATTCTCATGCGCTACCTTTAAAACTTTCAAAATGCTTCTCAATTTATGTTAATGTTTCATAGCTCATGAGGAAGTATGTGGTGTTTAGCTTTCAACCTTGTCATTTACTTTTGACGGACTCTCATATGGACTAGTGGCACATCCGCTTATCCAATAATTTTGCAAAAAGAGCTGGCAATGGGATTCCCAGTCCCGAATTAATTAACTTAAATAGACACTCCTCCATGGTTTGTGATTGTTGGACGGCACCCGAAGGATTCGGTTAGCCATGGCTTGTGTAAGCAAAGGTTGGGGGAGTGTCATCATCATAATAAAACTTAAATAAAAAGGCACTCCTTCATGGTATGTGATTGATGGCAGGCACCCGAGGATTCGGTTAGCCATGGTTTGTGAAAGAAAGGTTGGAAGGAGTGCCAACCAAAAATAAATAAATGGGAGCCGCTCTTGTGAGTCCGGTTGATGAGGTAGTTAGTGTACCCATTACCATTCATTGACAACAACAAACACCTCTCAAAATAATTTTACTCCTGCTTTACAAATGAAAAGCTCTAGCGCATGTTAATCCCTGCTTCCCTCTGCGAAGGGTCAATCTTTTATTTTTATGTTGAGTCTCCATTCTTTCTTTGAGCACTATCTTGAGAGCACGACTGTCATTCTTAGTATAATATGCTTGTCTCAAAATATGATTGATTGTGGTATAACTTTGATACTTTTATCTTTGACAATCACTACTTCTAGTCTTTCTATGAACTCAAGAGGTGCCTCGGCATTTATGTTTTGCCGATCAAATACAGGCAAGCGAGATACCACTTTATCATATTCTCTTATGAACATTGCAATCCTGCTTATATACATGATTCATGGTGCTTATTATTAATTGTTGGTACCTCTCCATGATTGACATAGCTGTTGGATGATCTTATTTGCATGTATCTCATTATGAACTGCTTAAGTATTAGCCATAGCATGAGAATATATACATCATGTGAGCAAATGTGTTCGTGAAAGTTCTTTTATCGCTCAGTTGTTAACTGAATTGCTTGAGGACAAGCAATAAGCTAAGCTTGGGGGGAGTTGATACGTCCAAAACGTATCTACTTTCCCGAACACTTTTGCTATTGTTTTGCCTCTAATTTGTGTATTTTGGATACAACTAACACGGACTAACGCTGTTTTCAGCAGAATTGTGTCTCGTTTTTGTGCAGAAATCCAACTTTCGGGAAAATCCTCGGAATTTCTTCAGATGGCCCTATTTTACCAAAATATTGACGGAGCCAGAAGGGCAAAGGAGGTGGAGGCCCGAGGGCCCCACACCATATGGCGGCGCGGCCCGGGGGGGCCCGCGCGGCCCTATGGTGTGGCCCCCTCGGCTGGCCTCCGACGCCCCCCTTTGGACTACTTATCGGGTTCGACCTAAAAACGCACGGAGAGAAGTCGAAGTCGCCAGAAACCCTCCAGAACACCGCCACATCGCGAAACTCCGTCGCGGGAGCCAGAAGTCTCCGTTCTGGCACTCCGCCGGGACGGGGAATTGGAGGAGATCTTCACCGCCATCACCGCCAACGCCTCTCCATCGACCAGCCATGTTTCCCCCATCCATGTGTGAGTAATTCCCCCGCTGTAGGCTGAAGGGGATGGTAGGGATTGGATGAGATTGGTCATGTAATAGTCATAAGATTGTTAGGGCATAGTGCCTAGTATCCGTAGATGTCACTTTTATGATATTGTTGCAACTTGTTATGCTTAATGCTTGTCACTAGGGCCCGAGTGTCATGATCTCAGATCTGAACATGTTATTGATTCATGAAGATATTCGTTGTTTATGATCTTATCTGCAAGTTGTATACACGCTGTCCGGAACCAATGGCCCCGAAGTGACAGAAATCGGGACAACCGGAGGGGATGGTAGTGATGTGAGGATCACATGTGTTCACGGAGTGTTAATGCTTTGCTCCGGTACTCTATTAAAAGGAGTACCTTAATATCCAGTAGTTTCCCTAGAGGCCCGGCTGCCACCGGCTGGTAGGACAGAAGATGTTGTGCAAGTTTCTCATTGCGAGCACGTACGACTAAATATGGAACACATGCCTATTGATTGATTAGTACTTGGATACCGTTTTATTATTATCTGCAAATGCCCATGCTTTGATTGTTACATGAGTTTCTCTCATCCATGCAACGCCCGTTAAATCCGTCTGTGCCTACAGTATTTTAATCCTGCTGTTTACTATAATCACTACTGCTGTCTTTATTTCATCGCTGTTGTTATTTCACTATTTCCACTGCCATAAAACTGTTTACTGATAAACTCTTGCGAGCAAGTCTGTTTCCAGTGCAGCTGAATTGACAACTCCGCTGTTAAGGCTTACAAGTATTCTTTGTCTCCCCTTGTGTCGAATCAATAAATTGGGTAATACTTCCCTCGAAGACTGTTGCGATCCCCTATACTTGTGGGTCATCACTACCTTTAAAACTTTCGAAATGCTTCTCAATTTGTGTTAATGTTTCATAGCTCATGAGGAAGTATGTGGTGTTTAGCTTTCAACCTTGTCATTTACTTTTGACGGACTCTCATATGGACTAGTGGCACATCCGCTTATCCAATAATTTTGCAAAAAGAGCTGGCAATGGGATTCCCAGTCCCAAATTAATTAACTTAAATAGACACTCCTCCATGGTTTGTGATTGTTGGACGGCACCCGAAGGATTCGGTTAGCCATGGCTTGTGTAAGCAAAGGTTGGGGGAGTGTCATCATCATAATAAAACTTAAATAAAAAGGCACTCCTTCATGGTATGTGATTGTTGGCAGGCACCCGAGGATTCGGTTAGCCATGGTTTGTGAAAGAAAGGTTGGAAGGAGTGCCAACCAAAAATAAATAAATGGGAGCCGCTCTTGTGAGTCCGGTTGATGAGGTAGTTAGTGTACCCATTACCATTCGTTGACAACAACAAACACCTCTCAAAATAATTTTACTCCTGCTTTACAAATGAAAAGCTCTAGCGCATGTTAATCCCTGCTTCCCTCTGCGAAGGGTCAATCTTTTACTTTTATGTTGTGTCTCCATTCTTTCTTTGAGTACTATCTTGAGAGCACAACTGTCATTCTTAGTATAATATGCTTGTCTCAAAATATGATTGATTGTGGTATAACTTTGATACTTTTATCTTTGACAATCACTACTTCTAGTCTTTCTATGAACTCAAGAGGTGCCTCGGCATTTATGTTTTGCCGATCAAATACAGGCAAGCGAGATACCACTTTATCATATTCTCTTATGAACATTGCAATCCTGCTTATATACATGATTCATGGTGCTTATTATTAATTGTTGGTACCTCTCCATGATTGACATAGCTGTTGGATGATCTTATTTGCATGTATCTCATTATGAACTGCTTAAGTATTAGCCATAGCATGAGAATATATACATCATATGAGCAAATGTGTTCGTGAAAGTTCTTTTATCGCTCAGTTGTTAACTGAATTGCTTGAGGACAAGCAATAAGCTAAGCTTGGGGGAGTTGATACGTCCAAAACGTATCTACTTTCCCGAACACTTTTGCTATTGTTTTGCCTCTAATTTGTGTATTTTGGATACAACTAACACGGACTAACGCTGTTTTCAGCAGAATTGCTCTGGTGTCTCGTTTTTGTGCAGAAATCCAACTTTCGGGAAAATCCTCGGAATTTCTTCAGATGGCCCTATTTTACCAAAATATTGACGGAGCCAGAAGGGCGAAGGAGGTGGAGGCCCGAGGGCCCCACACCATATGGCGGCGCGGCCCAGGGGGGCCCGCGCGGCCCTATGGTGTGGCCCCCTCGGCCGGCCTCCGACGCCCCCCTTCGGACTACTTATTGGTTTCGACCTGAAAACGCACGGGGAGAAGTCGAGTCGCCGGAAACCCTCCGAACGCCACATCGCGAAACTCCGTCGCGGGAGCCAGAAGTCTCCGTTCGGCACTCCGCCGGGACGGGGAATTGGAGGAGATCTTCACCGCCATCACCGCCAACGCCTCTCCATCAACCAGCAATGTTTCCCCCATCAATGTGTGAGTAATTCCCCCGCTGTAGGCTGAAGGGGATGGTAGGGATTGGATGAGATTGGTCATGTAATAGTCATAAGATTGTTAGGGCATAGTGCCTAGTATCCGTAGATGTCACTTTTATGATATTGTTGCAACTTGTTATGCTTAATGCTTGTCACTAGGGCCCGAGTGCCATGATCTCAGATCTGAACATGTTATTGATTCATGAAGATATTCGTTGTTTATGATCTTACCTATAAGTTGTATACACATGTCGCTGTCCGGAACCAATGGCCCCGAAGTGACAAGAATCGGGACAACCGGAGGGGATGGTAGTGATGTGAGGATCACATGTGTTCACGGAGTGTTAATGCTTTGCTCCGGTACTCTATTAAAAGGAGTACCTTAATATCCAGTAGTTTCCCTAGAGGCCCGGCTGCCACCGGCTGGTAGGACAGAAGATGTTGTGCAAGTTTCTCATTGCGAGCACGTACGACTAAATATGGAACACATGCCTATTGATTGATTAGTACTTGGATACCGTTTTATTATTATCTGCAAATGCCCCTGCTTTGATTGTTACATGAGTTTCTCTCATCCATGCAACGCCCGTTAAATCCGTCCCTGTGCCTACAGTATTTTAATCCTGCTGTTTACTATAATCACTACCTGTCTTTATTTCACCTGTTATTTCGCTATTTCCACTGCCATAAAACTGTTACTACTGATAAACTCTTGCGAGCAAGTCTGTTTCCAGGTGCAGCTGAATTGACAACTCCGCTGTTAAGGCTTACAAGTATTCTTTGTCTCCCCTTGTGTCGAATCAATAAATTGGGTAATACTTCCCTCGAAGACTGTTGCGATCCCCTATACTTGTGGGTCATCAATACGCGCGAAGCACACGTCCGTTGGGAACCCCAAGTGGAAGGTATGATGCGTATAGAAGCAAGTTTCCCTCAGTATGAAACCAAGGTTATCGAACCAGTAGGAGCCAAGAAGCACGTGAAGGTTGTTGGTGGAGGAGTGTAGTGCGGCGCAACACCAGTGAAACCGGCGCCAACGTGGAACCTGCACAACACAATCAAAGTACTTTGCCCCAACATAACAGTGAGGTTGTCAATCTCACCGGCTTGCTGAAAACAAAGGATTAAGCGTATCGAGTGGAAGATGGTGGTTGTTTGCAAAGAACAGTAAAGTAGAATGTATTCAGATGTAAAGAATGGACCGGGTCCACAGTTCACTAGTGGTGTCTCTCCAATAAGATAACTAGCATGCTGGGTGAATAAATTACAGGTGAGCAATTGACAAATAAAGATTCAATACATATCAACGATGATTACTATGTGATTTAATCAGGGCATTACGACAAAGTACATAGACCGCTATCCAGCATGCATCTATGCCTAAATAATCCACCTTCAGGTTATCATCCGAACCCCTTCCAGTATTAAGTTGCGAACAACAGATAATTGCATTAAGTATGGTGCGTAATGTAATCAACACAAATATCCTTAGACAAAGCATCAATGTTTTATCCCTAGTAGCAACAGCACATCCACAACCTTAGAACGTACTGTCACGATCCCAGATTTAATGGAGGCATGAACCCACTATCGAGCATAATTACTCCCTCTTGGAGTTACAAGTATCAACTTGGCCAGAGCCTCTACTAGCAACGGAGAGCATGCAAGAACATAAACAACACATATATGATAGATTGATAATCAACTTAACATAGTATTCTCTATTCATCGGATCTCACCAAACACAACATGTAGCATTACAAATAGATGATCTTGATCATGTTAGGCAGCTCACAAGATCTAATACAATGAAAGCACAAGCGGAGAAGACAACCATCTAGCTACTGTTATGGACCCATAGTCCAAGGATGAACTACTCACGCATCAATCCGGAGGCGGGCATGATGATGTAGAGCCCCTCCGGTGATGATTCCCCTCTCCGGCAGGGTGCCGGAGGCGATCTCCTGAATCCCGAGATGGGATTGGCGGCGGCCTCTCGAATGCTTTTCCGTATCGTGGCTCTCGGTACAGGGGTTTCGCGACGGAGGCTTTAAGTAGGCGGAAGGGTAGGTAAGGGGCCACACGGGTGGCGACACAACCGCGCGCCAGGCCCACCGCGCCGCCCTAGCGTGTCGTCGCCTCGTGGCCCCACTCGTTTCCTCTTCGGACTTCTGGAAGCTTCGTGCAAAAATAGGACCCAGGCGTTGATTTCGTCCAATTCCGAGAATATTTCCTTACTAGGATTTCTGAAACCAAAAACAAAAAAAGCAACGGCACTTCGGCATCTTATTAATAGGTTAGTGCCGGAAAATGTAAAATAATGCTGTAAAGTATGTATAAAACATTCAAGTATTGTAATAAAAGTAGCATGGAACATAAGAAATTATAGATACGTTTGCGACGTATCAAGCATCCCCAAACTTAGTTCCTACTCGTCCTCGAGTAGGTAAACGATAACACAAATAATTTCTAAAGTGACATGCTACCAACATAATCTTGATCAACATTATTGTAAAGCATATGAGATGAATGGAGTGATCTGAACAAAAGATTGCTAACAAATATAATGACTAAGCAAATGAATCATATAGCAAAACTTTTCATGAATAGTACTTTCAAGACAAGTATCAATAAGACTTGCATAAGAGGTAACTCATAAGCAATAAATTCATAGTAGAATGCATTGAAGCAACACAAAGGATGATTAAGTTTCAGCAATTGCTTTCAACTTGTAACATGTATATCTCATGGATATTTGTCAACATAGAGTAATATAACAGGTGCAATAAGTAAACATGTAAGAATCAATGCACACAGTTAACACAAGTGTTTGCTTTTAAGATAGAAGGGAATGGGTAAACTGACTCAACAATAAAGTAAAAGATTGGCCCTTCGCAGAGGGAAGCATTGATTACTATTTTTGTGCTAGAGCTTTTGTTTTGAAAACATAGAAACAATTTTGTCAACGGTAGTAATAATTCATATGTGCTATGCATAATACTTCCTACAAGTTGCATGCCTCATGCATAGAGTACCAATAGTGCTCGCACCTTGTCCTACTATCTTGGAAAACACGGATTCTCATCGCATAACATATGCTTCAACCAAGTGTCACAAAGGGGTACCTCTATGCCGCATGTACAAGTGTCTAAGGAGAAAGCACGCATTGGATTTCTCGCTTTTGATTATTCTCAACTTAGACATCCATACCGGGACAACATAGACAACAGATAATGGACTCCTCTTTTTAATGCTTAAGCATTCAACAATAGTTAATATTCTCATAAGAGATTGAGGTTGTATGTCCAAACTGAAACTTCCACCATGATACATGCCTTGAGTTAGCGGCCCAATGTTCTTCTCTAACATATGCATACTCAAACCATTTGATCATGAAATCCACTACTTCAGACAAGATGAACATGCATAGCATCTCACATGATATCCAACAAAGATAAAGTTGATGGCGTCCCCAGAAAACATGGTTACCGCTCAACAAGCAACTTATAAAAATTAAGACACATAACTACATATTCATCACCACAATAGTTTTTAAGCTATTTGTCCCATGAGCTATATATTGTAAAGGTAGAGTATGATTGCAGAAGCAGCTAATCTGCATAGCGTAACTCCAAGAAGTAGGAGAGATCTTGTCATCACTTTGGATACACTAGTCATATACACATACTCACTCCTTTGGGCTATCTGGAGGGAGAGAAATAGGAGAATCTTCGAGAACGAGTTCAAAACAATTGAGCAAGTTGGTAGACCACATCAAGACAGACGCGACACAATGGGCCAGTGCAAGGGTCGTTTCATACTTTCGTCAGAATGAGGGCCCTTTTGTTTCATATTTCGTCAGAATGAGGCCCTATTTAGGTGCTTTTTTGCGACAGTCAAAGTACGCTAGCTGTCGTTTTGCGAGTGGCACTGCATGCCTCTCTTACAATATTTTTTCCTTGTAGAATTGGCACTCGGATATGATCTTAAGAAGCAAAAGAAGCATTTTGATTGTGACAAGAAAAACAAGGAACAAAGGAATTATTTTCTGGCATACTCATAGACACCATGGTAGGTTAGGGGGCATTTTACTCGGCGTCCGCATAGACAACATGACCGTTTTGGCTAGTTCTGATGGAGAGTACCACATTAAACTCGACATTCAGAATAAAGCAGACGGTTTCTTGTGGAGTCTGGTCGCTGTGTATGGTGCCGCCTGAGAAGTGATTAAGGCTGACTTTTTACGTGAGTTGGTAAACCTTACAAAGGATTTCTATCCGGAGGTATCAAACTGGAAGTTTAGCTCAACTGAAAGTGACGGACTAGACAGAAATCTTTTATTTTTTTAGCTCAACTGGATGTTGTTTTTGTATCTGAAAGTGTTTCTAGTGGATCATAGAGAAACGGTCACTTCTGTTGCTTTTTTCGCAGCAGAAGTGGCCTTTCATGTCGTCGGAGTTGAGGTGAATTCCACTTACCGCCCTACTTACCGTTCCCAGGGCATTGTAATTGTTGGCCGTCCGGCTGGACGGACGAACCTGTTTCATCAGCATTAGAACTTCATCCATCTTTTGTTTGGGACAGCAATCGAGTGTAATAATTTATGGATTTTTAAGTTTGACTAAATTTATACACAAAAATATAAATATTTACAGTACTGAAAAAATATATGAATTTTATTTGCTAGTCCGCTAACCGCAAATTTTAAGTTTGACTAAATTTATACACAAAAATATAAATATTTACAGAAGGAGGTTTTAGCTATTGGAGCCTGGTACATTTGGTGGATTCGTCGTCAGATAACACATAATGAACTAGTCCCTCCTTTATTAAAATGCAAGATATCTATTCTTTCAATGGCAATAAATACAGCAAAAATTCTTTCCAAACCGACGCCCCCAAGAGAAAAGTGGATTAAACCGGAGGCTAGATTTCTGAAGGTGAATGTTGATGGATCGTTTCACTCTGAATATCATGCAGGATCAACGGGAGCAATTATGAGAGATTGTGAAGATAAATTTGCTGCAGCCTCCTCTACTTTCTTGGCAAATATTGACTCTGCTGTCACTGCGGAAGCTTATGCAATGAGGGAGGGTCTTAAACTTGCTAGTGTGATGGGATGCAATAATATCATTATGGAGTCAGATTCTTTGGAAACTATCGAAACTTCTAATGGTGAGAACATTTGGTGGAATGCACCATCGGCTATATATGCGGTCTGCGTTGACTATGCTACAAATATTGGAAATGTTCACTATTGTTTCTGCCATAGAGAAGCAAATGAAGTTGCTCATGAGTTAGCTAGAGAGTGTTTCTGTAACAAAGTGAATTGTAATTGGATCGATGAACCCTCTAGTTTTATTCTAGCTAAACTCATAAATGATGTAACGGTGATTTGATCGAAAGGCGGCAAGTTTCTTACGCACTCTTTTCCTTACCAGGGTACCTAAGAGGACTAAAAGGTTTTTAATGAGGGCGGCTTATTGACATAATATATTGTTATCATTTCAAAAAAAAAGTTTGATAAAACTTTCTTTTATCAAAAAAGAATAAGCTCCGCCTGTAAAACGATTTGAGCCAACCTTTGTTTACTTATCAAATAGATCCCCCCGGCCCATTGGTGGACGCCTCGGCTCGTGGCCGCATAACCGGCACCGGAGTTTCCACATGTCCACGGCCAGCATGCACGGCACATACTGCCCGCGGCACCTTGGGACTGAGCACTCCCCCGGGGACAAGAAGCTGCGGTATCCTCCCTGGCGCGGCGTCTCGACGTCGGCGTCGGCGTCGGCGGGAGCACGCCGCCTTGGGTTCCTCAGCCACTCCTGGCACCGCCCGCAGTACTCGACCTCATCCTCGTCTGCCGGAGCGCGAAACTCGTGATAGCATCTGGCGCAGTAGGCGCTCCGGAATGTGCGCGCTTCCCGCCGAGGCTTCCGGCTGTAAGGCCTGTCGGAGGCAGCCGGTGGACTGGCGCGGCGCTTCTCGGCGGCCTCCGTGGGCGCGGCGGCGGCCGGTGGTGGTCGGCTGTGATTGCTGGGCTTCTGATCGGCGGAAGGAGGAGGAGCAGGCGGGTGGCGCGCCGAGAGCGCGGCCCAGGCGTCCTGGAGCAGCTTGAAGGCGCCGTCGGCGGCGGCCGAGCGGTTCTTGTCGGGGTGCAAGACGAGGCACAGCCGCCGGTACCGGCGCTTGATGTCCTCGCGTGTCACGCCGCGGCAAGCTAAGCCGAGGACAGCGTACCAGTTCCTGCTGCCGGAGCCGGAAGCGGCGGCGTGGACCTCGTAGGCGGCGAGGGCGTGGGCGAGGCTGGAAGGGACTGGCATGCGGCAGAGTGCCTTGGCATCCTGCGCCACCCGGAGCGCGCCGGCGACGTCGCCCGCGAGGAAGCGCTCCTCGGCGAGGCTCTGGAGCTTCTCGGGCTTCGCCTCCCGCGCCTTGTTTCCGCTTCTGGCACCGGTCGCCATGGGAAGCGTCGATCGACGTACGTTGCAGCTAGCGACGATCGATGGCCCGCGCGCGTTGAACATATGTGATGGCGGTATACTTTATCCGAACCCGATTTATAGAAGAACATGGATACGATCCGGAGGTAGAATAACGAACGGTGACCAGTTGGCAGTTGCCGACTATACGATATTACGATCGTATCTCCGGCCAGTCGGCATCTAATTGTCATCCTGAGTCCCACTGGCCCATGCATGATGCAATGGGGAGTTCCTAATTTTTTGTGATGTATGGGCTGATTAGGGCATGTACAATGAGGAAAAATGCCCAGAAAAATAAAACGATTTTTGTCTGAAAATTATTGTTTATTTGTACGAGACAAATGCCTAACTAGCCACTTCTCATGTACAAATAAGCACATACACATAACAAAAAAATTTGGTTTGGTTTTCTAAACACCTCATGGCCTTAGATGGTAGGTAGTAGGTACGCCACATTTGTGTGCCCGCCCACTATTAATTAGTTGTTTTCACCATTTGTATGAACTTGTCACGAATCATTTCAAAGTTTAAGGAGGAACTTGCAAAAAGCAACCACAATTATGGGCTATGGCTAAAAAAACACCACAATCCAAAGTTTTCGCAATAATCATAGGAATTCCAGCAATAGTTTGGCCTTCGAGAAACGGTTTGTCTCAAAAAAAAGTCTGAAAATTTCCGTAGAATAGATGCTTTTTTTTAGATCAAGAGGGAGCTTTCTTCATATAAAGGTAGATCTTCCTCTATTTTTCTTTCGGTGAAGATGGCTTTGAATTTTTTTGACAATCAATACCATATATATGGTATATTTATAATGTAGTAAATAGTACATGATAGAGATACATGAGCTGTCTGTAGCGATTACAAAATAAAGTCTAAGAGAAACAAGAAAATATTTAAGTTCTTCAAATTCTTTTTTCTTCTATGTCACAATCTTGTACTTTTCTGAAAGCAGCCAAAGAAAAAAATACCAAACCACACACCTGGACACACAAACGAAGATTCTCCGATAATCGTGTACTTTCATGCAATAGTGCATGATAGTCTCCCCTCTTGATTCTTTCCTTTTGTTTTATATAAGTTCATGACTACACATGAGGATTTTGTACACGCATGGGTGTGGGCGTTTCTGTCACCGTCCATTGTGCTTTAAGATTCAGAGAAAAAGAGGAAAGAGAAATGAATCTTTTCATCTACCATGGTTGACACGAATCTCGAGAAATAAATGAATAGTGACGGAAAGACCTACACCCATGCATGTGTGTACAAAAGTATTTCCGCTACACATGACCAATATATGATGGATACATGGAGTCTGGAGGTAACCTGGCATTCTGAGTTGGATTACTTTTAACACCATCTCCAGCTTGCAACATATGTACAAACTTGCAGCATCTGGAGAAAAGCATACTACAAGTACCTACACTTCAAAGAAAGACCATATTTCTATGTTTGCCAGTTATAGCGGTGAAACGGTACCTTTTCCCTTTACATCTACGTACATAGAAAAAATAAAACTACAACTAAATTTTCTGATGCGTGCTTCAAGTAAGAGAATACATAACGACCTAGTAGTCCAAAACTAGATGAACACTTCTCAGTAAATCACTCGATTTCCTCAGTTGGTATTGACATCAATCGTCAGATCACAACTTCATTATCAGAAGTTAAGATAATAATGTTGCACCATCAATCTTTTATTATGTGAAAAATTCTAGTAAAATGGAGTATGATGCTTAGGTTCAGTGGTGGATCTATTCACATGTCAGCCCCCCCCCCCCCCCCTGTTGGAGAATTGTTGAAGGATTTCTTTACAAGACATAGAAGAAAAAATCACCCCCTACCCCAAGGCACTGATGTTTTGTGCTTTACCCCCTTACCAGTTGATGACGCAACAGTTCACCTCCTCAATTATCCAAGGTAAGAGTTATTATGCAAGATCCTTCCCGTTTTTCAAATAAGAAAGCTCAGCCATTCGCTTTTCATCTTCTGGTTGGACAATGGTATTAATGCCATGTGTGGTGAGCGAGGAGAAGAGTGTTCATTTCTACATGTTTCAAAGTACGTTGTCGTTTTGCGAGTGGCACTGCATGCCTCTCTTACAATGTTTTTTCCTTGTAGAATTGGCACGCGGACATGATCTTAAGAAGCAAAAGAAGCATTTTGATTGTGACAAGAAAAACAAGGAACAAGGGAATTCTTTTCTGGCATACTCATGTTGTTTAGGTGTGTGGTTGTTCTGATGCAGTATGTACAAATTCTGTTAACTCTTTGGATGTTGAATCAGGTTAGCACACACCTGCTCAATGTCACGATATTTTCATGAAAGCGCTGGAGCTTACAGCGGAGTGCTACGAAAGTAGACTGATTGTTGCAAATTTCAACTACAGTGATGAAAATTGCAGAGTAATCTGCATATAAAGGGATACAGAGGGTTACTGCCATCAAACAGGTGTGGACAGTCAATTGGACTTTTGCTCCGTGGTCTCTCTCCTTCTATCATTATTCATTGGCTTTAGTAAGATATCATTAGTTAGGTTTTGCTTTATGCTCATATCTATAACTTCTATTTGATTGTACTTAAAACAAACTGGAATATTGATGTCTCTCGATTTCTGGCTTAACATGTGACGTTTTTATACATGTGGATTTTCACGTACATCTTTCTAACATATGATGAGAGAAAAGAAACTTTAAGAGTCGTGGCAACGCACGAGCATACAACTAGTAAAGTTGACACTTAATGAATTCCAGAACCAGGTTTAGCATCAGGTCGGAGAATGGAAGAAGTTTTTTTTGGCAAAGTAACTGATTGGATCATATTCAGAAGTGGCAACAAACACCTCCAACCGAGTTTTTTTTATGATAACGCTCATTCATGCCTCTTTTATTGAGAACTCGGGGAAGGGTGGATGGGGATGTATTGCTCAAGATTCTGATGGGGATATTCTTTTTGCTGCTGCTGGAAGTTGTGACCACTTAGCGGATGCAATGCATGCCGAGGCCATCTCCCTCCTCAAAGCAATTGAGTTGGCTGAGTATTTTGGTATGGGCCAAGTCATCTTCTCAACGGATTGTTTGAACCTGCAACTGGCGGTAACATCTGAGCGCAAGATAGATTACCATTCAACAAGGGGAATTCTCTTCCGTGAGGCAAGATATCTAATGGGTTTAGGTTTTATGGAGCACCAAGTAGTGTTTAAACCGCCTGCTTGTAATATTCCAGCGCATGTGCTGGCGAATTTTAGTGCTAGGGGAATCTTTGGTAACCATGTTGTGTGGTTGATATGGTCAAGTCCACAAGATAATGGAATGCAGGATGTTAGAGCATCTCTAGCAGACCTCCTAACTTGGTCAAACCCGGATATTTGCAGGCCGGTTTGAGGATTTGGTGCGTTTTTTGTCCAGCCCAGACACCCCAAAGTGGTCAAACCTGTAAAAAAATTGGAGACCGGCCTTGCTACGAGCCCGCGACCTCCATAATTGGGGTTTCGAAGGCATTTTTGCAGGCCAATCTGGATACGGTCAACGCACTAGCGATCGAAAAATTCACCTCGGGCCGACGCACTTGGCCGATAGACTCGCCGGAGTCCGACCAAATTCCGGTAAACTTCCATGTAATTAAGATTAGGCAAAATCGAACCGCGCTCGTTGTCATTGGCCGCCGGTTGTATTCGGGCAGAGGCGGTCGATCAGCGCAGCGAGGATGCAGGGGACGGGCAAGCGTGTGTGCGAGCAGGGGCAGCCGGCGGAGCGGGCAGGAGCGGGCGGAATGCAGCGGCCGACGGCCGGTGAAGAGAGCAAGGGCGGCTGGGCGCTCTGCCATCGCAGGGCGGAAGCGGGGCAGGTGGGAGTGGAGGCAGGGGCGGCCGGCCGCGTCGCGGCCTTGGCGGCGCGGGGTAGAGGCGGCGGGGAACGCGAGGGCAGGGCGGCCGGCTGCATGGCGTGGCAGCGCAGGGTGGGTCGGGAAGAAGAAGAAGAAGGTGGAGTAAAAAAAACTATCACCTCGGTTGGAATATTCAGGAATATGCTATTTTACCGTTTCTATTTACGGGGCACTAATAGAAAAGAGAGCTTTCATACCACGTGGATGGGCCTTTAGTTGCGGTTCGTAAGCAACCGCGACTAAAGGGAGACATTTATTTGCGCATAATTAGTTCCAGTTGCGAATGCGAGACTAAAGCTCGTTACCAACAGGGACTAAAGCCCCTTTTTCTACCAGTGGGGTCTGGTCTTTGGAGGTATTTTTTGCCTCCAAATCGTAAAATTTTCGACATGCAAACACGTATTTGGAGTTTGAGGTTTGAGGTTTGTGCTAGAGATGCTCTTACAGGTAAAAAAAAATAGAAAGGTTACAAATTTTGGCAGGGCCGGTGACCCTGCCGTAATCGAGTAGGACATATTGGTGATTTTCAACCGACCTATGCATGAATTATTAATGCAACCAGGAAATTCAATCAGCCGACCCGTGCATTCATTAATCAGGCAATAAGCAAATCAACCGTGCCGTGTCCCAAACGATACTGTACGTCGTAGATTCATAGATTGCTAGCGATACCAACGTAGATGGCCGTCGCCGGCGACGACTCGGAGACCAATCGCGCGTGTACGATCGACGCAGCGACCACGGCCGTGCGGCAATGCTGGTCCTCCACGTTCCCAGACGATCTCCTCGCCGACATCTGCCGCATGCTCGACTCCCCGCGCTGCCGCGCGCGTTTCGTCGCCGTTTGTCGGTCGTGGCGAGCCGCCGCGCGCGCGGCGCCCCCCGTTGCGCTGCCATGGCTGCTCCTCTCGCCCTGGAAGGGCGACTCGACGAGGCGCCTGTATTGCCCCGAGGACGGATCCGTCGTGCGCGTCCGGCTCACTTTCAAGATGGAGGTCGTCGGCTGCCACGACGGTGGCTGGGTCGCCACGTTCATGCCGGCATCGCTCAAGATCGTAAACGCCTTATCCGGCGCCAAGGTGAAGCTCGGCCGGAAGCAGGAGAGGCTAGTCTGCGGGGATCATGTCCACGACTCGATCCTGAAAATCTACGCGTTCTCGGAGATGCTGAAAATTGTATTCTCCGAGACACCCACCTCCCCTGGCTGTATCGTCGCCGCCATCCTCGACCACGACAGCATCGGGCACTGCCTCGGGCTCTGCAGGATTGGCTGCCCAAACAGCGGGTGGACGATGCACAGATGTCACGGTAGGACGTTCATGGACATCACCTTCTGCAATGGCGACCTCTACGGCCTCGCTGAGAACGCAAGTGAAGTCGTCAAGTTTGAGATTGGCGTGAACGAGGATGGCGCGCCGGTGGTCACGGCCGAGCGCCACCTAAGCATCGGCGACTCCATCGGTGCGAACTCCTCCTCCGAGCAGAATCTGAGTTACATCTTTGATCTACACGGCAAGCTCGCGATTGCAACGAGGGCGCAATGGTCGCTAGACCTCCAACCTTTCTTCAAGGTGTTCGAGTTCGTTGACATCCATGATGCCATCGCCAACGAGCTAACGGCGTGGGTGGAGGTGGCCGACTTGGGCGACCATGCCTTATTCTTGGGACGGACGTTCTCTACAGCAGTGCACGTGCCGGCAAACAGACGAAGCGACGTGGAGAGAAACACCATCTACTTCTCCTATCATCATCGCAGCTACTATGGCCAATACGGAGTTGTCGACCCCCGACATGTCCTATGGTTGGCCACCTTGAACGAAAACAGCGGCCCGGGATATTACATGGAAGAAGATGACAGGAACAACCACATCAAGGGCGATGAAATGAAGAGGATTAGGTCGGTAGGATACTCCCACTTCACAATGGGCAACAAACACGATGGCGGCGCCTGGGTTCTCCCTCCAGATATCTAGCCAATATATATAGTTGTCGGTAAGGGATACCATATACTATAGTACTATAGTAGTACAAGACATAGGCAAGACAGCCGACAAGAGGAGCGGCCACGCCTTCTTATGAGACGGCCGGACATAGTCATCTTCAACCAGTTCTATGATTCAATATAATTTACCGGGGTAAACGCTATAGCTTGTTTCTAATACTCGGCAGCTTGATCAAACAAAGCTTCCGCAATTTCCGAATCACACTGTATAATGGCATGTTCTCATTGGTTGTAATAGGTGGTTATTCCGTCATACTCAGAACCGTACTTCGATCAGAGTTTGCTACTCCTCATACGGTCATAAATTGCTATCTTAACCCCCCCCCATCTTAAATTGAATTCAATTCTCAAAAATAGATCCCATTTGTTTTTTGGTTAAGGCGAAGAAGTTTATTACCTACGGTAATCGGTTTCACTTGTTTCCACCTTTAGAAGGATGAACCATAGATAGATCTAGAGACCTTGTACGAATTGTTTGAAAGGTAACTATCTCGGTTTCATATATGAAATATCTATAGAATCCTTGCAAAAGACTTTTTCCCATTTGAAACAAAAAAAAACTTTTGACCTTTGGAATCTGATACTACACTGTTGCTAATCCGTTAGTGGATGGGCTCTATTATATGAGCAGATTCCTAAATTTTGCCTCATAGCATGGGATAAGTAACCAGTTTTTTTAGTTATATTGAACCAGCTGCTCTATCAATTTGATCGTTAAGGTGCTTTCTCTATCAATTTGAGAATTTTATCCATAGAGTATTAGTATAGGTGATACGTTCTTTTTTTTGTCGTGAAGTTTCTTTGCTTCCTAGGGAAAAATCGTTGTTTTTATGATTCCAATGTAGAAAGTCATTTTTCTAGTATTTACCAGAAATTTGATCCTCTATGTTTTCTTTCTATAGAGGAGATAATCGCACCTAATGACATAACACGGTCATAATATTGAAAGCTTGCGGTAGGAAGGGGTTTCATTCTAGCTAGTGCCCGAAAATAATATTCCAAAGCCTTTTTATGCTCCCAATTGCTTGTGTGTATAAGGCCTATGTTATAGAGTATATAATTTTGATCCTATGTATCGATTTCCAGTCGTGTAGCTTCATAATAATTTTGCAAAAACTTCCGCGTAGTTTCCTTCGGATTGAGCAAACATCCGATATGGTCGTTCATTCTATTAAAAAATCTCCATTCCAAAACTTTACATGAGGCTTTCATTTCATATATACGACTCCTTCCTTTTGTACATAGTACTAAGCAAAAGAAACTATAGAATCAAAATAGAATTAGTCCAGTCTCCTTATGAACCAAAAGGGGCAAGTATTTTCCCAATAAATCAATATCCAACCTTCCCGCAAGAGGTTTTTATTAACACCAATTAATTAATTATATTAGTGTTACCCCATCCATACCGGTTTACAGCGATATTGCGCATTTTGAGAAAAAAATTCACTACTAATTTGGTTAATAAAATATAAGATATATATCACAAAAAAAAATTGTTCGAAACATTTTTTGAATACAAATTCAATGATATAATTTTTGTGCCATATATATCATATTTTGTTGACTAAATTTGTAGTCAAACTTCTTTCTCGAAATGCAATGTCCCTATAAACCGGTATGGACGTAGTAGATGAAAACGATAGCTTCATGAATTACTTTGTTCTCAACGCCCCTATATAGAAGAATTAGCCACTTCAAGATCTTTAATGGTTATAGGGGTATCCAAAGTACAAATCTTATGGTTGTTTGTTATCCCAACCATTTTTCCGGCCCCGATACCTATCAAGAAAGGACTAATTTCTAACAGGGGTTTTCCTGTTATTGATTCCTCACTACTAGAAAAAGATCTAGCTGTAGGATTGCTAGCAGTGGCGCACCACTACATAGCTACGCCACTCCTATATAGGAGTCGCGCACCAAAAGGTGGTGCTTTACAGCCTCACTCGTAGGAATGTTAGTAGTGGCGCACCTGGCCAGTAGTGCGCCACTGCTAAGTCTTTCTTGGTCCACCCATTTCCCAGGCTTACCACTGGTGCACCACTTTTTGGTGCGCCATTTCTATGTGATATAGCAGTGGCGCATCATGCCCGTGGTGCGCCACTAGTAAGTCTGGCAATTTTTAAAGATGATGAAAACATGCCCCCTCCCCTTAGCAATGGTGCGCCATGGCATGGTATGCCATTGCTAAGGGGGTAACAAAAAATCTGCCCACACCCCCTTGGATCGTCTTTCTAGTTAAAAAAACAAATTGATTAAACTTTAAAAAATAAAATCATTCGAGATATGTCATCTTGTTGCAAGTGAAATTAACAAATATGAATTTCTTTTTTTTTTGCAAAATTGCTTCATGTATCGGTAAAACGGGATTTCTGGTTGCATACGGCATCCAATGAAAATCTTTTTTATATGAAAATGTATCTACGCAGAATTTTCTATCCGATTTCAACCCCTTTCGGGCGTTTAGAGAATTTTTTGATTCCCACAAAAAAAAAAGAAAAAAATAGCAGTGGCGCACCAAGTGACATAGGCATCCCCAATGGGCCTGCCGAAGAAGGTACCCGGGGTTTACTGGAGGCCCACGACCCGAAGTTTTATGCAGTTGGAAAGATAGAATTGTATTAGGAATATTGACTTGTAATTATTACGGGACGGTCCAGAAACCCTCCCGGACTCTGTAACTTGTACATCACGAAACCCTCAGCCCCGTCTCCTATATAAGGGGGAGTCGAGGGACAAAGAAAGGATCGACTCATTGTTTCACGCCACCCTAGTTTTCATAGCAGTCGAGCACTTTTCCGGCTGAACCTTCGAGATCTACTTGCCCTCTACTTCCAACTAAACCCTAGTCTACAACTCGTAGGCATTGATAAGTTAATCCCTTATCACCAAGCCATGGGGTGTGCCACTGCTAAGTTTCCTCCTTCGAAATTTGAAATGGCCCAGACACCCTTTACTCTTATCCCCACCCTCCTTCCTCCTACACGCATTTCCTCCATCCTCTCCTCTTTCTCTCCACTCCCTCCTCGTCCAACCCTTTCCTCCTCCTCCTCCACTCTGGCTTCCTCCTCCATTCCGACCTTCTCATCCTCCTCCCCCTCCTCCTCCTCCTCCAAATCCGGCATCCTCCTCCACCCCGGCCTCCTCTTCCACTCCCTCCTCCTCCAACTCAGCCCCATCCTCCTCCTCCGCTCCTTCTCCAACTTCGGCCACCTCCTCCAACTCCGGCCTCCTCCTCTTCTCCTCCTCATCCTCTCCTCCTCCACTCAGCCGATCGACCCTTCCTTCATCTTCTTCAGCTGCATGTGGAGCTTAGCATCACAGAGAAAGTGTTGGAGATATGCCCAAGAGGCAATAATAAAATGGTTATTATAATATATCTTTGTGTTTATGATAATGTTTACATACCATGCTATAATTGTATTAACCGGAACATTGATACATGTGTGTTATGTAAACAACAAGGAGTCCCTAGTAAGCCTCTTGTATAACTAGCTTGTTGATTAATAGATGATCATGGTTTCGTGATCATGAACATTGGATGTTATTAATAACAAGGTCATGTCATTATGTGAATGATGTAATGGACACACCCAATTAAGCGTAGCATAAGATCACGTCATTAAGTTCATTTGTTATAAGCTTTCGATACATAGTTACCTAGTCCTTTCGACCATGAGATCATATAAATCACTTATGCCGGAAGGGTACTTTGATTACATCAAACGCCATTGCGTAAATGGGTGGTTATAAAGGTGGGATTAGGTATCCGGAAAGTATGAGTTGAGGCATATGGATCAACGTGGGATTTGTCCATCCCGATGACGGATAGATATACTGGGCCCTCTCGGTGGAATGTCGTCTAATTAGCTTGCAAGCATATGAATGGTTCATAAGAGACCACATACCATGGTACGAGTAAAGAGTACTTGGCAGAGACGAGGTTGAACAAGGTATCGTGATACCGATGATCAAACCTCGGACAAGTAAAATATCGCGTGACAAAGGGAATTGGTATCGTATGTAAATGGTTCAATCGATCACTAAGTCATCGTTGAATATGTGGGAGCCATTATGGATCTCCAGGTCCCGCTATTGGTTATTGGTCGGAGAGAAGTCTCAACCATGTCGCATAGTTCACGAACCGTAGGGTGACACACTTAAGGTTTGATGTCGTTTTAAGTAGATATGGAATATGGAATGGAGCTCGAATGTTGTTCTCGGATGGGATCCAAGACATCACGAGGAGGTTCGGAATGGTCCGGAGAATAAGATTCATATATGGGAAGTCATTTTCCGGGGTTCGGAAAAAGTCCGGTGTTTTGACCGGAGCTTCTAGAAGGTTCTAGAAGGACCGGAATAGTCCGGAATATTACGGAAGGTTCCGGAAGTGTCCGGGACGACCCAGGATGTCTAAGGAAGTCCGGAGGGTTCCATAATAGGTGCAACCACGTTGCCTTAAGGGAAAAGGAGTCTTTCCTTAATGCAATTTCGGAATTGGCAAAAGAGTCCGAGTAGGACTAGGTTTTCGGAACCGGAAACCTATCGGAACTCAGTCAAACTTGGGGGCAGGTTTTTGGACGACCCAAGGGCTTGGCCACCTATTTAAAGAGGCCAAGGGGCACCCCAAGGGCACCACAAGTCGCAGCCCTAGCTCCCAAGTCGCAGCACCACCTTGCGCCCAAACCCTAGCTATTCCCTCCTCCTTCTTCTCTCGCAGTGCTTGAAGCCCTAGAGATCTCCACCACCACCGTCACCACGCCGTCGTGATTCCGGGAGGATCTACTACATCCGCTGCCCGCTGGAACGGGGAGGAGTACGTCGTCTTCATCAACACCGTACGTGTGACCGAGTACGGAGGTGCTGCCCGATTGTGGCACCGTCAAGTTCTTCTACGCGCTTTTGCAAGCGGTCAAGATCTTCTACGCGCTTTTGCAAGCGGCAAGTGATCGACTACA
Source organism: Lolium multiflorum (assembly GCA_030979885.1). Classification (NCBI taxonomy): domain Eukaryota; kingdom Viridiplantae; phylum Streptophyta; class Magnoliopsida; order Poales; family Poaceae; genus Lolium; species Lolium multiflorum. The sequence continues at coordinate 34,926,902 of CM061750.1, forward strand.
TCCACCACGAGATCTAATCTCGTTTGGAAATCTTCGAGGGTTAGTCTCATGATCTTCTCGTTGCTACCATCTACTAGATTAGATCTTGGCTTGTGTTTCGTTCTTGCGGTAGGAAAATTTTGTTTTCTATGCTACGAATCCCAACAGTGGTATCAGAGTCGTGTCTATGCATAGATTGGTTGCACGAGTAGAACACAATTGTTTTGTGGGCGTTGATGCTTTTGTTGTCTTTAGTTCGTGTACTTTGCATCTTGCGGCATAGTGGGATGAAGCGGCCGGGCTAACTTTACATGACCGCGTTCATGAGACTTGCTCCATGTTCGACATGCAACTTGTATTGCATAAGTGGCTTTGCGGGTGTCTGTCTCTCCCACTATAGTGAAGATCCAAATTACTCTTTCTATTGACAACACTAGTATCACCGTTGTGGTTCATGTTCGTAGGTAGATTGGATCTTACTCGAAAACCCTAAACCACGTAAAATATGCAAACCAAATTAGAGACGTCTAACTTGTTTTTGCAGGTTTTGGTGATGTGATATGGCCATGATGTGATGATGAATATGTATGAGATGATCATTATTGTATTGTGGCAACCGGCAGGAGCCTTATGGTTGTCTTTAAATTTCATGTTGAGTAGTATTATCAAAGTAGTTGTAATAGTTGCTACATGGAGAACAATCATGAAGACGGCGCCATGGACCTTGACCGACGATGATGGAGATCATGCCCGTTGATGATGGAGATCATGTCCGTGCTTTGGAGATGAAGATCAAAGGCGCAAAGACTAAAGGGCCATATCATATCACATATGAATTGCATGTGATGTTAATCCATTATGCATCTTATTTTGCTTAGATCGCGACGGTAGCATTATAAGATGATCCCTCACATTAATATCAAGATAATAAAGTGTTCTTCCCTCGTATGCACCGTTGCTACAGTTCGTCGTTTCGAAGCATCTCGTGATGATCGGATGTGATAGACTCTACGTTCACATACAACGGGTGTAAGCCATGTTTGCACACGCGAATACTTGGGTTTGCTTGACGAGCCTAGCATGTACAGACATGGCCTCGGGACAACGGAAACCGAAAGGTTGAACACGAGTCATATGGATGATATGATCAACATGTTGATGTTCACCATTGAAGCTACATCATCTCACGTGATGATCGGTTTTGGTGTAGTGGATGTGGATCGTGTACCACTTAACAACTATGATGGATGTTGTATTAAGTGGGAGTTCATTAGTAATTAGATTAAAACTTGAACTAATTATCATAACCATAGTCTGAGTAGTATTTTGAATTAAATTTGTAGAATTGGCATCCGTTTTTCTACCATGCGTTAGTCTTGTAATTGAGATTGAAATACTATTAAGTCTGACAATTAACTTTACGGACTGGTACCGTATTGTTAAAGAATCAAGAAATAATTAAGTCCTATTGCAAACTTTTAGTAAACCTCATATTGTTGATTCAAATAGCTATGGTTTCAATTAGTACCTACAATTATCTTGTCTCTGTGAAACTTGATGTTCAAATTTGTTTGAAAAGTAAGGAGCGAATATTCACGCGAGCGCACGCGCTATGTGTAGTGCAGCCCTATGTGTGTTTCTAGCAATTAACATGTCTACACCAGCTCACCTTATAAGTTGCTCAAAACTTCTCCACCTTAGCAGTGTGGGACTAAAAAGTTGGTATCCTCCTTTCCTCGCTGCCGATGTGTTATTTCTAGCTAGCTAGGCCTGCTTTTGGTTGGGCCTTAGCAAGGCCTTGATGTGTACGCTGATGCAACCATGAGATGGGCCCAGAGTCTCCCCCGCATGCATCCATGTGTTTAGACATGATTTTGTACGGCTATATAAATATTTGGAACTTTAGCTCAGTAATAGTACACAGTATAGTGCGCATGTCAGCTATGCCAGACGCAATGAATGCATGCATCTAAATGGATCGGTCGGAGATGACACGCGCACCAGACCTGACATTGTGGCAGAGGACAAACAATAATTTTGGTATGCTAGAATTGACTGTGTAGAGCAAATAATGAGGTGCAAACCTCTAAAATATAACCTCGCATAAGAAACCTACAATCTGCGTACGGTCACATAAGCCAGATTCTTTAATCGATGCAAACAATCATGTAAGCCAGGACACGAACTACAATCTACCGTACAATCTATACACGATACAAGCTGTAAGTTTCGATGCTCTGACTAGCAAATAGGCTGGGATAGGGGTACTGGCGACAATAATTTAGCTCTGGCGGATGCCACAACTCAATGCAGGAGAAAAGAAAAAGAATGAAATCTAATTCAATCTCAAAAGGGGGTGTAGACAGGTTTAGTCAACCAGGAGTTGACTAGGTATGATGTTGTTGAAATAAACCTTATGGAACTAGAAGTTAACTAGGTATACTTCTTAATGTATATACAATTGTTTCGTATAAGATATTAAGGCATATACATATTATATGTTGAATAGTTTAAATTTTCTAGGTAAGAAATGGCCCAATTTTAGAGTTTCGCACAGGGTCATGGATTTTTCCGGCTCGGCCCTGGCGATCAACTTCAATCAACAGGCGGCAGACGCTTGGCAATACGCTTCTCCCACGAGATGACGCTCTGATACCACTCCCCCGCAACCTTGTGAGACAACACTTGTCGACTGTGCCGGCTGTTGTAAGCTCAGCGCCATGCCAAGACCATGCCGATGTGAGCGCTAGTTGGTTTTACACCGACGCCGGTGTCCAGATAGAATACTCCTGCGAGGCATACTCCTTGCGCACTCGATGATGCCACTAAGTCATCAATAAGTCCTAACCAAACAGACTGCCATCATGCTAGTTCAACAACATTCATCTTCGCCGTGCAACACCTACGAGACGCGGCGGGATGTCAGGCGGGCGAGCGCTTTTAATGGCGCATGTACCTACGAGGACACGGGTTCCGCCGCTTCCCACACACTTCACCATCATCATGCATACAGAATGGGACCTATCTAAGCCCAGTAGCTAGGTGAAGCTCACCACGCCGAGTGCTGCTGGGGCTAGACCACTCGGTTGCATGGCTTTTCCTGTCTCTAACTCTATTGTTTTCTCATGAATACATGCACTCGCACTAGCTAAGGAAGAAGACCGAGAATTTGCCAATAGGCAATTCTTGGTTGCCACCGTGGCTACATCCTTTTCTCTATTTTCATTGCTAGAACAACATGTTTACAACACTTCAAATAGGCACACGGCCGGACCACCATCACCCACTAACTTCACTAGCTACATTCACTCACCACTACCTAACACACGTTGTCCACTTCCTAGAATCACCCAATGTATGGCTAACCCAATGACTTATTCATGCATGCAACTAACTAACTCTAGGATTATCTCTACATGGCCAAACTAACACACACGCCATGGTCAATCTCTAGACATATGCATTCACTAATTACCTACACTACTCAGCCATGCACACACATGCAACTTGCTAGGACACACGCAAGCGTGCACTCGAGCTGAGAACATGCACATGCCTGTAGATGTCGTCTCCCTCCCACAATGTCATGTGTTACTTTTACCACGTGAGAAAAAGGACAACATGTAGAGGAAAGGATCATACTAATGTGTTTACTGACCAAGTGCATGCTATCCAGCTCAGCTGCCTCAGCCAAGTGTGTGTGTAGGTTCGATTTTTTTTTTCTAGAATGCAAGAAGTCAAGCCATTTTGGACAGCACTTGAAATGAAATAGGTCTATTACCGCATGTATGGCTGCCCAAATGCTAAACCAATGAAGAAAGAAGTCTTCTAATTAGTAGAGGAAAATATCATGCTTGTTTCCAACAACCTCTTATTTGCCACGGTTGGAGCCCATATCTACGCTAGCTTCTCCCCAAACCATATAGAGCCATGTAATCTCCGGGCAAGAAAGTTGGGCGTGAACACCAGACGAGTACATCAATGCCCAAATTTTGGCGGGAAAATGCCAGAGCGGCAATTTGGGAGTTACTAGGAAGATGCGCAGTTGAGTGGAGGGACAAAATCAGAAAGTTGATGAAAAAGGGCGGGAAAACTCCCAAACCTTCGACCGGCGCCTTAGCCTCACCGAAACCGGCTATCAAAAGTGAAATATTTGGATATCCAAAGCATGCGGCTCACGATTACATGTGATTTTGGTACAACGGTAGCATTTAAATCTCAAAAGATTGTAGTAGATTTTGGACTCACGAGGGACGATTGAGTTGTGTGATGGCCAACAACGATGGTATAGCTCCATCACGGCAGTGCACATACTCGGGGTCATTATTCCATGCTATGAGATGGTGAGAATTGTGATAGACGACGGTTGTGTGAGGTGATTGGAGGCCACACCAACAACGTGAGTGTTCTCGAATATATATAGGGGGAGAGAGAGAGAGAGAGAGAGAGACAGAGAGAGAGAGAGAGAGAGAGAGATAGATAGATAGATAGATAGATAGAGAGAGAGAGGAGCGGAAGGTTCAATAGGAAAGAGACGGATTGGTGATGGTAAATTTTGCGTATGGGAGGATAGATGCAAGAGATCAATGCTCATCGGTGGTGTAAGATGGAGTACATGGCAGAAATAAATTTGTTATCATGCACATGAAATAACAGTCACCAACAATAGCATGACAAAAGTTCATAACCAAAATAAACCTTCCTTGTGCGATCTCATGTGTCCCCTTCTTTGGCAGACCCCATGATCAATGCTCATCGGAGATTCCATCATGTTCGGCACACTCTGATTCTATGGGTTTCCCGATGGAGAATTAATCATTTTGCGTACACATGAGCCTTTTGTTTTTGCCCCGATCGGTACTAATCCTCTCCCATATCTTTTGTCTCGTTGTCGGTGCGAGAGAGCGGAGGAGTGGATATGAAAAATTATATGAGGAGTTGGTGGAAATACACTTCATGGAGTGGGGAGGGGGGTATAAAATCAAAAGGTTGAGAAGAGAATCAACATTTTGTATTTTTAGGGAATTTATAGAAGTAATAAAATCTACGCCTTGCATCTCTTCCATAAATTAATAATGTATAGTTACTATGCATATATATTATAAGTGATGCTTCCACCATCACCCGACGCCTATTGCTCCGTCGCCCCCGAGACCAACCCTCCACCAAGGTCCGCATCACCAATTTTCCCAGCTGGTTGGCTATATTTATGTGTCTCTAGGTATGAAAATCGTGAATTGATCGTGCCGCATAAATATAATCTTAGTTTGAAGTGGTTCTAATAGTGTGCATTCTGGGTTTTATGTGACTTACTCGTTAGAGAAACCATAAAACCAGAAGCTCACTGTTTGGAATAGATTTTTATTGCAATCACAACTACGGAAGATCAAGATCGTGTTCATCTATTTTTTTTGTTTGTTCTTGCTTGCTGCATTCCATCCTGGTCACGCATCAATGGCTGGTCAATATTCACTTAATCATACAACTAAGAACAACACGCAAACTAGTGACGACTTATCATGTGAATTTTCAGACGTACCTTTGCATTTTGTTTCTGTAACATGAGCCATGTGGACCACTAATGCTAGTACTCTGACATGCGCTAGCAGCGCTACTACACAGTGAAGCATGCAAGCCTTCCGGAGGCCATATGACATTTTGAATTGGCACTAGCAGCCTTGTGCGAGCATGACCTAATCTATAAGAGACATGCCACTTTTGCTACTTCCTAGAAATGGAAGGTTAAAAAATCCCTTCTGGCTTTTGTTATGTTGTGACTTTCCGTCCCCAGTTTATTACTAGCAAGTATGCTTGATCTACTTGCACTAGTAACACTGATGTACTCCTTCCGTACCGGTTAATTAGGCCGGCACGTGACCCAGTAAAAAGTTTGATCATAGATTTAATCAACATAATATGAATTAAATGTCACAAAAATTATACTACCATTAGATTCATATTGAGAAGTTTCTTCCAATGGTATAATTTGTATGACATATAATTTATGTTTCGTTGACCAAATTAATGATCAAATATTTTTCTTGGACTACATGTTTGCCTAATAAACCATTACGGGGGAGGGAGTACCTCCTTTAAGCAGACGTTCGCTAATGATTTATATATAGAGCTTAATCCGGTGTCACTGGTTTCCAAATGCTATGTTCAGTATTTGGGTTGGTTCATTTGTGGAGCTTAAATCACACGAGCTACTGTTAGTTTTACCTCATTTTCGTAAATTCACTAAACTAGCAAATGATGACGCAATTAACAGTACAACAGGACACCCACTCGGTGTGTTTCTCAGGAGCAACTTTACAGCATGCACAGTGAAATCAATAGTAGCGCGCAAGGGGTACGGTACATCAGCAGGCGGGTATAGTTGATTTCTCTAATCATGCATCTTAACTAACAGTAGCTTGCCACCATAATTTTCCTCACAAGCATTTCGGATCATGAGCATCATATAAGTTCACTTTGGAGATGGAACATGGAGAATGGAAGAGCTCGGTGTTACGGTGTAGAACATGAAACAACACCACAAACATGAATCAGCCGATTAGAAAAAAAAACTATGCCTGCTGCAAATTCGTGATAAAAGCACATAACAGATTTGGTTGAAATAACCATGGATGATGAAAAATAACCCTTGAACATTGGTGATCACAGAAGGAAAAAAAATCCCCATCACTAAGCTCTTCGTCGACGACGGAGTTGTGTCGCCCTGCTGACAATATCATCACCAAGCTCGACGGTCAAAGGAGAGTCACTTCCTAATCATCGTCATATCGAGCGCCCTCTCCAAATATGTTGAGCTTCCCTCAACAAATTAAAATGATTTATGAATCGTTCAAATGGGTAAAAACTACCCACTGCAGCAGACAGATGCATCATGTCAGGAGTGAGATGTCTATGACAGATGCATCATGTCAGGAGTGAGATGTCTATGAATCTACAAAGGCGCAAGAACGGGCAGATTGGCCGAGGGAGACACTCCGTTGGGGCAAGAAAAGAAAAGAAAGAGACAAACCACTCAGAATCAAGAATGAAAGCGAAACAAAGAAACAAGAGACCTCTCCGTGTCCGTGGGCAGGAAAGCTCTCCGACGCAAAGCGGCTTCGTGTGTGCGGACGCGCCGGCCGGCTGTTCTCTGCCACCGCCGCCGTTCCCGGCTAGGATAGGTCCGGCCACCGAGTGCAGCCGCCGTTACCGGCACCCTCGGGTCTGACGCGAGGATGGGAGGCGACCTCGTGCGCGTGCTGAGGCGAGAGTAGAGGAACCGATCGAGCCTCGTCTCGTTGTGCCGTACGTCGGCCGCCGCCCCGATTCCCGTGGCTCCGGCGAGGAAAAGAAAGGCGGCTCACCATGCTTCCGAGCCTCTCCGGCGAGGGTAAAAAGGAGGTCGGCCAGGAGAAGCGCTGCGACGCTCTCCACCGTCGTCTCGTTGAAGCTCGTCCTCCCTCTCTTTTTTCTGCAGCCAAACGCCGTGGTTCAGGAAACTCGTGGCGATTCTTGGTCGCTGACATGGTTCCGGCCGTCGCCTCTAGCTTCGGCGAGCGAATGTACGCCGTCTTCTCTGTTCCTCCTCCCGGCCGGGTGAAGGAATCGTGCTTCATAAACCCAAATCGTGCACAATCACTCCAGTTGATGGTTCCGCGTTGCAGCATTGGCTGGTTCAGCGGAATCGTTGGTTCAAAAACGTGACAAATTAGGTGATCACTGGTTCGTGTGCTATATCATTCGGCCAGATTGCAAGCAAAGTACAATTCATAGAAAACCTAATTTCACGAGAGCTTTCTAAACGTAGCAGAACTGTCACTATCGGAGATCGTATGCGAAAGCAACTTCTCACATAGAATGGCTATTGAACTGCAGAAAATCGGGCGAGAAAAACAAGAGAGAATGTGTGCTATAGTCCGTGTCAAAAGTGGACCGGGAAATTATCGAAACACAAAAATTTGGCAGGTGAACTACAATAATTTCGGTGGAAAAGTGCCAAAATGATATCTCGGTAACCATGTGCATGTCGAGAAGGACATAAACAATGGGGAAATCTGCCAAAACAATGCACTATAATGTCCCTGGAAATGGGCGGGAGAAGGCCCAAACAAGTGAATTGCGGTGACCATCGTATGTCCATGTGTCGGGGTAAAGCATCCCCATCGGCAGCCCAGATCGCACCGGCACGCCAAATAATGCTTCGACACATTTCGGACCCCAATACAGGTGTCGGCAACCCTGGGTCGGCCCCTTTGCATAGGTCGTGTGACAGGCGCCCCCGCACCCCATGCCACGTCGGATGGGATCACTCGGGGCCCGCTTTGGCAGCCATCGGTGAGCGTATTAAATGACCTATCGTCAAGGCAAGTTGGTCAGGATGGTCGAACACCCGTCCATGGCCTACGACGTCTAGACTTTTGAGGGCGCCGGAGATTAAGGGAGCCACCCCTCCCATCGGTTAAGCTTATATTAACACTTTATTTATGTCTAACAACAACAATAGTAAATTTGTGAACTATGCAAAACTTTAAAATCTACTAATTCCACCCATCAGTTAAACGCGGCATGGAGGGCGGCCTGCTGGCGTGTGGCCTCTGCCGGCGCCTGCTCATCGATCCCCGGCCTCGACAACCCGGTGATAGTCCAGCTCTGCTTCAGGCGCGGCGCTCTGCCACCATGAACCGGTGGCCGCGCTCCTCCAAGGAGCTCAGAGTCGATGGAGTCGTCTGTGACCTCCAGGGCTGGCTGACGCATGTTGTGGAATGACTCGCGGCCGCCATCGTGCCTCAATCCTCACGCTAAATGTGGGGCTCGAAGGCTACGGTTCCAGCGCAGCCTCGCTGATTTGGTCCCATCCCAAGCGGTGCGTGAGGTGCGGTCAGGCATGGCTGGAATTTTTGTGGGATGGACGAGGTTCCCGGCGGCCGGTATTTTATAGGCTGCGGCGGGCAGAAGAACAGCTAGGCCGGGCGGGAAAATCGACACCGAAATGGGTCACGCGGCGGGAAAATACGGACACGGACGAAATAAACCAACTGCTTCGCGCACACTCGTACTCGGATGGATGGATGGGTGGATGGATTATGCAGACACGGAGAACGCGTTGTTTGGTGTGAAAAAGAAATGGGCGGCCAGGCACGCGCGTACGTGACGTGTGCGTTGGCCAAAATGAAGAAGTAGCATCTAGAAGGCGTTTTATTTCCTGACTTAGAGCATCTCCAATGATCACACTAAATGGAACGCTGTAAATTTGCGTTTAACGCGCGCGGTATGTGGATGCAGTGCGCGGCGCTGTTGGCTGCTTTTGCGGACGCGCTAACCGCAGCGCTAAATTATAGCGCCAAGTTGCTCAATTTGTAGACGCGCAAAAAAGCCGCGCGGAAAACAACATTTTCACACATTTGCATACGAAACAGATCAAACAAAACGTAAAAATAAACTAGAAATGTAAAAATATGTTGCAAAGTTCGACGCTACAAGCAAATTTATTTTGAAACTAGCCTAAGCTACTCGGAATCCCAATCGAAGTCCGATGAGCCCGGAGTTATCGACAACACCAGAGTCGGTGTCCACTCGAAGGAGGAGGAGGAGGAGGAGAGGACTATCGTTGACGGGTTGGCGCCATTTTTCTACTCCTCCGCCTTCCTCGCGGCCTTCTCCTCCCTCTCCTTCTTCCTCGCTGCCGCCTTCGCCCTCCTGTCCTCTCGGTCCGACTTCTTCGCCGCCTTAAGCGCCGCCTTCTCCTCTTCTTTCTTGTCGTAGAACGCCTCCATCGTGGCGACGTCCTCCAGGAACTGGCGAGCCCACTCGAGGCGCAGGCGCTCGTCGTGCTCCGCGATGACGAGACACTGCTTGAGCTTGCGCTGGCGCTGCCTCGCCTCACGCGTGACGGCAGCCGCCGGCGGCGCAAGCGCTTCCGCCTATTGACGCGTCTAGACGTCAGTGAAGTTCATCGACCACCGGGAGCGGCCGAGGCGCCAGGCGACCGCATCGTACGCGCGTGCCGTCTCGAAGTCCCGAGCCCGATGCGCTCGTCGCCGCTGCGGATCTCGGCGTAGAACATGTCGTTCAGCCACGCGCGGACACCGCGGTAGCCGGAGCTCGAGCGACGGCGGCGCGGCATCTCGTCAGCTTGGAGGCGGCGGGAGCGACGTGGTGCGCGGAGGGAGCGACACGGAGCAAGGTGGAAAGCGGCGAAGCGACACGCGAAATGAAACTTCCTAGCGGTTGGGTGCGCGCGCGGCAATTAGCGCGGAAGGTTTGACGCGTAGGATGGTGCAAAAGCGCTCACGCCGCAAAAAAAATTAGCGCGCGAGTGTTTTTCTCGCTTCCGCATGAGGTTCGCGAGCCCTCCCCGAGCTGCATTTTGGCGGTTAATTTAGGGCGCGCGAGTTTTGTCATGCTTGTTGGAGATGCTCTTAATTGGCGTCGATCGGTTCCCCAGCCACAAAATGAGTTGATTGGTGTGTAGAAAATGAGTAGAAGTGACGTACGCATGTCAGATTTTGCGTGCACTGTAGCTTAGCCATGTATGGCTTGACGTATAAATAGCAACAGAGCCAAGGAAAAAGAATATCACGGCTGGTTTGGCTGATCGACCGGTAGAGGATAGGGGAAATAAAAGAGAGAAATCGCTTGATCGATTAGCATGCATGTTTGTTCTTGGAATAGTTTAAATTATCCACATGCATGCATGTCGATGCATAGTTGCCAATTACTACACATTCTCTTTGGTCAGTGCATGTGTGAGCATGCATGTCGGTCACAATATTGATCCCATGTTGGCATATAAGGTTCTGGGTTTGTTAAGAGACAACAAAATCATAGCTATAGGTAAAGGTCACATCACACGATGAAGATTTGATGAAGATTGCAACGATCTATAATGTCCAGTAACAACAAGAGGCAAATCAAAAAAACTGGATCAGCAGGCCATGGACAGGACATGACATCGGTAAAAAAAAAATAGCACACGTGGTGGAGTATGCATCTAGTGAGTCATAATTAAGATGGCAAAGCAACCTACGATTGCTCTCGCAGCAAGAAGTTTCAGTGAAGGTAGAAAGTTACGGTTCAATATAAGTAGTCTAGTTGCTTCAATATAAGATGTGAGTGTGTACCCGTTAGTTTATCATCTGGCCACCTCCAACGGGTCATCGTAAAGGACACTTTGTAACCGTCGGTGTCCGCGCGGCCTAAAAATGAGACCCAGCAGCCAACCGCAAATAGACATTGTCGCGTGGACACATTTGTTTTGGAGCAAACCTAGCCTAAAATTGGGGCATGTTTGAGGTCGCGTCGTCCATTAAATGTTTTTTTGGAGAGTCTACGTTGTTACATCATAATAAAACAAATTGGCCTAAACCAAGCTACATCAGGGCCTGCCCAGGATTGGTGCAGCTTGCTTGGCCCTCGCGTCCTTGGCGTTCGGTGCCCGCCGCAGCTTCCTTGGCCGTCGTCGCCCCTAGGCTGCCACGGGAGCATGGTTTCATTCGCGGGACATCCAGTCATGAGTGGCATGCATTATCTAGACGCGGAAAACTTGTTGGTTCGGTGAGATGAGAAAAAAGAAGGTGAAAACGAAGATCTAGGGCGCGTTTGGTTGACGTTTCCGCGCAGCCAGGCCCCGAAATAACGCACGTTGTTGGCCCAGTATAGCCTGATCTGTTAGAAACTGTGCAAAAGATGTAGCTCCCACTTTGTTTGGTATCCTGGGCTGAAATTTCTTGGCTTTGAAAAGATTTTGGGCTGGTTGTTTGGTTGTGGTTGATGCATGTGAGGCTGCCATGTGAGGGCTCGACAACCTGGCATTGAAAACCAAGAGAATCTTCACGCTGTTTCGTTTGCACAGGTCTAGCCTCGGAGAAACGACTGATTCGGGCGTAGCTGCGAAGCTGGCCCGAGGCCTTTTTTCGACTGCTTTAAGATCCATGCTGTGCAATCAGTTTTGGATCCTGTTGTTTAGTTGCTCACGGAAAAAAAAAAATCTGACCCCTACAAACTTCCATGCTGGCTACCAAACGCGTCCCTGGACACGCGCGCGTTTAGTTTGTGTTCGCCAAAACGAAGAAGTAGCACATCCAGCTCAAGGCGTTGAGTTAATTAATTTGTGTGGATCGATCGGTTCCAGCCAGAAAATGGTGGAGTAGTTTGGTGCGTTGCATAGAAAATGAGTAGAGGCCGGTGACGTATGCACGTCAGATTTTGCGCCCACTATATAGCTTAGCCATGTAGTATAGTGACCCGGACTTTTGGCTCTCGGGTGCAGGCGCACCCTATATTCTCCAAAAAATATAGTAATTTCAAATAAAGTCAAAAAAAATTGAATCCTTTTGGAAATCAAAGATAATCAAGTATTGTACTCGTATAAATTTGTTTGGCCAAAAAATGTTTCACATTGACTTCAGGCTAAAAAAACAAATCTATGACGAATATAGCGTGAATAGTACTTTAATATAGGACCTCTAAGTCTGTTTTTTTCACCCAGGAAACAAGAGAAGTTATTCCATGGTGAATCTTTCGTATACGAGTACAGTACATGATCATCTTTGATTCCCAAAAAGATTTGAATTTTTTTGACCTTTTTCTGAATTACTAATTTTTTTTTCCATATAGGGTGCGCTTGCTCCCAGGTTCACCCATGCAATTTGCTGTAGTATACGGAATAGTTTAGATTAAATAGCAGCAGAGAGCGAAGGAGAGAAAAAAAAAAACCAAGCCAGTTTTGGCTGATCGCTTGATTAGGCTTGCGTTGCTCCGTTGAGAAGAGAATTAAATTAACGCGATCGATCCCGTGGATGCATGGGTGTGGAGACAGGCTGGCACATGTGAAGCGAATGGGCGCGCTGATCCTTCCCGTTGAAACGCGTCAACGACACGCTCGCTCAATTACTCGCGGGTGCGGAGACATGTGAATGCTCCTGCTGAGAGGATGCGCTGTCGCCCACGTGGGCCTCACCGTACGCGACGCGTACGGCGCGAGTAATTGAGCTCCTGCTGAGAGGATGCAGTCCTCGCGCCGTACGCGACGCGCAGGTCGCAACCGTTCCGTAGTGAGGACTGGATCCCTGCAGAAAGTAATAACAAGAGAAATGACTTGACCATTCACTTGGATTTTCCTGTATAAAATGACTGCGTGTGGTCGTCCGGCCCGCAATTACAGCCGTATCGCACACCCACCTCCTCTTCTCATCTCATCTCACTATCTCAGCCATGCCGCCGGCGATAAAACTTTCTTTTATCAAAAAAGAATAAGCCCCGCCTGTAAAACGATTTGAGCCGACCTTTGTATACATATCAAATAGATCGTCCCGACCCATTGGTGGACCCCCCGGCTCGTGGCCGCATAACCGGCACCGGAGTTTCCACATGTCCACGGCCAGCATGCACGGCACATACTGCCCGCGGCACCTTGGGACTGAGCACTCCCCCGGGGATAAGAAGCTGCGGTATCCTCCCTGGCGCGGCGTCTCCACGTCGGCGTCGGCGTCGGCGGGAGCACGCCGCCTTGGGTTCCTCAGCCACTCCTGGCACCGCCCGCAGTACTCTACCTCATCCTCGTCTGCCGGAGCGCGAAACTCGTGATAGCATCGGGCGCAGTAGGCGCTCCGGAATGTGCGCGCTTCCCGCCGAGGCTTCCGGCTGTAAGGCCTGTCGGAGGCAGCCGGTGGACTGGCGCGGCGCTTCTCGGCGGCCTCCGTGGGCGCGGCCGCGGCCGGTGGTGGTCGGCTGTGATTGCTGGGCTTCTGATCGGCGGAAGGAGGAGGAGCAGGCGGGTGGCGCGCCGAGAGCGCGGCCCAGGCGTCCTGGAGCAGCTTGAAGGCGCCGTCCGCGGCGGCGGAGCGGTTCTTGTCGGGGTGCAGGACGAGGCACAGCCGCCGGTATCGGCGCTTGATGTCCTCGCGTGTCAAGCCGCGGCAAGCTAAGCCGAGGACAGCGTACCAGTTCCTGCTGCCGGAGCCGGAAGCGGCGGCGTGGACCTCGTAGGCGGCGAGGGCGTGGGCGAGGCTGGAAGGGACTGGCATGCGGCAGAGTGCCTTGGCATCCTGCGCCACCCGGAGCGCGCCGGCGACGTCGCCCGCGAGGAAGCGCTCCTCGGCGAGGCTCTGGAGCTTCTCGGGCTTCGCCTCCCGCGCCTTGTTTCCGCTTCTGGCACCGGTCGCCATGGGAAGCGTCGATCGACGTACGTTGCAGCTAGCGACGATCGATGGCCCGCGCGCGTTGAACATATGTGATGGCGGTATACTTTATCCGAACCCGATTTATAGAAGAACATGGATACGATCCGGAGGTAGAATAACGAACGGTGACCAGTTGGCAGTTGCCGACTATACGATATTACGATCGTATCTCCGGCCAGTCGGCATCTAATTGTCATCCTGAGTCCCACTGGCCCATGCATGATGCAATGGGGAGTTCCTAATTTTTTGTGATGTATGGGCTGATTAGGGCATGTACAATGAGGAAAAATGCCCAGAAAAATAAAACGATTTTTGTCTGAAAATTATTGTTTATTTGTACGAGACAAATGCCTAACTAGCCACTTCTCATGTACAAATAAGCACATACACATAACAAAAAAATTTGGTTTGGTTTTCTAAACACCTCATGGCCTTAGATGGTAGGTAGTAGGTACGCCACATTTGTGTGCCCGCCCACTATTAATTAGTTGTTTTCACCATTTGTATGAACTTGTCACGAATCATTTCAAAGTTTAAGGAGGAACTTGCAAAAAGCAACCACAATTATGGGCTATGGCTAAAAAAACACCACAATCCAAAGTTTTCGCAATAATCATAGGAATTCCAGCAATAGTTTGGCCTTCGAGAAACGGTTTGTCTCAAAAAAAAGTCTGAAAATTTCCGTAGAATAGATGCTTTTTTTTAGATCAAGAGGGAGCTTTCTTCATATAAAGGTAGATCTTCCTCTATTTTTCTTTCGGTGAAGATGGCTTTGAATTTTTTTGACAATCAATACCATATATATGGTATATTTATAATGTAGTAAATAGTACATGATAGAGATACATGAGCTGTCTGTAGCGATTACAAAATAAAGTCTAAGAGAAACAAGAAAATATTTAAGTTCTTCAAATTCTTTTTTCTTCTATGTCACAATCTTGTACTTTTCTGAAAGCAGCCAAAGAAAAAAATACCAAACCACACACCTGGACACACAAACGAAGATTCTCCGATAATCGTGTACTTTCATGCAATAGTGCATGATAGTCTCCCCTCTTGATTCTTTCCTTTTGTTTTATATAAGTTCATGACTACACATGAGGATTTTGTACACGCATGGGTGTGGGCGTTTCTGTCACCGTCCATTGTGCTTTAAGATTCAGAGAAAAAGAGGAAAGAGAAATGAATCTTTTCATCTACCATGGTTGACACGAATCTCGAGAAATAAATGAATAGTGACGGAAAGACCTACACCCATGCATGTGTGTACAAAAGTATTTCCGCTACACATGACCAATATATGATGGATACATGGAGTCTGGAGGTAACCTGGCATTCTGAGTTGGATTACTTTTAACACCATCTCCAGCTTGCAACATATGTACAAACTTGCAGCATCTGGAGAAAAGCATACTACAAGTACCTACACTTCAAAGAAAGACCATATTTCTATGTTTGCCAGTTATAGCGGTGAAACGGTACCTTTTCCCTTTACATCTACGTACATAGAAAAAATAAAACTACAACTAAATTTTCTGATGCGTGCTTCAAGTAAGAGAATACATAACGACCTAGTAGTCCAAAACTAGATGAACACTTCTCAGTAAATCACTCGATTTCCTCAGTTGGTATTGACATCAATCGTCAGATCACAACTTCATTATCAGAAGTTAAGATAATAATGTTGCACCATCAATCTTTTATTATGTGAAAAATTCTAGTAAAATGGAGTATGATGCTTAGGTTCAGTGGTGGATCTATTCACATGTCAGCCCCCCCCTCGCAACTGTTGGAGAATTGTTGAAGGATTTCTTTACAAGACATAGAAGAAAAAATCACCCCCTACCCCAAGACACTGATGTTTTGTGCTTTACCCCCCCCCCCCCCTTACCAGTTGATGACGCAACAGTTCACCTCCTCAATTATCCAAGGTAAGAGTTATTATGCAAGATCCTTCCCGTTTTTCAAATAAGAAAGCTCAGCCATTCGCTTTTCATCTTCTGGTTGGACAATGGTATTAATGCCATGTGTGGTGAGCGAGGAGAAGAGTGTTCATTTCTACATGTTTCAAAGTACGTTGTCGTTTTGCGAGTGGCACTGCATGCCTCTCTTACAATGTTTTTTCCTTGTAGAATTGGCACGCGGACATGATCTTAAGAAGCAAAAGAAGCATTTTGATTGTGACAAGAAAAACAAGGAACAAGGGAATTCTTTTCTGGCATACTCATGTTGTTTAGGTGTGTGGTTGTTCTGATGCAGTATGTACAAATTCTGTTAACTCTTTGGATGTTGAATCAGGTTAGCACACACCTGCTCAATGTCACGATATTTTCATGAAAGCGCTGGAGCTTACAGCGGAGTGCTACGAAAGTAGACTGATTGTTGCAAATTTCAACTACAGTGATGAAAATTGCAGAGTAATCTGCATATAAAGGGATACAGAGGGTTACTGCCATCAAACAGGTGTGGACAGTCAATTGGACTTTTGCTCCGTGGTCTCTCTCCTTCTATCATTATTCATTGGCTTTAGTAAGATATCATTAGTTAGGTTTTGCTTTATGCTCATATCTATAACTTCTATTTGATTGTACTTAAAACAAACTGGAATATTGATGTCTCTCGATTTCTGGCTTAACATGTGACGTTTTTATACATGTGGATTTTCACGTACATCTTTCTAACATATGATGAGAGAAAAGAAACTTTAAGAGTCGTGGCAACGCACGAGCATACAACTAGTAAAGTTGACACTTAATGAATTCCAGAACCAGGTTTAGCATCAGGTCGGAGAATGGAAGAAGTTTTTTTTGGCAAAGTAACTGATTGGATCATATTCAGAAGTGGCAACAAACACCTCCAACCGAGTTTTTTTTATGATAACGCTCATTCATGCCTCTTTTATTGAGAACTCGGGGAAGGGTGGATGGGGATGTATTGCTCAAGATTCTGATGGGGATATTCTTTTTGCTGCTGCTGGAAGTTGTGACCACTTAGCGGATGCAATGCATGCCGAGGCCATCTCCCTCCTCAAAGCAATTGAGTTGGCTGAGTATTTTGGTATGGGCCAAGTCATCTTCTCAACGGATTGTTTGAACCTGCAACTGGCGGTAACATCTGAGCGCAAGATAGATTACCATTCAACAAGGGGAATTCTCTTCCGTGAGGCAAGATATCTAATGGGTTTAGGTTTTATGGAGCACCAAGTAGTGTTTAAACCGCCTGCTTGTAATATTCCAGCGCATGTGCTGGCGAATTTTAGTGCTAGGGGAATCTTTGGTAACCATGTTGTGTGGTTGATATGGTCAAGTCCACAAGATAATGGAATGCAGGATGTTAGAGCATCTCTAGCAGACCTCCTAACTTGGTCAAACCCGGATATTTGCAGGCCGGTTTGAGGATTTGGTGCGTTTTTTGTCCAGCCCAGACACCCCAAAGTGGTCAAACCTGTAAAAAAATTGGAGACCGGCCTTGCTACGAGCCCGCGACCTCCATAATTGGGGTTTCGAAGGCATTTTTGCAGGCCAATCTGGATACGGTCAACGCACTAGCGATCGAAAAATTCACCTCGGGCCGACGCACTTGGCCGATAGACTCGCCGGAGTCCGACCAAATTCCGGTAAACTTCCATGTAATTAAGATTAGGCAAAATCGAACCGCGCTCGTTGTCATTGGCCGCCGGTTGTATTCGGGCAGAGGCGGTCGATCAGCGCAGCGAGGATGCAGGGGACGGGCAAGCGTGTGTGCGAGCAGGGGCAGCCGGCGGAGCGGGCAGGAGCGGGCGGAATGCAGCGGCCGACGGCCGGTGAAGAGAGCAAGGGCGGCTGGGCGCTCTGCCATCGCAGGGCGGAAGCGGGGCAGGTGGGAGTGGAGGCAGGGGCGGCCGGCCGCGTCGCGGCCTTGGCGGCGCGGGGTAGAGGCGGCGGGGAACGCGAGGGCAGGGCGGCCGGCTGCATGGCGTGGCAGCGCAGGGTGGGTCGGGAAGAAGAAGAAGAAGGTGGAGTAAAAAAAACTATCACCTCGGTTGGAATATTCAGGAATATGCTATTTTACCGTTTCTATTTACGGGGCACTAATAGAAAAGAGAGCTTTCATACCACGTGGATGGGCCTTTAGTTGCGGTTCGTAAGCAACCGCGACTAAAGGGAGACATTTATTTGCGCATAATTAGTTCCAGTTGCGAATGCGAGACTAAAGCTCGTTACCAACAGGGACTAAAGCCCCTTTTTCTACCAGTGGGGTCTGGTCTTTGGAGGTATTTTTTGCCTCCAAATCGTAAAATTTTCGACATGCAAACACGTATTTGGAGTTTGAGGTTTGAGGTTTGTGCTAGAGATGCTCTTACAGGTAAAAAAAAATAGAAAGGTTACAAATTTTGGCAGGGCCGGTGACCCTGCCGTAATCGAGTAGGACATATTGGTGATTTTCAACCGACCTATGCATGAATTATTAATGCAACCAGGAAATTCAATCAGCCGACCCGTGCATTCATTAATCAGGCAATAAGCAAATCAACCGTGCCGTGTCCCAAACGATACTGTACGTCGTAGATTCATAGATTGCTAGCGATACCAACGTAGATGGCCGTCGCCGGCGACGACTCGGAGACCAATCGCGCGTGTACGATCGACGCAGCGACCACGGCCGTGCGGCAATGCTGGTCCTCCACGTTCCCAGACGATCTCCTCGCCGACATCTGCCGCATGCTCGACTCCCCGCGCTGCCGCGCGCGTTTCGTCGCCGTTTGTCGGTCGTGGCGAGCCGCCGCGCGCGCGGCGCCCCCCGTTGCGCTGCCATGGCTGCTCCTCTCGCCCTGGAAGGGCGACTCGACGAGGCGCCTGTATTGCCCCGAGGACGGATCCGTCGTGCGCGTCCGGCTCACTTTCAAGATGGAGGTCGTCGGCTGCCACGACGGTGGCTGGGTCGCCACGTTCATGCCGGCATCGCTCAAGATCGTAAACGCCTTATCCGGCGCCAAGGTGAAGCTCGGCCGGAAGCAGGAGAGGCTAGTCTGCGGGGATCATGTCCACGACTCGATCCTGAAAATCTACGCGTTCTCGGAGATGCTGAAAATTGTATTCTCCGAGACACCCACCTCCCCTGGCTGTATCGTCGCCGCCATCCTCGACCACGACAGCATCGGGCACTGCCTCGGGCTCTGCAGGATTGGCTGCCCAAACAGCGGGTGGACGATGCACAGATGTCACGGTAGGACGTTCATGGACATCACCTTCTGCAATGGCGACCTCTACGGCCTCGCTGAGAACGCAAGTGAAGTCGTCAAGTTTGAGATTGGCGTGAACGAGGATGGCGCGCCGGTGGTCACGGCCGAGCGCCACCTAAGCATCGGCGACTCCATCGGTGCGAACTCCTCCTCCGAGCAGAATCTGAGTTACATCTTTGATCTACACGGCAAGCTCGCGATTGCAACGAGGGCGCAATGGTCGCTAGACCTCCAACCTTTCTTCAAGGTGTTCGAGTTCGTTGACATCCATGATGCCATCGCCAACGAGCTAACGGCGTGGGTGGAGGTGGCCGACTTGGGCGACCATGCCTTATTCTTGGGACGGACGTTCTCTACAGCAGTGCACGTGCCGGCAAACAGACGAAGCGACGTGGAGAGAAACACCATCTACTTCTCCTATCATCATCGCAGCTACTATGGCCAATACGGAGTTGTCGACCCCCGACATGTCCTATGGTTGGCCACCTTGAACGAAAACAGCGGCCCGGGATATTACATGGAAGAAGATGACAGGAACAACCACATCAAGGGCGATGAAATGAAGAGGATTAGGTCGGTAGGATACTCCCACTTCACAATGGGCAACAAACACGATGGCGGCGCCTGGGTTCTCCCTCCAGATATCTAGCCAATATATATAGTTGTCGGTAAGGGATACCATATACTATAGTACTATAGTAGTACAAGACATAGGCAAGACAGCCGACAAGAGGAGCGGCCACGCCTTCTTATGAGACGGCCGGACATAGTCATCTTCAACCAGTTCTATGATTCAATATAATTTACCGGGGTAAACGCTATAGCTTGTTTCTAATACTCGGCAGCTTGATCAAACAAAGCTTCCGCAATTTCCGAATCACACTGTATAATGGCATGTTCTCATTGGTTGTAATAGGTGGTTATTCCGTCATACTCAGAACCGTACTTCGATCAGAGTTTGCTACTCCTCATACGGTCATAAATTGCTATCTTAACCCCCATCTTAAATTGAATTCAATTCTCAAAAATAGATCCCATTTGTTTTTTGGTTAAGGCGAAGAAGTTTATTACCTACGGTAATCGGTTTCACTTGTTTCCACCTTTAGAAGGATGAACCATAGATAGATCTAGAGACCTTGTACGAATTGTTTGAAAGGTAACTATCTCGGTTTCATATATGAAATATCTATAGAATCCTTGCAAAAGACTTTTTCCCATTTGAAACAAAAAAAAACTTTTGACCTTTGGAATCTGATACTACACTGTTGCTAATCCGTTAGTGGATGGGCTCTATTATATGAGCAGATTCCTAAATTTTGCCTCATAGCATGGGATAAGTAACCAGTTTTTTTAGTTATATTGAACCAGCTGCTCTATCAATTTGATCGTTAAGGTGCTTTCTCTATCAATTTGAGAATTTTATCCATAGAGTATTAGTATAGGTGATACGTTCTTTTTTTTGTCGTGAAGTTTCTTTGCTTCCTAGGGAAAAATCGTTGTTTTTATGATTCCAATGTAGAAAGTCATTTTTCTAGTATTTACCAGAAATTTGATCCTCTATGTTTTCTTTCTATAGAGGAGATAATCGCACCTAATGACATAACACGGTCATAATATTGAAAGCTTGCGGTAGGAAGGGGTTTCATTCTAGCTAGTGCCCGAAAATAATATTCCAAAGCCTTTTTATGCTCCCAATTGCTTGTGTGTATAAGGCCTATGTTATAGAGTATATAATTTTGATCCTATGTATCGATTTCCAGTCGTGTAGCTTCATAATAATTTTGCAAAAACTTCCGCGTAGTTTCCTTCGGATTGAGCAAACATCCGATATGGTCGTTCATTCTATTAAAAAATCTCCATTCCAAAACTTTACATGAGGCTTTCATTTCATATATACGACTCCTTCCTTTTGTACATAGTACTAAGCAAAAGAAACTATAGAATCAAAATAGAATTAGTCCAGTCTCCTTATGAACCAAAAGGGGCAAGTATTTTCCCAATAAATCAATATCCAACCTTCCCGCAAGAGGTTTTTATTAACACCAATTAATTAATTATATTAGTGTTACCCCATCCATACCGGTTTACAGCGATATTGCGCATTTTGAGAAAAAAATTCACTACTAATTTGGTTAATAAAATATAAGATATATATCACAAAAAAAAATTGTTCGAAACATTTTTTGAATACAAATTCAATGATATAATTTTTGTGCCATATATATCATATTTTGTTGACTAAATTTGTAGTCAAACTTCTTTCTCGAAATGCAATGTCCCTATAAACCGGTATGGACGTAGTAGATGAAAACGATAGCTTCATGAATTACTTTGTTCTCAACGCCCCTATATAGAAGAATTAGCCACTTCAAGATCTTTAATGGTTATAGGGGTATCCAAAGTACAAATCTTATGGTTGTTTGTTATCCCAACCATTTTTCCGGCCCCGATACCTATCAAGAAAGGACTAATTTCTAACAGGGGTTTTCCTGTTATTGATTCCTCACTACTAGAAAAAGATCTAGCTGTAGGATTGCTAGCAGTGGCGCACCACTACATAGCTACGCCACTCCTATATAGGAGTCGCGCACCAAAAGGTGGTGCTTTACAGCCTCACTCGTAGGAATGTTAGTAGTGGCGCACCTGGCCAGTAGTGCGCCACTGCTAAGTCTTTCTTGGTCCACCCATTTCCCAGGCTTACCACTGGTGCACCACTTTTTGGTGCGCCATTTCTATGTGATATAGCAGTGGCGCATCATGCCCGTGGTGCGCCACTAGTAAGTCTGGCAATTTTTAAAGATGATGAAAACATGCCCCCTCCCCTTAGCAATGGTGCGCCATGGCATGGTATGCCATTGCTAAGGGGGTAACAAAAAATCTGCCCACACCCCCTTGGATCGTCTTTCTAGTTAAAAAAACAAATTGATTAAACTTTAAAAAATAAAATCATTCGAGATATGTCATCTTGTTGCAAGTGAAATTAACAAATATGAATTTCTTTTTTTTTTGCAAAATTGCTTCATGTATCGGTAAAACGGGATTTCTGGTTGCATACGGCATCCAATGAAAATCTTTTTTATATGAAAATGTATCTACGCAGAATTTTCTATCCGATTTCAACCCCTTTCGGGCGTTTAGAGAATTTTTTGATTCCCACAAAAAAAAAAGAAAAAAATAGCAGTGGCGCACCAAGTGACATAGGCATCCCCAATGGGCCTGTAGAAGGTACGGGGGGAGGCCCACGACCCGAAGTTTTATGCAGTTGGAAAGATAGAATTGTATTAGGAATATTGACTTGTAATTATTACGGGACGGTCCAGAAACCCTCCCGGACTCTGTAACTTGTACATCACGAAACCCTCAGCCCCGTCTCCTATATAAGGGGGAGTCGAGGGACAAAGAAAGGATCGACTCATTGTTTCACGCCACCCTAGTTTTCATAGCAGTCGAGCACTTTTCCGGCTGAACCTTCGAGATCTACTTGCCCTCTACTTCCAACTAAACCCTAGTCTACAACTCGTAGGCATTGATAAGTTAATCCCTTATCACCAAGCCATGGGGTGTGCCACTGCTAAGTTTCCTCCTTCGAAATTTGAAATGGCCCAGACACCCTTTACTCTTATCCCCACCCTCCTTCCTCCTACACGCATTTCCTCCATCCTCTCCTCTTTCTCTCCACTCCCTCCTCGTCCAACCCTTTCCTCCTCCTCCTCCACTCTGGCTTCCTCCTCCATTCCGACCTTCTCATCCTCCTCCCCCTCCTCCTCCTCCTCCAAATCCGGCATCCTCCTCCACCCCGGCCTCCTCTTCCACTCCCTCCTCCTCCAACTCAGCCCCATCCTCCTCCTCCGCTCCTTCTCCAACTTCGGCCACCTCCTCCAACTCCGGCCTCCTCCTCTTCTCCTCCTCATCCTCTCCTCCTCCACTCAGCCGATCGACCCTTCCTTCATCTTCTTCAGCTGCATGTGGAGCTTAGCATCACAGAGAAAGTGTTGGAGATATGCCCAAGAGGCAATAATAAAATGGTTATTATAATATATCTTTGTGTTTATGATAATGTTTACATACCATGCTATAATTGTATTAACCGAAACATTGATACATGTGTGTTATGTAAACAACAAGAGTCCCTAGTAAGCCTCTTGTATAACTAGCTTGTTGATTAATAGATGATCATGGTTTCGTGATCATGAACATTGGATGTTATTAATAACAAGGTCATGTCATTATGTGAATGATGTAATGGACACACCCAATTAAGCGTAGCATAAGATCACGTCATTAAGTTCATTTGTTATAAGCTTTCGATACATAGTTACCTAGTCCTTTCGACCATGAGATCATATAAATCACACCGGAAGGGTACTTTGATTACATCAAACGCCATTGCGTAAATGGGTGGTTATAAAGGTGGGATTAGGTATCCGGAAAGTATGAGTTGAGGCATATGGATCAACAGTGGGATTTGTCCATCCCGATGACGGATAGATATACTCTGGGCCCTCTCGGTGGAATGTCGTCTAATTAGCTTGCAAGCATATGAATGGTTCATAAGAGACCACATACCATGGTACGAGTAAAGAGTACTTGTCAGAGACGAGGTTGAACAAGGTATCGTGATACCGATGATCAAACCTCGGACAAGTAAAATATCGCGTGACAAAGGGAATTGGTATCGTATGTAAATGGTTCAATCGATCACTAAGTCATCGTTGAATATGTGGGAGCCATTATGGATCTCCAGATCCCGCTATTGGTTATTGGTGGAGAGAAGTCTCAACCATGTCTGCATAGTTCACGAACCGTAGGGTGACACACTTAAGGTTTGATGTCGTTTAAGTAGATATGGAATATGGAATGGAGCTCGAATGTTGTTCGGAGTCTCGGATGGGATCCAAGACATCACGAGGAGGTTCGGAATGGTCCGGAGAATAAGATTCATATATGGGAAGTCATTTTCGGGGTTCGGAAAAGTCCGGTGTTTGACCGGAGCTTCTAGAAGGTTCTAGAAGGACCGGAATAGTCCGGAATATTACGGAAGGGAAGTGTCCGGGACGACCCAGGATGTCTAAGGAAGTCCGGAGGGTTCCATAATAGGTGCAACCACGTTGCCTTAAGGGAAAAGGAGTCTTTCCTTAATGCAATTTCGGAATTGGCAAAAGAGTCCGAGTAGGACTAGGTTTTCGGAAACCTATCGGAACTCAGTCAAACTTGGGGCAGGTTTTTGGACGACCCAAGGGCTTGGCCACCTATTTAAAGAGGCCAAGGGGCACCCAAGGGCACCACAAGTCGCAGCCCTAGCTCCCCAAGTCGCAGCACCACCTTGCGCCCAAACCCTAGCTATTCCCTCCTCCTTCTTCTCTCGCTGCGGCGAACCTGCCGGAGATCTCCACCACCACCGTCACCACGCCGTCGTGTGCTGGCGGGATTCCGAGGAGGATCTACTACATCCGCTGCCCGCTGGAACGGGAGGAGTACGTCGTCTTCATCAACACCGTACGTGTGACCGAGGTGCTGCCCGATTGTGGCACCGTCAAGTTCTTCTACGCGCTTTTGCAAGCGGTCAAGATCTTCTACGCGCTTTGCAAGCGGCAAGTGATCGACTACATCCACCACGAGATCTAATCTCGTTAGGCTTTGGAAATCTTCGAGGGTTAGTCTCATGATCTTCTCGTTGCTACCATCTACTAGATTAGATCTTGGCTTGTGTTTCGTTCTTGCGGTAGGAAAATTTTGTTTTCTATGCTACGAATCCCAACAGTGGTATCGAGTCGTGTCTATGCATAGATTGGTTGCACGAGTAGAACACAATTGTTTTGTGGGCGTTGATGCTTTTGTTGTCTTTAGTTCGTGTACTTTGCATCTTGCGGCATAGTGGGATGAAGCGGTCCGGGCTAACTTTACATGACCGCGTTCATGAGACTTGCTCCATGTTCGACATGCAACTTGTATTGCATAAGTGGCTTTGCGGGTGTCTGTCTCTCCCACTATAGTGAAGATCCAAATTACTCTTTCTATTGACAACACTAGTATCACCGTTGTGGTTCATGTTCGTAGGTAGATTGGATCTTACTCGAAAACCCTAAACCACGTAAAATATGCAAACCAAATTAGAGACGTCTAACTTGTTTTTGCAGGTTTTGGTGATGTGATATGGCCATGATGTGATGATGAATATGTATGAGATGATCATTATTGTATTGTGGCAACCGGCAGGCCTTATGGTTGTCTTTAAATTTCATGTTGAGTAGTATTATCAAAGTAGTTGTAATAGTTGCTACATGGAGAACAATCATGAAGACGGCGCCATGGACCTTGACGCTACGCCGACGATGATGGAGATCATGCCCGTTGATGATGGAGATCATGTCCGTGCTTTGGAGATGAAGATCAAAGGCGCAAAGACTAAAGGGCCATATCATATCACATATGAATTGCATGTGATGTTAATCCATTATGCATCTTATTTTGCTTAGATCGCGACGGTAGCATTATAAGATGATCCCTCACATTAATATCAAGATAATAAAGTGTTCTTCCTCGTATGCACCGTTGCTATTCGTCGTTTGAAGCATCTCGTGATGATCGGATGTGATAGACTCTACGTTCACATACAACGGGTGTAAGCCATGTTTGCACACGCGAATACTTGGGTTTGCTTGACGAGCCTAGCATGTACAGACATGGCCTCGGGACAACGGAAACCGAAAGGTTGAACACGAGTCATATGGATGATATGATCAACATGTTGATGTTCACCATTGAAGCTACATCATCTCACGTGATGATCGGTTTTGGTGTAGTGGATGTGGATCGTGTACCACTTAACAACTATGATGGATGTTGTATTAAGTGGGAGTTCATTAGTAATTAGATTAAAACTTGAACTAATTATCATAACCATAGTCTGAGTAGTATTTTGAATTAAATTTGTAGAATTGGCATCCGTTTTTCTACCATGCGTTAGTCTTGTAATTGAGATTGAAATACTATTAAGTCTGACAATTAACTTTACGGACTGGTACCGTATTGTTAAAGAATCAAGAAATAATTAAGTCCTATTGCAAACTTTTAGTAAACCTCATATTGTTGATTCAAATAGCTATGGTTTCAATTAGTACCTACAATTATCTTGTCTCTGTGAAACTTGATGTTCAAATTTGTTTGAAAAGTAAGGAGCGAATATTCACGCGAGCGCACGCGCTATGTGTAGTGCAGCCCTATGTGTGTTTCTAGCAATTAACATGTCTACACCAGCTCACCTTATAAGTTGCTCAAAACTTCTCCACCTTAGCAGTGTGGGACTAAAAAGTTGGTATCCTCCTTTCCTCGCTGCCGATGTGTTATTTCTAGCTAGCTAGGCCTGCTTTTGGTTGGGCCTTAGCAAGGCCTTGATGTGTACGCTGATGCAACCATGAGATGGGCCCAGAGTCTCCCCCGCATGCATCCATGTGTTTAGACATGATTTTGTACGGCTATATAAATATTTGGAACTTTAGCTCAGTAATAGTACACAGTATAGTGCGCATGTCAGCTATGCCAGACGCAATGAATGCATGCATCTAAATGGATCGGTCGGAGATGACACGCGCACCAGACCTGACATTGTGGCAGAGGACAAACAATAATTTTGGTATGCTAGAATTGACTGTGTAGAGCAAATAATGAGGTGCAAACCTCTAAAATATAACCTCGCATAAGAAACCTACAATCTGCGTACGGTCACATAAGCCAGATTCTTTAATCGATGCAAACAATCATGTAAGCCAGGACACGAACTACAATCTACCGTACAATCTATACACGATACAAGCTGTAAGTTTCGATGCTCTGACTAGCAAATAGGCTGGGATAGGGGTACTGGCGACAATAATTTAGCTCTGGCGGATGCCACAACTCAATGCAGGAGAAAAGAAAAAGAATGAAATCTAATTCAATCTCAAAAGGGGGTGTAGACAGGTTTAGTCAACCAGGAGTTGACTAGGTATGATGTTGTTGAAATAAACCTTATGGAACTAGAAGTTAACTAGGTATACTTCTTAATGTATATACAATTGTTTCGTATAAGATATTAAGGCATATACATATTATATGTTGAATAGTTTAAATTTTCTAGGTAAGAAATGGCCCAATTTTAGAGTTTCGCACAGGGTCATGGATTTTTCCGGCTCGGCCCTGGCGATCAACTTCAATCAACAGGCGGCAGACGCTTGGCAATACGCTTCTCCCACGAGATGACGCTCTGATACCACTCCCCCGCAACCTTGTGAGACAACACTTGTCGACTGTGCCGGCTGTTGTAAGCTCAGCGCCATGCCAAGACCATGCCGATGTGAGCGCTAGTTGGTTTTACACCGACGCCGGTGTCCAGATAGAATACTCCTGCGAGGCATACTCCTTGCGCACTCGATGATGCCACTAAGTCATCAATAAGTCCTAACCAAACAGACTGCCATCATGCTAGTTCAACAACATTCATCTTCGCCGTGCAACACCTACGAGACGCGGCGGGATGTCAGGCGGGCGAGCGCTTTTAATGGCGCATGTACCTACGAGGACACGGGTTCCGCCGCTTCCCACACACTTCACCATCATCATGCATACAGAATGGGACCTATCTAAGCCCAGTAGCTAGGTGAAGCTCACCACGCCGAGTGCTGCTGGGGCTAGACCACTCGGTTGCATGGCTTTTCCTGTCTCTAACTCTATTGTTTTCTCATGAATACATGCACTCGCACTAGCTAAGGAAGAAGACCGAGAATTTGCCAATAGGCAATTCTTGGTTGCCACCGTGGCTACATCCTTTTCTCTATTTTCATTGCTAGAACAACATGTTTACAACACTTCAAATAGGCACACGGCCGGACCACCATCACCCACTAACTTCACTAGCTACATTCACTCACCACTACCTAACACACGTTGTCCACTTCCTAGAATCACCCAATGTATGGCTAACCCAATGACTTATTCATGCATGCAACTAACTAACTCTAGGATTATCTCTACATGGCCAAACTAACACACACGCCATGGTCAATCTCTAGACATATGCATTCACTAATTACCTACACTACTCAGCCATGCACACACATGCAACTTGCTAGGACACACGCAAGCGTGCACTCGAGCTGAGAACATGCACATGCCTGTAGATGTCGTCTCCCTCCCACAATGTCATGTGTTACTTTTACCACGTGAGAAAAAGGACAACATGTAGAGGAAAGGATCATACTAATGTGTTTACTGACCAAGTGCATGCTATCCAGCTCAGCTGCCTCAGCCAAGTGTGTGTGTAGGTTCGATTTTTTTTTTCTAGAATGCAAGAAGTCAAGCCATTTTGGACAGCACTTGAAATGAAATAGGTCTATTACCGCATGTATGGCTGCCCAAATGCTAAACCAATGAAGAAAGAAGTCTTCTAATTAGTAGAGGAAAATATCATGCTTGTTTCCAACAACCTCTTATTTGCCACGGTTGGAGCCCATATCTACGCTAGCTTCTCCCCAAACCATATAGAGCCATGTAATCTCCGGGCAAGAAAGTTGGGCGTGAACACCAGACGAGTACATCAATGCCCAAATTTTGGCGGGAAAATGCCAGAGCGGCAATTTGGGAGTTACTAGGAAGATGCGCAGTTGAGTGGAGGGACAAAATCAGAAAGTTGATGAAAAAGGGCGGGAAAACTCCCAAACCTTCGACCGGCGCCTTAGCCTCACCGAAACCGGCTATCAAAAGTGAAATATTTGGATATCCAAAGCATGCGGCTCACGATTACATGTGATTTTGGTACAACGGTAGCATTTAAATCTCAAAAGATTGTAGTAGATTTTGGACTCACGAGGGACGATTGAGTTGTGTGATGGCCAACAACGATGGTATAGCTCCATCACGGCAGTGCACATACTCGGGGTCATTATTCCATGCTATGAGATGGTGAGAATTGTGATAGACGACGGTTGTGTGAGGTGATTGGAGGCCACACCAACAACGTGAGTGTTCTCGAATATATAGGGGGGGAGAGAGAGAGAGAGAGAGACAGAGAGAGAGAGAGAGAGAGAGAGATAGATAGATAGATAGATAGATAGAGAGAGAGAGGAGCGGAAGGTTCAATAGGAAAGAGACGGATTGGTGATGGTAAATTTTGCGTATGGGAGGATAGATGCAAGAGATCAATGCTCATCGGTGGTGTAAGATGGAGTACATGGCAGAAATAAATTTGTTATCATGCACATGAAATAACAGTCACCAACAATAGCATGACAAAAGTTCATAACCAAAATAAACCTTCCTTGTGCGATCTCATGTGTCCCCTTCTTTGGCAGACCCCATGATCAATGCTCATCGGAGATTCCATCATGTTCGGCACACTCTGATTCTATGGGTTTCCCGATGGAGAATTAATCATTTTGCGTACACATGAGCCTTTTGTTTTTGCCCCGATCGGTACTAATCCTCTCCCATATCTTTTGTCTCGTTGTCGGTGCGAGAGAGCGGAGGAGTGGATATGAAAAATTATATGAGGAGTTGGTGGAAATACACTTCATGGAGTGGGGAGGGGGGTATAAAATCAAAAGGTTGAGAAGAGAATCAACATTTTGTATTTTTAGGGAATTTATAGAAGTAATAAAATCTACGCCTTGCATCTCTTCCATAAATTAATAATGTATAGTTACTATGCATATATATTATAAGTGATGCTTCCACCATCACCCGACGCCTATTGCTCCGTCGCCCCCGAGACCAACCCTCCACCAAGGTCCGCATCACCAATTTTCCCAGCTGGTTGGCTATATTTATGTGTCTCTAGGTATGAAAATCGTGAATTGATCGTGCCGCATAAATATAATCTTAGTTTGAAGTGGTTCTAATAGTGTGCATTCTGGGTTTTATGTGACTTACTCGTTAGAGAAACCATAAAACCAGAAGCTCACTGTTTGGAATAGATTTTTATTGCAATCACAACTACGGAAGATCAAGATCGTGTTCATCTATTTTTTTTGTTTGTTCTTGCTTGCTGCATTCCATCCTGGTCACGCATCAATGGCTGGTCAATATTCACTTAATCATACAACTAAGAACAACACGCAAACTAGTGACGACTTATCATGTGAATTTTCAGACGTACCTTTGCATTTTGTTTCTGTAACATGAGCCATGTGGACCACTAATGCTAGTACTCTGACATGCGCTAGCAGCGCTACTACACAGTGAAGCATGCAAGCCTTCCGGAGGCCATATGACATTTTGAATTGGCACTAGCAGCCTTGTGCGAGCATGACCTAATCTATAAGAGACATGCCACTTTTGCTACTTCCTAGAAATGGAAGGTTAAAAAATCCCTTCTGGCTTTTGTTATGTTGTGACTTTCCGTCCCCAGTTTATTACTAGCAAGTATGCTTGATCTACTTGCACTAGTAACACTGATGTACTCCTTCCGTACCGGTTAATTAGGCCGGCACGTGACCCAGTAAAAAGTTTGATCATAGATTTAATCAACATAATATGAATTAAATGTCACAAAAATTATACTACCATTAGATTCATATTGAGAAGTTTCTTCCAATGGTATAATTTGTATGACATATAATTTATGTTTCGTTGACCAAATTAATGATCAAATATTTTTCTTGGACTACATGTTTGCCTAATAAACCATTACGGGGGAGGGAGTACCTCCTTTAAGCAG
This sequence comes from Lolium multiflorum, assembly GCA_030979885.1. NCBI lineage: Eukaryota > Viridiplantae > Streptophyta > Magnoliopsida > Poales > Poaceae > Lolium > Lolium multiflorum. Next base: position 34,957,968 of record CM061750.1, read on the forward strand.
ACGTTCGCTAATGATTTATATATAGAGCTTAATCCGGTGTCACTGGTTTCCAAATGCTATGTTCAGTATTTGGGTTGGTTCATTTGTGGAGCTTAAATCACACGAGCTACTGTTAGTTTTACCTCATTTTCGTAAATTCACTAAACTAGCAAATGATGACGCAATTAACAGTACAACAGGACACCCACTCGGTGTGTTTCTCAGGAGCAACTTTACAGCATGCACAGTGAAATCAATAGTAGCGCGCAAGGGGTACGGTACATCAGCAGGCGGGTATAGTTGATTTCTCTAATCATGCATCTTAACTAACAGTAGCTTGCCACCATAATTTTCCTCACAAGCATTTCGGATCATGAGCATCATATAAGTTCACTTTGGAGATGGAACATGGAGAATGGAAGAGCTCGGTGTTACGGTGTAGAACATGAAACAACACCACAAACATGAATCAGCCGATTAGAAAAAAAAACTATGCCTGCTGCAAATTCGTGATAAAAGCACATAACAGATTTGGTTGAAATAACCATGGATGATGAAAAATAACCCTTGAACATTGGTGATCACAGAAGGAAAAAAAATCCCCATCACTAAGCTCTTCGTCGACGACGGAGTTGTGTCGCCCTGCTGACAATATCATCACCAAGCTCGACGGTCAAAGGAGAGTCACTTCCTAATCATCGTCATATCGAGCGCCCTCTCCAAATATGTTGAGCTTCCCTCAACAAATTAAAATGATTTATGAATCGTTCAAATGGGTAAAAACTACCCACTGCAGCAGACAGATGCATCATGTCAGGAGTGAGATGTCTATGACAGATGCATCATGTCAGGAGTGAGATGTCTATGAATCTACAAAGGCGCAAGAACGGGCAGATTGGCCGAGGGAGACACTCCGTTGGGGCAAGAAAAGAAAAGAAAGAGACAAACCACTCAGAATCAAGAATGAAAGCGAAACAAAGAAACAAGAGACCTCTCCGTGTCCGTGGGCAGGAAAGCTCTCCGACGCAAAGCGGCTTCGTGTGTGCGGACGCGCCGGCCGGCTGTTCTCTGCCACCGCCGCCGTTCCCGGCTAGGATAGGTCCGGCCACCGAGTGCAGCCGCCGTTACCGGCACCCTCGGGTCTGACGCGAGGATGGGAGGCGACCTCGTGCGCGTGCTGAGGCGAGAGTAGAGGAACCGATCGAGCCTCGTCTCGTTGTGCCGTACGTCGGCCGCCGCCCCGATTCCCGTGGCTCCGGCGAGGAAAAGAAAGGCGGCTCACCATGCTTCCGAGCCTCTCCGGCGAGGGTAAAAAGGAGGTCGGCCAGGAGAAGCGCTGCGACGCTCTCCACCGTCGTCTCGTTGAAGCTCGTCCTCCCTCTCTTTTTTCTGCAGCCAAACGCCGTGGTTCAGGAAACTCGTGGCGATTCTTGGTCGCTGACATGGTTCCGGCCGTCGCCTCTAGCTTCGGCGAGCGAATGTACGCCGTCTTCTCTGTTCCTCCTCCCGGCCGGGTGAAGGAATCGTGCTTCATAAACCCAAATCGTGCACAATCACTCCAGTTGATGGTTCCGCGTTGCAGCATTGGCTGGTTCAGCGGAATCGTTGGTTCAAAAACGTGACAAATTAGGTGATCACTGGTTCGTGTGCTATATCATTCGGCCAGATTGCAAGCAAAGTACAATTCATAGAAAACCTAATTTCACGAGAGCTTTCTAAACGTAGCAGAACTGTCACTATCGGAGATCGTATGCGAAAGCAACTTCTCACATAGAATGGCTATTGAACTGCAGAAAATCGGGCGAGAAAAACAAGAGAGAATGTGTGCTATAGTCCGTGTCAAAAGTGGACCGGGAAATTATCGAAACACAAAAATTTGGCAGGTGAACTACAATAATTTCGGTGGAAAAGTGCCAAAATGATATCTCGGTAACCATGTGCATGTCGAGAAGGACATAAACAATGGGGAAATCTGCCAAAACAATGCACTATAATGTCCCTGGAAATGGGCGGGAGAAGGCCCAAACAAGTGAATTGCGGTGACCATCGTATGTCCATGTGTCGGGGTAAAGCATCCCCATCGGCAGCCCAGATCGCACCGGCACGCCAAATAATGCTTCGACACATTTCGGACCCCAATACAGGTGTCGGCAACCCTGGGTCGGCCCCTTTGCATAGGTCGTGTGACAGGCGCCCCCGCACCCCATGCCACGTCGGATGGGATCACTCGGGGCCCGCTTTGGCAGCCATCGGTGAGCGTATTAAATGACCTATCGTCAAGGCAAGTTGGTCAGGATGGTCGAACACCCGTCCATGGCCTACGACGTCTAGACTTTTGAGGGCGCCGGAGATTAAGGGAGCCACCCCTCCCATCGGTTAAGCTTATATTAACACTTTATTTATGTCTAACAACAACAATAGTAAATTTGTGAACTATGCAAAACTTTAAAATCTACTAATTCCACCCATCAGTTAAACGCGGCATGGAGGGCGGCCTGCTGGCGTGTGGCCTCTGCCGGCGCCTGCTCATCGATCCCCGGCCTCGACAACCCGGTGATAGTCCAGCTCTGCTTCAGGCGCGGCGCTCTGCCACCATGAACCGGTGGCCGCGCTCCTCCAAGGAGCTCAGAGTCGATGGAGTCGTCTGTGACCTCCAGGGCTGGCTGACGCATGTTGTGGAATGACTCGCGGCCGCCATCGTGCCTCAATCCTCACGCTAAATGTGGGGCTCGAAGGCTACGGTTCCAGCGCAGCCTCGCTGATTTGGTCCCATCCCAAGCGGTGCGTGAGGTGCGGTCAGGCATGGCTGGAATTTTTGTGGGATGGACGAGGTTCCCGGCGGCCGGTATTTTATAGGCTGCGGCGGGCAGAAGAACAGCTAGGCCGGGCGGGAAAATCGACACCGAAATGGGTCACGCGGCGGGAAAATACGGACACGGACGAAATAAACCAACTGCTTCGCGCACACTCGTACTCGGATGGATGGATGGGTGGATGGATTATGCAGACACGGAGAACGCGTTGTTTGGTGTGAAAAAGAAATGGGCGGCCAGGCACGCGCGTACGTGACGTGTGCGTTGGCCAAAATGAAGAAGTAGCATCTAGAAGGCGTTTTATTTCCTGACTTAGAGCATCTCCAATGATCACACTAAATGGAACGCTGTAAATTTGCGTTTAACGCGCGCGGTATGTGGATGCAGTGCGCGGCGCTGTTGGCTGCTTTTGCGGACGCGCTAACCGCAGCGCTAAATTATAGCGCCAAGTTGCTCAATTTGTAGACGCGCAAAAAAGCCGCGCGGAAAACAACATTTTCACACATTTGCATACGAAACAGATCAAACAAAACGTAAAAATAAACTAGAAATGTAAAAATATGTTGCAAAGTTCGACGCTACAAGCAAATTTATTTTGAAACTAGCCTAAGCTACTCGGAATCCCAATCGAAGTCCGATGAGCCCGGAGTTATCGACAACACCAGAGTCGGTGTCCACTCGAAGGAGGAGGAGGAGGAGGAGAGGACTATCGTTGACGGGTTGGCGCCATTTTTCTACTCCTCCGCCTTCCTCGCGGCCTTCTCCTCCCTCTCCTTCTTCCTCGCTGCCGCCTTCGCCCTCCTGTCCTCTCGGTCCGACTTCTTCGCCGCCTTAAGCGCCGCCTTCTCCTCTTCTTTCTTGTCGTAGAACGCCTCCATCGTGGCGACGTCCTCCAGGAACTGGCGAGCCCACTCGAGGCGCAGGCGCTCGTCGTGCTCCGCGATGACGAGACACTGCTTGAGCTTGCGCTGGCGCTGCCTCGCCTCACGCGTGACGGCAGCCGCCGGCGGCGCAAGCGCTTCCGCCTATTGACGCGTCTAGACGTCAGTGAAGTTCATCGACCACCGGGAGCGGCCGAGGCGCCAGGCGACCGCATCGTACGCGCGTGCCGTCTCGAAGTCCCGAGCCCGATGCGCTCGTCGCCGCTGCGGATCTCGGCGTAGAACATGTCGTTCAGCCACGCGCGGACACCGCGGTAGCCGGAGCTCGAGCGACGGCGGCGCGGCATCTCGTCAGCTTGGAGGCGGCGGGAGCGACGTGGTGCGCGGAGGGAGCGACACGGAGCAAGGTGGAAAGCGGCGAAGCGACACGCGAAATGAAACTTCCTAGCGGTTGGGTGCGCGCGCGGCAATTAGCGCGGAAGGTTTGACGCGTAGGATGGTGCAAAAGCGCTCACGCCGCAAAAAAAAATTAGCGCGCGAGTGTTTTTCTCGCTTCCGCATGAGGTTCGCGAGCCCTCCCCGAGCTGCATTTTGGCGGTTAATTTAGGGCGCGCGAGTTTTGTCATGCTTGTTGGAGATGCTCTTAATTGGCGTCGATCGGTTCCCCAGCCACAAAATGAGTTGATTGGTGTGTAGAAAATGAGTAGAAGTGACGTACGCATGTCAGATTTTGCGTGCACTGTAGCTTAGCCATGTATGGCTTGACGTATAAATAGCAACAGAGCCAAGGAAAAAGAATATCACGGCTGGTTTGGCTGATCGACCGGTAGAGGATAGGGGAAATAAAAGAGAGAAATCGCTTGATCGATTAGCATGCATGTTTGTTCTTGGAATAGTTTAAATTATCCACATGCATGCATGTCGATGCATAGTTGCCAATTACTACACATTCTCTTTGGTCAGTGCATGTGTGAGCATGCATGTCGGTCACAATATTGATCCCATGTTGGCATATAAGGTTCTGGGTTTGTTAAGAGACAACAAAATCATAGCTATAGGTAAAGGTCACATCACACGATGAAGATTTGATGAAGATTGCAACGATCTATAATGTCCAGTAACAACAAGAGGCAAATCAAAAAAACTGGATCAGCAGGCCATGGACAGGACATGACATCGGTAAAAAAAAAATAGCACACGTGGTGGAGTATGCATCTAGTGAGTCATAATTAAGATGGCAAAGCAACCTACGATTGCTCTCGCAGCAAGAAGTTTCAGTGAAGGTAGAAAGTTACGGTTCAATATAAGTAGTCTAGTTGCTTCAATATAAGATGTGAGTGTGTACCCGTTAGTTTATCATCTGGCCACCTCCAACGGGTCATCGTAAAGGACACTTTGTAACCGTCGGTGTCCGCGCGGCCTAAAAATGAGACCCAGCAGCCAACCGCAAATAGACATTGTCGCGTGGACACATTTGTTTTGGAGCAAACCTAGCCTAAAATTGGGGCATGTTTGAGGTCGCGTCGTCCATTAAATGTTTTTTTGGGGAGTCTACGTTGTTACATCATAATAAAACAAATTGGCCTAAACCAAGCTACATCAGGGCCTGCCCAGGATTGGTGCAGCTTGCTTGGCCCTCGCGTCCTTGGCGTTCGGTGCCCGCCGCAGCTTCCTTGGCCGTCGTCGCCCCTAGGCTGCCACGGGAGCATGGTTTCATTCGCGGGACATCCAGTCATGAGTGGCATGCATTATCTAGACGCGGAAAACTTGTTGGTTCGGTGAGATGAGAAAAAAGAAGGTGAAAACGAAGATCTAGGGCGCGTTTGGTTGACGTTTCCGCGCAGCCAGGCCCCGAAATAACGCACGTTGTTGGCCCAGTATAGCCTGATCTGTTAGAAACTGTGCAAAAGATGTAGCTCCCACTTTGTTTGGTATCCTGGGCTGAAATTTCTTGGCTTTGAAAAGATTTTGGGCTGGTTGTTTGGTTGTGGTTGATGCATGTGAGGCTGCCATGTGAGGGCTCGACAACCTGGCATTGAAAACCAAGAGAATCTTCACGCTGTTTCGTTTGCACAGGTCTAGCCTCGGAGAAACGACTGATTCGGGCGTAGCTGCGAAGCTGGCCCGAGGCCTTTTTTCGACTGCTTTAAGATCCATGCTGTGCAATCAGTTTTGGATCCTGTTGTTTAGTTGCTCACGGAAAAAAAAAAATCTGACCCCTACAAACTTCCATGCTGGCTACCAAACGCGTCCCTGGACACGCGCGCGTTTAGTTTGTGTTCGCCAAAACGAAGAAGTAGCACATCCAGCTCAAGGCGTTGAGTTAATTAATTTGTGTGGATCGATCGGTTCCAGCCAGAAAATGGTGGAGTAGTTTGGTGCGTTGCATAGAAAATGAGTAGAGGCCGGTGACGTATGCACGTCAGATTTTGCGCCCACTATATAGCTTAGCCATGTAGTATAGTGACCCGGACTTTTGGCTCTCGGGTGCAGGCGCACCCTATATTCTCCAAAAAATATAGTAATTTCAAATAAAGTCAAAAAAAATTGAATCCTTTTGGAAATCAAAGATAATCAAGTATTGTACTCGTATAAATTTGTTTGGCCAAAAAATGTTTCACATTGACTTCAGGCTAAAAAAACAAATCTATGACGAATATAGCGTGAATAGTACTTTAATATAGGACCTCTAAGTCTGTTTTTTTCACCCAGGAAACAAGAGAAGTTATTCCATGGTGAATCTTTCGTATACGAGTACAGTACATGATCATCTTTGATTCCCAAAAAGATTTGAATTTTTTTGACCTTTTTCTGAATTACTAATTTTTTTTTCCATATAGGGTGCGCTTGCTCCCAGGTTCACCCATGCAATTTGCTGTAGTATACGGAATAGTTTAGATTAAATAGCAGCAGAGAGCGAAGGAGAGAAAAAAAAAAACCAAGCCAGTTTTGGCTGATCGCTTGATTAGGCTTGCGTTGCTCCGTTGAGAAGAGAATTAAATTAACGCGATCGATCCCGTGGATGCATGGGTGTGGAGACAGGCTGGCACATGTGAAGCGAATGGGCGCGCTGATCCTTCCCGTTGAAACGCGTCAACGACACGCTCGCTCAATTACTCGCGGGTGCGGAGACATGTGAATGCTCCTGCTGAGAGGATGCGCTGTCGCCCACGTGGGCCTCACCGTACGCGACGCGTACGGCGCGAGTAATTGAGCTCCTGCTGAGAGGATGCAGTCCTCGCGCCGTACGCGACGCGCAGGTCGCAACCGTTCCGTAGTGAGGACTGGATCCCTGCAGAAAGTAATAACAAGAGAAATGACTTGACCATTCACTTGGATTTTCCTGTATAAAATGACTGCGTGTGGTCGTCCGGCCCGCAATTACAGCCGTATCGCACACCCACCTCCTCTTCTCATCTCATCTCACTATCTCAGCCATGCCGCCGGCGATAAAACTTTCTTTTATCAAAAAAGAATAAGCCCCGCCTGTAAAACGATTTGAGCCGACCTTTGTATACATATCAAATAGATCGTCCCGACCCATTGGTGGACCCCCCGGCTCGTGGCCGCATAACCGGCACCGGAGTTTCCACATGTCCACGGCCAGCATGCACGGCACATACTGCCCGCGGCACCTTGGGACTGAGCACTCCCCCGGGGATAAGAAGCTGCGGTATCCTCCCTGGCGCGGCGTCTCCACGTCGGCGTCGGCGTCGGCGGGAGCACGCCGCCTTGGGTTCCTCAGCCACTCCTGGCACCGCCCGCAGTACTCTACCTCATCCTCGTCTGCCGGAGCGCGAAACTCGTGATAGCATCGGGCGCAGTAGGCGCTCCGGAATGTGCGCGCTTCCCGCCGAGGCTTCCGGCTGTAAGGCCTGTCGGAGGCAGCCGGTGGACTGGCGCGGCGCTTCTCGGCGGCCTCCGTGGGCGCGGCCGCGGCCGGTGGTGGTCGGCTGTGATTGCTGGGCTTCTGATCGGCGGAAGGAGGAGGAGCAGGCGGGTGGCGCGCCGAGAGCGCGGCCCAGGCGTCCTGGAGCAGCTTGAAGGCGCCGTCCGCGGCGGCCGAGCGGTTCTTGTCGGGGTGCAGGACGAGGCACAGCCGCCGGTACCGGCGCTTGATGTCGTCGCGTGTCACGCCGCGGCAAGCTAAGCCGAGGACAGCGTACCAGTTCCTGCTGCCGGAGCCGGAAGCGGCGGCGTGGACCTCGTAGGCGGCGAGGGCGTGGGCGAGGCTGGAAGGGACTGGCATGCGGCAGAGTGCCTTGGCATCCTGCGCCACCCGGAGCGCGCCGGCGACGTCGCCCGCAAGGAAGCGCTCCTCGGCGAGGCTCTGGAGCTTCTCGGGCGTCGCCTCCCTCGCGTTGTTTCCGCTCCTGGCACCGGTCGCCATGGGAAGCGTCGATCGACGTACGTTGCAGCTAGCGACGATCGATGCCCGCGCGCGTCAAACATATACTATATGATGGCGGTAATACTTCATCCGAACCCGATTCCTACAAGAACGGTGGCCAGTTGGCAATTGCCGACGATACGATCGTATCTCCGGCCAGTCGGCATCTAATCATCATCCTGAGTCCCACTGGCCCATGCATGATGCAATGGGGAGTTCCTAATTTTTTGTGATGTATGGGCTGATTAGGGCATGTACAATGAGGAAAAATGCCCAGAAAAATAAAACCATTTTTGTCTGAAAACTAATGTTTATTTGTACGAGACAAATGCCTAACTGGCCACTTCTCATGTACAAATAAGCACATATACATAACAAAAAAAATTGGTTTGGTTTTCTAAACACCTCTCATTGTACATGGCCTTAGATGGTAGGTAGTAGGTACGCCACATTTGTGTGCCCGCCCACTATTAGTTGTTTTCACCATTTGTATGAACTTGTCACGAATCATTTCAAAGTTTAAGGAGGAACTTGCAAAAAGCAACCACAATTATGGGGCTATGGCTAAAAAAACACCACAATCCAAAGTTTTCGCAATAATAGTAGGAATTCCAGCAATAGTTTGGCCTTCGAGAAACGGTTTGTCTCGAAAAAAAATCTGAAAATTTCCGTAGAATAGATGCTTTTTTTTTAGATCAAGAGGGAGCTTTCTTCATATAAAGGTAGATCTTGCTCTATTTTTCTTTCAGTGAAGATGGCTTTGAATTTTTTTGACAATCAATACCATATATATATTTATAGTGTACTAAATAGTACATGATAGAGATACATGAGTTGTCTGCAACGATTACAAAATAAAGTCTAAGAGAAACAAGCAAATCTTCAAGGTCTTCAAATTCTTTTTTCTTCTATGACACAATCTTGTACTTTTCTGAAAACAGCCAAAGAAAAAACACCAAACCACACCCCTGGACACACAAACGAAAATTCTCCGATAATCATGTACTTTCATGCAATAGAGCATGATAGTCTCCCCTCTTGATTCTTTCCTTTTGTTTTAGATAAGTTAATTCATGACTACACATGACCAATATATGATGGATACATGGAGTCTGGAGGTAACCTGGCGTTCTGAGTTGGATTACTTTTAACACCATCTCCAGCTTGCAACATCAGTACAAACTTGCAGCATCTGGAGAGGTCAGCTGCAGCCAGCAGCAGAAAAACATACTACATGTAGCAACACTTTAAAGAAAGACCATCTTTCTATGCTTGCCAGCAGGGCCGGCCCATAGGGTGGGGCAGAGGGGTGCTCGCCCCAGGCCCTCAACGGTTAGGGCCCTAATCCAAGATTTGTTTGCACACTTACTACACTTATATTCATACTCTTTAGGTAGTAAAGTTTGGAATAATTCTAGAAAATATAGAAAGTTGAAGTTGTAGCTTAACGTGCCTATACTTCGACTACTTCTCAAATGTGCAGAACAACACCAACCCTCATAATTTTTTTCTATGATCTATTTCTCGCAAACAATACACATGTACACAAGTAGAAATAAATAGTTTCAAACGTCTTCACCAATATTCTGAAGATTATGGATCTTTCAAATGTAAATATTATTTAGTTTGTTATTGCATTACCCTTATATTTATCTTGCTGAATAATAATATTTTTTTAAGTTTTTTGTGTGTGTGTGATCAAGTGGTGAAGCTTGACCGAGATAGTTAAGGGGCCTAGAACACCAATCATGCTTAAACTTTAAGTAATATATATAAATTTAGCATAAATAAATATCTTTAAGAAATTTTTCATAGTAGGGGGCCATTGCCCCCGCCCTAGAAAAGCTTTGCCACTATGAACAAGGGGCCTTTTGTGTCGTTTCGCCCTAGGGCCCCCGACATCTATGGACCGGCCCTAGATCGATCGGGAGAGCCTTGTGGAGTCGATCGGGTGTTACAATGGCGGCCTGCACCATTATATGATGCTGGTGCGCAGGTCCGAGACGATCTTGACGGCGAGATCGAGTTGGAAACGCGCATGGCGTCGTGTCTACGATCGAGTGGTCGACTCCAGGTTCAAATCGGACATGGTCCCTGGCTCGGACCAGAGCCTGCCAAGTGCAACTCGCAAACTCTGTGTTAGTTTTTTTTGGGTGCGATGACATGGCCTACTGAGAAAAGACCGCACTAACATATTTCCGAGTTCCAAAAAATTACGAAAAACATTATGCATGTACAGAATGTACACATGTGTCCAAAAGCCACAAAATTTTCAGGCTGCGCGTCAAGCTCCAAAATTTGTAACTTAAACAATTTTGTGATTTTGCAAATTCTCAATGCATTAAAAAAATGTACAGGAGTAAGTTTTCTAAACCTACCCTAAAAAAGGTTTCCTAAACCTACATGTGTGATTTATTTCAAATTTATTGGATGCTTAGAAAAACGATTACGGGAGGAGGGAGAATATATCATGCTCGATCGTAACCTCCCCCAAATCTAGTTGATGATTGTCGGTGTAGAAGATGCTTTCTAGCCCAAGAAATGCCTCGAATTTGCTAAAAAGGCTCTTCTATGCGTGAAAATACGAACATTTTTTTCCAATTCGATGGTCAAATAAAATAAATATAAAAACAGAAATGCACCAAGTGCAATTCAAGATTAGTGTAAGAAGGGAAAGAAATACAGAAAGATCACACATTTGATTAATCTTCTTACGTGTAGCGAACCCTTCTTCTTGTCCATTGGTGTCCCCATGGAGGGGAGAGGCGAAAGAAGGTGGATCAAAGGAGAAAGAAGGGGCAAGGAAAAAATAATAAATGACGAGCGATACGACATGCATGGAAATTGACATGAGGGAAATGACTAGGAATCGCCACTACCTTAGGTTAATTGACAATTCATGAGAAAAGAAAACCAAAACCGATATGGAGAATCAAGATCTAAAGACCCATAACTAGATAATCATCTTCCAACAACGTTGGGAAGATTTGTCATCGAACGAAGGGCCAAATATCACTTATTGTAGGCAATGCCATCTCTATTGATGTAGATGCCAAAAAGAAGATGGCTATAAGAATATATTATCTTAATTTTAATTCTAACATGTGTAGATACAAAGTCACTAATGATGGTATGCCAATATAAATCTTATTGATTATAACGTGTAGAACCTCATCGTCGTGGTTGTTGTGGGCATAGAGCGACCTCCGATGCCGGGTCATCTCTAGGTATTCCTAACCTTCAGGATCTTAACATATGTCTTTTAGGTTCTTGTACTAAAAGATATATTAAGGCTAAAGGTAACTTATGGAATAAGATTTGAAGTCCCAAATATCTTGTGTTGCCAAGATTCTCACCCCTCTGTCTTTTGGAAAGGAGTCATGTGGGCTATTAAGGCCGTGCAGTTAGAGTATAGGTGGAATATAGAGAATGGTAAGATAGTTAGGTTCTGGGAGGATGTTTAGTTTGGCAATATGCCTCTGGACAAACAATTATAGGAGTTCTATTTTGTTGTCAACCAACAAACTAAGTGAAAGGATCGTATGCCGCACCTAGAGGGGGGGTGAATAGGTGCTAACCAATTTTTAGTTCTTTTTCAATTTAGGCTTGACACAAAGGTAAATTCTCTAGATATGCAACTATGTGAATTTACCTATATGACAAGGTCAACAACTAAGCATGATATGGCTACGCAATATATAGAGGAGATATTCACGCGAGCGCACGCGCTATGTGTGTAGTGCAGCCCTATGTGTGTTTCTAGCATTTCACATGTCTACACCAGTTCCCCTTATAAGTTGCTCAAAACTTCTTCACCTTAGCAGTGTGGGACTAAAAAGTTGGTATCCTCGCTTCCTGGCTACCGATGTGTTATTTCCAGCTAGCTAGGCTTGCTTTTGGTTGGGCCTTAGCTAGGCCTTGTTGTCTACGCTGGTGTAACAATGGGCCCATAGTCTCCTCCTGCATGCATCCGTGTGTTCAGACATGATTCTGTACGATAGATATATAAATATTTGGAACTATAGCCCTTTCCGAATACGGACAAGGATTTTGTGCACATGGGAGTCAGTGCTCCCTTCACTTTTGAATTTTTGAAAATTTCAGATTCTCATATTTCTCTGCTTTCAAGAATTATGACATTAAATATGTAGATAGATGTGTATACGAGGATTGGAATCAAAAAAGTCTCGTCAAAAAATACGTTATATTTTGGGAGATGCAAAAAAGATAAATTTCTGACAGTAGACTGACAAAATATACGTACAATTGTACTACTATTTATAGTCAGAAATTTGTTTTTTTTGTATTTTCCAAAATACAAAGTATTTTTTAATGGGACTTTTTTGACTACACTCCTCGTGTCTAAATCTATCTACATATTTAATGCCATAATTTTTGAAAACATAAAAGAGCGAGATTTTAAAAAAATTCAAAAATCCAAAAGTCCAATGAGGACATGTGCTCATGTGCACATGGCACTTTCCGAATACTAATGCATAATATAATATGCATGTCAGCTGTGCTCATATGTAATAAATGCATGCATATAATGGATCGGCTGGAGATAGGACAAGCCAGATGTGACGTAGTGGAGGAGGACAAAACAAGAATTTTGGTATGGCGGAATTGACTATGTAGAGCAAATAGTGAGGTGCAAATTAAAACAAGAGTCTAGACACTAGTGACCTCTAAATATAACCTTGCATAAGAAACCTACAATCTGCGTACGGTCACATACGCCAGATTCTTTAATCGATGCAAACAGACATATGTAAGCCAGGATACCAACTACAAACTACCGTACAATCTACATGATACAAGATGTAAGCTACGGCACTCTGACTAGCAAATAGGCGGTGATAGGGGTACTAGTGACAATAATTTAGCTCTGGCGGAGTCTACAACTCAATGCATGAGAAAATAAAAAGAATCAAATATAATTCAATCTCAAAAGGGGTGTGGACAAGTTTAGGCAACCGGGAGTTGGCTAGGTATGATGATTATGAAACTAGAAGTTGACTAGGTATACTTTTTAAATATATACAATTGTTGTGTATAAGATATTAAGACATGATGATCAACTGATATCAACATGCGCCAGCAGCCCGGCAACACGCTTCTCCCACGAGATGGCGCTCTGATACCACTCTTCCGCGACCTTGTGAGACAACACTTTTCGACTGCGTCGGCTGTTGTGAGCTCAGCACCATGCCAAGACGAATTGTCGACCACATCGACCATGCCGACGTGAGCCATCGTCGTGACCAGTTGGTTTTACACCGCCGCCGTCGTCCCGATAGAATACTTCACCCCTTGCACACTCGACGATGCCGCTTAGTCATCAATAAGTCCTAACCAAACGGATTGCATCATGCTAGTTCAACAACATTCATCTTCGCCGTGCAACATCTACGAGACGTGACGGGAGGTCAGGCGGGCGAGCGCTTTTAGTGGCGCGTGTACCTGCGAGGACACGGGTTCCGCCGCTTCATCATGCATACAGAATGAGAAGCCAAGACGAGGCCCAGGGAACCAGGAGACCGCAATCGCTCAGACTAAGCGCAATCATCAAAAATTGTATTTGTTATTTCCAAGATCAATAAAATATTTTACAGCAGCTTTTATTTTATTTGTGTATTATTATACACTGATACGCCCATATATTTCCTTCTTTTTACCGTTCCCCAATGCGAATGAGAGAACTACCACTTCGCGCCTCTTGTGAAGCATGTCGTATGTTTTTCTCGTGTAAAAAAGCATGCACATGGTCACATGTACATATAAATAATCCATGAACTATTTATATATGGCCTCCACATGATTTAGACATGTCTCGACCTTACTTCCATGACCAGGACATTTGTGGTTGTGCTGCCGGCGTGCAGCCCGGTGCCACCTCCAATCCCACCGGCTGTGACGAAGACAATGGCGTCGAGCTGCCTGCGCGCATCCCTGCGCCATCTCTACTCCCGCTAACCGCCATGAACACAGTGGTTGTGAGGCAGCCCGGGTGACGAGGGATCACCTCGGCAATGCCTACGTATTGTAGACTAGGGTT